>CAWUFW010014674.1:0-402810 GCA_963921515.1 Calotriton arnoldi | reverse complement strand
ATTAGCATTTAAAAACCCTTTGAAATTCACTGAAAAAACCATAGGTTTCAGACACGTTATAGTTAGAAATTAGCATTTAAAAAACCTTTGAAATTCACTGAAAAAACCATAGGTTTTAGGGACAGTTATAGTTAGTTGGACATTGCACTCGTACAAAACCCGTAGAAATTCCCCTGTTATAGTTAGTTCAGCTAACTATAACCTTCAGCGCCCCGCAATGCACTGCTGATAGCGTCACATATTACATCACTCATGACATGGTCAGTGACATCACTGATGACATCACTGATGACATCTCAAATGACATCACTGATGACATCATCCATGTGATAATTTCATGCATCTTCTCACACCCTAATATAACTTTTGATACACCCACTCTAAATTACAGACTGCCATTCTCAAAACCATAGACACTCCAACACCAAAAACTACATACCCACTCACTGATTCTTAGGTCTACACACACATCCACTCACTCACCTGTACAGTCACTCCTTACTTACAGTCACTCAGTACAGGACTATCATATGCACTCATACACCTATATAAACACTCACACACACACTCATCCATAGAGGTACTCACACACCTAGTCAGTCATGCAAAAAATTAATCACACACCCATTTACTCACCTATACAGTTATACACACACCAGCTCACTTACTCATACAAATACTAGCACATTCTTACGCTCTTATACAATAACTGATACAAGCACACACGCATCCATACAGCCACTCTCACAATAACACACTCTCACTTATAGCCATTTAAATACTCTAACACACATATATACTGCCTTTTACATATGTAGTTACTCGCACATGTACCACTGAGATATACATTCACTCACTAACACACCCATACACACACTCACCCACCCAAGCAGTCCATCACAGATGCACTCTTGAAATCATGCACCCAGTGAATCACCCACTCACACATCTATGTATAGAGTCACACACACCCCACCCACACAAACACTCAGGCAGCCATACAGATACTCAGAGAACCAATCAATAACCCATATAGACACTCATGTAGCTATTCGCAAATCCATGCATCCACTTACACACCAACAAACAGACGGATACAGACATTCACAGTTTAGTCACTAACCCATGCATTCAGTAAGATACGTTTAATCACTCACTTGTAGAGTCAGTCACTCACGTACTAAATCATCCATTCAGACACTTATACACCCACTCATTCTTCAATACGCCTTTCCCTATATATATTAAACATATTTAAACTTTACAGAAACACACAGTCACTGGATGATGTCATCAGTGATGTCATCAGTGATGTCATTTGAGATGTCATCAGTGATGTCATCAGTGATGTCACTGACCATGTCATGAGTGATGTAATATGTGACGTCATCAGCAGTGCATTGCGAGAGCGCGAGTTATAGTTAGCTGAACTAACTATAACAGGGAATTTCACGGGTTTTATGCTGAGTGCAATGTCCAACTAACTATAACTGTCCCTAAAACCTATGGTTTTTCCAGTGAATATATATATATGTATATATATATGTATATGTATATATGTGTATATATGTATGTGTATGTATATATGTATGTATATATATGTGTGTGTATATATATATATATGATATATATGTATATATGTATGATATATGTATATATATGTATGGTATGTATATGTGTATATGTATGTATATGTATGTATATATATGTATGTATATGTATGTATATATATATATATGATATATATATGTATGTATGTATGTATGTATATATGTATATATATATATATATGTATATATGTATGTATATGTATATATATGTATGTATATGATATGTATGTATATATATGTATGTATATATATGTATATATATGTATGTATGTATATATATATATGTATATATATATGTGTATGTATATATATGTGTATATATATATATATGTATGTATATATATATATATATATGTATATGTATGTATATATATAGCACAAGCACTTGAGCACTGGTTAGCAGTGGTACAAAAACGAAATTCAGAAAACAGGAAAGGTGAAAAGTTTGGAGGTGACCCTGCAGAGAGGGCCAAGTCCAACACCTATGAAGGGTGGATTTCTTCTGTTTGATTTCCGTCTGTCATAGGTTTCTTAACAAGGGGTTGTGTAATACCAATTTCTAAGGAAGTACTGGGTACTTATCTTGTTTCTAGAGGAGAGTTTATGATTTTCAGGCAGCTTTGAGCCTAGACAGCAGGGCCGTTTCTACCATTAGGCAAGACTAGGCGGCCGCCTAGGGCGGCAAAAGGGCTAGGGCGGCAAAAGGGGGATTTTTTTTTAAATTTGAACCTACGAAAGTAAAGCTAGGCTGTCGCCTAGTCTTGCCTAATGGTAGAAACGGCCCTGATAGGAGAACGACAAGGTGGGTATTTGTGCAAAAGAAAACGTAAGCCACACACGCTAACCAGCTGCTTCCGTAGTTAAGCAATGGCAAACTGAGTTGCCCTACATCAGAGTAAAGGGGCGTAGCTCTATGGTGACAAACGCGCAAGGTGGTATGTATACTCCGAGGCCATCTTGGACTAGCTTTGCATAGTCTGATGGGAGAGTTTCAAATTTAGTACGCGTAGGGGTGAGGGGGTTCCACTGTTAGGCCTCATTAGCCTTCACTAGCTGCCTAAGCGTTATTATAACTTCTTCTGCAAATTAAATAGTAGCTCAGTTCACCTTTTTCGGCACTTTATTTTGAAATCTAATTCTATTTCATTTTTCTTCCGGACGAATAATACTTACTATTGTATTTCTCGAACATTATACCCCATGTTAGCGCTAGCATACTTGGAAAAAACAAGGTAATTGGCGTAACACCTGTTTTAAAATACAGCAACAAATCACTCATTTCAAGATGGCGACCACGCATATACACTACTCGGGCGACTCTACGAGCCCCAGAATATTTCCGCTGACTTCCAGACTAAGAGGCGGTAAACGAGTTTCCTGGGTTCGGGAAGAGAATGGGGTTTGCAGGGCCAGGGCAAGTCAGAGGACTGTAGTGAAAGTGAACTCAGTTTACCATCTTCCACTCGGAATACTGTGCCTGTTCTTCCTGCCCTCGTACCTAAATGTGTACAATGGAGTCAGACGTCTCGGATAGCACGGAGCTCTCCCTCATCGACAGGCATATGATATCACTAGGTATGTAACGGTTGCTCATCCTGCAACAATTCAAAGTCAAAGTCAAACAAACTTATTGAGTGCACAAATCACCGAAAAGGTCTCATGGCGCTTGCGGAGACTCCGTTATAGGCAGATGATATAATGTAACAGCGATTTAATGGTCGAATAGCCAGGTTTTTAATTCCTTGCGGAAGTGCTTGTGGTTAGGGATGGATAGAAGCTGGGGCGGAAGCTTATTCCAGAGGGCGGGTGCCAAAAAAGAGAAAGATCGACCACCATTTCTTGCTGTGCGGATTCGTCGCGGGATAAGGAGCTGTTTAGTGCTAGATTTTAGTAGTCTGCTTGGATGATACCAATTCAATTTCTTTGCTAAATAGCTGGGTCCGGTTCCATATAGGCTCTTATGGGCAAGACATAGAATTTTAAAGCTACCTCTGTTTTTTACTGGAAGCCAATGAAGAGTCCTCAGGCTTGGAGCCTGAGGACTCTGAGCCTTTCACTGCGGAGTTTAATGAAAACCTGCTTGGTCTTTCCGCCCCACACCTCCCTTTGTTCAGCCCCTAGTTGAACTATTAAAAATGGTTATTGTTCTCTTTCGGAAGTCTGGGCTGAAATATTGGCAGCTCAGTGAACTTTGCGCCTGTTGTCATAATAATAGGCTGTTCGTGACTAACAAAAATGAATGTGTCCTCATGATGTAACGCAACTTGTGCTCGTGTAAAGCACTCTGATACCTGATACTTTCGGGTCAAGATCGCGCTATATAAAACTCCGTAAAAAAAAAAAGAACTGACCACTAGCCTAGTGTCATGCCCGATACCGTCATCCGGTAGTGACTGTTTAGGCCAACGTCAATGTCCACGCTGGGATTTTTGAGCCAGTGCTTACCCTGTTAAAAGTAAGACTACAAATCCCAGAATGCAATGCACAGGTGGCCGCAAACCCGGGGTTGGTTGAAGGTGTTCCACAACATGGAACCACTTGTCAACTATGGTGAAGTGTGCATTCTGCCTTGCACCAGCTAAAATTCTGGTTAGGATTACTCTCATAGCGGTACCATGCACGAGCTTGTCAATAACTTCTATTCACAGCGCCAAGAAGCAGTTCATTCTGTGTTGTACACCAAACTTTATTAACGTTTTGCCATAGTCTCTGATTAGCGCAGATTTGAGCATCATGAACTATAATCTCCCTGACGTGGAAATCTTTTAATTGTTGTGATCAGCCTCTATTAAATGGATACAATGGTAGATGATAACTATTTCAGGTGCCTCAGTGAAAAAAAACAAGCGTTTGGCAAAACCACTAGGTCTGGCCTTGGAAGATCAGAAGATGGTGCAAGTTACTATTTTTGTTGTTTCTGGTTTTGAAAACGAGGTGCACTTGACGCCTCAGTGGTATTTAAACACAAGGCTCTATTGGGCATTCGTGTACATAGTTCTGTGAGTGTATGGCCACCGTAACGGTCTGGCCTGGGCCTTTCGTTGAGATCGTTTGCAGGACTGACTGTTGTGATCGTGTTTCCTGATAGTAAATGAGAGTAACATAGAAGGGTTCGGCAGTAGAGGGTGTGCCTCTCTAGCCTGGATGACAGGGGAGAGAGTGATGGTAGTAAAAGGGAGGGGGTGGCATTTTTCAATTCTCGCCTAGGGCGGCAAAACGCCTAGAAACGGCCCTGCTAGACAGATTGGGTTACTTACACAATTGGAGGGATTTGTGTTTACAGTTACGTTGTACTCGGAAACAAGTGAGGTGGGGCTAACACAGACCATGATACGAGCAGGTTGCTTGAGGACAAAGGGTGGTTAGTTCCTGCTCAATCATAGGTACTTTATTTTTTTAAAAAGCTTTCAAATTCTTCACATCTTTCAACAATTATTTTGTAGTTTGAGTTTATTTGTAAGGTTTCAGGATTCTATTAGTACAGTTGTTTAGGTCCGTGTTGTTGATGTATTTAATTGGAATTTACATTCTTCAGCTTTGTTCATAAGGGCATTTTGATAGGCTGTTTATTTAGTTTTTAGTAGGTGTTTGTGAGTTGTGGTGCACCCCAATCTTTGCATCAAGAGAATCTTCCTCTTGTTTTTTGGATTACCATTTTGTTTTTCATTGCCAGTTTCCTACTTCAATTTTAGTGTCACGTTAGGTGCTTACTATATTTCCAAGTGTTAGTTGTGTCATGTGGCCCATAGGGACATTGTCGTTTTTCACTAAGTTATCATGAGCACGTCGCAGCTTGCCTGCTGCTTTTGCGCACGTTATTACACGTCTTTATTTTTGCAATATTTCAAGGACTGCTTTCACATGCGAACTCATCTCTGTGTTCGCTCTTTGCATGTTCCTGGGATTTTGACTGAACATTATGTGCAAGGTCGAATAACAATGCCCTTTGTTATTTTGTTTTGGCCAGACCTTAGCCCTTAGACAAAACATACCGATGCAGCTGTTGTTTGGACAGCGTACTTGGGTGTTTTAGTGGGGTACACGAATAGGTGACCACACTTGGAGAGGGACCTTTCCAGAGAAAAGAGCGAGACAGCACCTATGATGTAGATCTACCATCTAGAGGCCAAGGTATGGGGTCTGCTGACAAAGCCCCGAGATCTTCTATTATATAATAATACTTCTTCTTAGCAAGTGGAGGGAGGTTAGGCACTGTAGTCTTTTCTCCACTGTCTTTCTATGATGACATCTCCCTTCATTTTTTTTTTTTTTTTGGTTTAAATATCTTTATTATTTTTCTTAAATTTTGTAACAATTCAGAATTATCTGAGGCCTCATGCCTGTATATGCAAATCAACATTTTGATTATAATTGACATATCTGTGACGTGTTACATGAATATAAGTGCAATACACGGTGATGCATACTTGTCGCCACAGGAGGCCTATGCTTATAAAACGGTGCATGCTACTTCCTGTTCGCATTGTTGCACTTCAATTCCCAACCTTCAAATAATAACGCCTGTGTAAATACAAACATGGCTAGTTAAACCAGTCAATTGTTGCATAGGGTGCATAATATTAGCGTACATGGGAAATAAAAATGCGTATCAGTTTCAATATGTCACTGGGAGGTTGTGCAGAGAAAAAAGAATGGGCCAATAAGACATATGCTATCTAAACTTCAAAACCAATAATAAAACAAAGAAACTGCCATCGAATAAGAACAAAGAGAATATGCAGAACAGGGACAGGGCACGCAAATGTATATCTTGTAACAAGTCATTATGGGTGGCTCGCCAGGGTGGCACTAAGGCTCATGAGGGTTTCAGAAGTCGCTGCCGTCCTAATCCGATTGGCTAGAGGGAGACTCCCAACGGTGGACTCTGGTCACAGGTATGCTGCATCATAGGTCGCAATGCTGACTATGGATATCTTGCATCTCATGGCTCGGGGCCTTCAGTGGTTGGGTTATGTACTGGCAGGTGGGGCACCGACGCTATCCCCGCCCCTCCATTCTTAAAGGCTGTGAGTATGGTATCCCAGTACTGTGCTATGGGATATTGTCGGAGCCCCGCTGTTTCCTCCCTGTGTAGTGTTGTACTTTCTGCCTGCCTCTCATTTGTCCCTAGTACTCGTCCCGACATTTTCAAGCTACATGAGGACTTGTTTTCCTTTTTTAGGAAAGTGAAACTTAAAAATATTTTTGGGGACAGACCAACGGATCAAAACGAAGACAACCATTCAAAATGTAAACCCCGTCCCACTTTACACCTACATTGGATATGGTGGGTCCAGAGGTTAACATTTTTGAGCAGAACGTGATTAAAGAGATAGCCCGCATTGTCAAACATTCTCCCACCACACGCAGCAACCTTTCACATATAGAAAATGCGGCTTTGAATAATATCAAACACAATAAAGGTCTGACTATCAAACCCTGCGATAAGCGTGGGGGGATAGTTGTTATGAACAAATCAGACTACAATGATAAAATCTTGAAAATGCTAGCTGTCCTTGAGCACTACAAAAAATCACATCCGAGAGAGCTAGCCAAACTGAATACCATCATCCAAGAGGTGACACAGAGAGCGTTAGATCAAGATTATATTTGCCAGGAAGAATACAGTTTTCTTAATAAGTCTTGCCCTAAAATTCCAGCTTTATATGGGGTGCCAAAGACCCACAAAAATGTACTTGACCCTCCACTACGCCCTATCATCTCTACCATTGGCCAAGCACTGAGCCGCTTTCAAAATATGTTGACTCCTACCTATGTCCCTTAACTCAAAATTATGCCTCCTATATCCGGGATACGGGTGACCTTATACATAAGATTGAAGGCATGCCATATAACTTAGACACAGAAATACTAGTAACGCTTGACATTGAGGTGTTATTCACTAACATTCCTCAGTGTCAAGCGTTACAGGCAGTGGCATCCCTTCTTCAGAGATCTCAAGGAGACAGACCTGATGTTTTTATACTTGAATGCTTGGAGATAGTCTTGATGAATAATTTTTTTGACTTCAATGGATCCATTTACCAACAAATAAAGGGCACCAGTATGGGAGCTTCGTGTGCTCCCAGCATAGCGAACACCTACATGGGTGAATGGGAGATCAAAAATGTCTTCAATGAGGCGGCTCCCTTTTTTGAAAATGTCAGCACATGGAAACGGTTCATTGATGACATTTTTTTTATTTGGAAAGGTGATAGTGACACACTGCATGAGTATATATTGTGGCTTAATGCTAGTGATAGTAATCTTAAGTTCACTGCCAAATTTAGCTCACATCAAGTCGAATTTTTGGACATTATGATTTCTGGATCTAACAACGTACTGGAAGTTAGCCTATTCAGGAAACCAACAGCCAAAAATACCATATTGCAATACCAAAGCTTCCATCCTGCATGCCAGAAAGATTCAATTCCTTTTGGGGAATTCTTGCGGGTGAGGCGCAATTGTACCAACATAAATGACTTTCACAAACATGGAGATGCCCTAAAGTTATGACTGCTGGCCAGGGGTTACCCTCATAGGTTAGTCAGACATGCATTCAAAAGGGCCAAATATTATAATCGCGATGCCCTCCTACAGGGGACACACCGCTCATCTCAAAACCTAGGGGGCCGATTCCGATCTCGGCCGGTAGGGCACCGAATCGGATTCGGCGAACCGGGATCCGATTCGGAGCCCCATTTCCGACCGAGTCGTTCGTGCATCCGGGCGAGCGAGTACGATGCGTGCGGTCGCGAAATCCCCGACCGACCGTTCGCAGGACCCGACCGCTCCGACCGGCTCACACGGGGACGCACGCGCACCGCGCACGGGGAGACTTTCCCCGGCCGGGGAAGTACGATGCGCACCCTCGACCGCTCCGACCGACTCGCACAGTCCGGCTCCAAGGAGCTGTCGGAGCCGCACTTTGGGGGTCCGTGTCGGACCCCCTGGAAGCGTAGGTGCGCGAGTCGCACACAGGGGGGACCCATGGGTCCCCCTACACGTGCATGCACGGTGCGACCCGCACGACGCGAACACGCTGTAGGGGGCGCCCCTTGTTCGCGTCATGCCCATTGGAGTCAATGGGAGCCCGTGTACGCATCGCACGACTGGCTCCCATTGACTTCACTGGGAGTCCGACCGACCGAGTCCGACAGCATACGGGCGCATCGTACTCGTTCGGTCGGACTGCTAGGGTCCGATTCGGTCGGAAATCTCTCCGGGTCCGGCTCGGTCGGGGAGATTTCCGGCCTGAATCGGAATCGGCCCCCAAGGTTGTATGTGTCATCAATCATTCCCCGCTTAACTACAAGATTAAAAACATCATTCACAAAAATTGGAAAATCTTAAACACCAATGAAAAAGAGTCCCAGCTACAACCACCCATGGTGGCCTACCGGAGGAATCGCAATTTGCGTGATATTCTGGTACATGCTAGACCTCCACCGCATAGCAATATACGCCAGACTACCATCACTCGCTTGCCAGCTATTCTAGGCAATCACCAAATGTTGGTCGTGCCATGCTTGCGACACTGCTATTGTCACAGAATCCCTCACGTATAAAATTAAGAGATCTTACCAATTGCAGGAGTCATAATAATATATATATGTTGTTGTGCTCATGCAAGTTAGCATATATTGGGGAGACATCGCGTGAATTTCGCATAAGATATAGCGAACACAAATCAGCCATTCGCACGTGTAAGATCACAGCCCCGTTAGTTCAACATTGCTTAGATAAACATCATTCAGAAAAGGACCTAATGTGGTGCATCTTGGAAAAGGTCAAGTGCCAAGCAGGTGTACCTGTTGAAACTACCCGTAAAAGAAGAGAAACTTTTTGGATTTTCACTTTGAATAGCGTAAAACAGGGACTAAATGAAGATATTGTATGGAATGTAACCAGACCCTGGTAATATAATTTTTACAAGTATCCCTGTGGTTAATATCATACATATGTCTCCCCACAGTGGATTATCAATCTGATGTAAATGCTGTGTATTTTTCTGATGACCCTAGCACATATTTATCATCTTTGTCACTTAACTTTGTGACATACTTTTTCCTGCCCCAGCCCCAACGTTGCGATCTTTATATCTGGTAATTTGCATGATAACAGACACATTTAGCCTTGCAATTGGCAGTAGTTGCTCACTTATTTAATTATCTGAGACACATGCAGGACATCTATCATCGGCAACTTTGCGCTCTGCCTTTTAAAATCCAGGTTCTTTTTCACTCAGTTATCCCTTTTTATCTTTTGGATAGATCCTCACTGAAGGTATTGTATAGAATTAGCCATATGTGGTTATCCCTTGTACATTATAAATCAGCTGAAGGCACACACGTTAGAATAGTGTTGCGGTTCACTATAGCTATATCTTATGTCCGATTCGTGTTGTATCGTTTCATGACTTTTATGAGTTTATGCCCACACACACGGCTGGGGTATTACATTATGATTAGGGCTCCCGGTTTTATGGTATTTATTTTTTTGCCATTTCCGTCTGTATTTATCCGCATTTATTTTTGCCACAAGCAAAAGACAACGCTACAGCTAGTATTTTCCCACATTTATTTAAATTGACAAGGCACACCTGCGCCCGGTTCTTATTGGTCAACACAATACATTCATCTGAAAACTTTGCCATTGTAGTACAAGCACATGTGCATTTCAAGAGACTTTGAGGACATTGAGGCTCTTTCTGGTTTGTTAATGAAGTGAAGACCACTGAAAACCCGTTCAATATTTGCTGAGGATACTGGAATGGCCAAAAGATTTAAAGAAAGATTACACAGTGTTGGCCATTCTTGCTTCTGAGAACGCCAGTATGTCATTGCACTGATGTCTTTTTGTGGGATAGGGTGCATTACATATTTCTTGAATTCTTCTTCTACAACATTCATTACATGATCAGAAGCTCCAACCAACATGAATAAATCTTTGTAATCATTGAAATCCTGACTAAACTGAACTTTCTTGAATGGGTCCAGGATTGTAACCCGCTTCCAAAAGAGCTATAACTCATTTGCCCAGTTATGTTACGAGCTAGGACAGCATCCCACTTGTTTTTCAGTGCATCTTTAAAAGTAATCATCTCTTTTATTAGGGCATTTGCTTTTTTTGGTGGTAACATCTGCAATAGGCTGGTGATCATTGGGTCTTGCGAATAGTCTTGCTCCAATGCCAAAGCCATGTCAATATCTATGGCTGAATATATTTGGTGGGCATGTGTTTCTTCTGACTCAAGCTTCTTCTGAATGTGGATGATACCAGTGAGAGTTTTAACAATGAAATGCATCTTCACATAGAAAGATTGGTGGTTTGCACTGTTGGGGCCGAGTAGTTTACGTAGGTGATCAATTTTGGATCCAGTGGCTTCTTCATTGTTTACAAAAGCAAGGAAGTAGTGCCATATTTCCAAAAGTCTTACTGCTCCCTCATACCAGCTGAACCATCGGATCACAACAACCGCCCTTGGATATCTCATTCTCCCGTCTACATTTCCTTGCGAATAAATGCGTTTTAAGTTTTGCGCATACTTAAATACTGCTCCAGCCTTTATAACAAAATCATACATGTCCCGGTTCTCAGGCTGAGACAGAGCATATGAAACAGCAGCATGTATAAGATGACATGGATCTTTTATATGGATGGAATTAATCCTCTGAGCAGCGTGCAAATCAGTTACTGCCTTTGTCATATAGGATGCAGAATCAGAACATATTGCAACAAGATCATGCCATGATTTACCCAACTTTTGAAGCACACTGTATACAATTAAGGCAATTTTAGCAGAATTACACTCATCAGATACAGTGATGTCAACTAAGGCTGAGCGGCGACCCTTTTCTTCATCATCACAGTAATATGTGACCAATGTTCCGATGGCTGGGTCACCATGCACCTCTGTGGTTTCATCAATTGTTAACGAGATAGGGACATTTGCTACAGCTTGACGTATGTTTCCAAGCTGTGCTTCAAACACTTCGGGGAGATATTTTTCATACATTTGGCTGGATTTGCACATTGTCCTTGCTGCAGGGCACAGCTGCCTAATCAGCTCTCCAATTGGACCATCAGTCTGGTGAAGTGGAACACCACCTTCACACAGAGCTTTCACAAACTTGTGCGGGATATCCGCAGCCACTTCAATATTTTGGCGTGCACGAGTTGTGCATTGCTCCATGGTCATTTGCTCCATGCGGGCCTTCTTTACGCCTGGAGAAGAAAGTCTCTCGTGGGTTTTGCTGCTCAGGTGGGCTTTGATATTATCCGCTGCCCTGTTTTCAATGTCAACAGTTGTTCGACATGACTTGCAGGTGAACATTTTCATCCCTTTAAGGGATACGGCTTCAAATTCTGCATACTCCTGTACGTAATCGTCAATGTCCTTGCGTTTGCGGCCCATCTCTATAAATGTAAGGATTCAACAATTAAGCAGCCATTGGTTTGATGTTTAAAATACTGTATGTGACCATGGCAAATACTCAGCCATTATCTGCACTGCGGAATTGGGTATGTAGGAATTTTACTCCAAAAACATTCAAATCCATCAATGTTTCTCGTTGATCTTAGCTTGTACATGTTTAGTTGCAAATAGTTTCTTCTTTATCAAAATATGTTCACATATACCAATTGTTTCTTCATTGATATATTCAGACACTCACTCAATAAGTTGATTTATAGAGCTCAGCGAATCACCTGAGAGGGGAGTGTGGGCGAGCGAGATGGAGGCGATGGTGACGTGCTATGTAATCTGACATGGTTGCCTTATTGTTCCGGATTTCCTCTGAGTTAAAAAAGCTTTATTTAAGGTTTCAAATTCTAGTTTTTCCAGTGGGGAGACAGAGTTAGACAAATGGTGTTTTTTTGTTGTTTTATGACATGCTTTTTCTCTGAACAGTTACCCTCACCGTAGGCATACACCATACTGACTTAAAACTAGGTGTTTTATCGACCTGATAAGGATGAAAGGCCGACTGGGCCCACCGATTCAAAATTGACAACCTCTCTTTTAAACAGTGTGCTAATAATTACATGGAAGTGCAAAGGTAAACGGGGCACCTCAAGGAAGTATTGAACCCTAAACTTAACAGGCTTACCTTAATAAGTGTTAAACAGGAAGTGACGTGAGGACCTTGCAGCAGCAGGCGAGTCAGGAGAGTGCAACACACTGAAAGCAAGACACACAAAGTGAACACAGACCCCTCACATATAGTGCAGAATTACCTCCTACAAACACCGGACGTCACATGTTACACCAGTATAAGTTGCAGCATAGTGCTCTGTCCTCCACGCACACTACTTTGATAAATGCTTCAAATTGGCTGCTGCTCAAACGAGGGAAGGGGTAGAGACAAAGTCCTACGAGTTATATAAACTGGCACACATAGATAAAAAGCAAACATGAGCCATGAAGATTGCAGCGCGATCTCATCCCAGTACAAAATTAGTATTTTCCTTGTAAAATAATGCCAATATAGTCAAACCCGCCCCAAAAAACACATGTGCAACTGCTTGTACACGGAGAGCAGAGGGAACAACAAACTAAAAATGGCAAAGCAACACACACTAATAACAAATTAAAACACTCCCAGATTCCTAGTAACACTTTCCATTTCATATTGCACTCTATTAACTGAATCACCTTCAGGCACTTGGGCTTCAGTGCCTAAGAAAGTCAGCCATAACCCTCTCCCGCCCACGCTTTAAGTAGGATAAAAAAAAGGTAAGTGTCTCTAGAAGGAGCATGGCCAAACAAGCATTGGCATAGCCAATAGGTCTCGCCTTTGGGGCCTTATAAGTGTTTAGCCAGAGCTATTGACTTTGCCAATGTCTTCAAGCTGTGCTGTAGAGAAGTGTGGCTGCTGTGCGGCATGCTGAGAAGTTATGAGAGTGGAGTTAAGTAGAGAGAGAATTAGAGAGGGGAGAGAGACAATAAGAGTGGAGGGTGTGGAGTTTAAATAGAGTGAAGAAGTGACGCGGAAAAAGTAACCTTAAATATAGCTTTGTGCTCTGTGCGAATAAATATTTTAAAAAAAATAGTGAGAGACAAAAATACTGGTAATTAGGCTGTGACTCCCAATATAAAACAAATAGCGATATAAGGTGAAATCAACCCACCGAAGCAATATTTCTAACTAGACAAAACAAGCATTTGCAATGCAACAGGTCTCAGCGTTTATGCAAGTTTAAGCTATTGGCATTGTAATGACAATGCCTTTACTTATGTTTTAAAAACCAAAACATAAATAAAAGGAATTGGCGTTTACAATGCCAATAGCTCAAACTCGCGTTAGGTCATTTAACAGCATACGCCCGTGGCTCTTGAGCAGACAGAGGGTGGCTGGCAAACAGGCGACACACTGCAGTACTCCTGGCAAACAGGGAGAGCGAAGTGGTGCGGTGCCTTAGCCTCTCAGAGGGACAGCCGTGTGGGGCAGCAGCACAGCAGAGAGTGGCAGCTCCTCACTCACCTTCCAGCACAATTGCAGCCCTCCTACGTGGGTGCATAAAATGGGGAAGGACAGGCCGCAACACAGCGCTAAGCAGACCAAAATGCATCAATTTATGGCCATGGGGACAGGTGCCAGGGGGCCCACCTCGGACTGAACGGGGGGGGGGACTATGGGATCCTCACGGTCCCTCTGGTGCTCAATTACTAGCAGCCATTGAAACATCGAACGCAAATGTGCAAGTTAAAAATCAAAGCTGTCTCAAAGGATGTCCGCTTTCTTCGAGTTGACCTGAACAAAATGTAGCCAAGATGCAAGAGGAAATAGCTGCTCTCAAGACCACGGGGAAGATGCGAAGGGGTGCTCACGGCGCTGTAATCTCTAATTTGTTGGCTTCCCGGAGGGGGCAATGGACCAGACACTGGAGCTCTTGCTGGAGCAATGGGCTAAATAAACGATACGTACTGCAACGCTATCGCCGCTCTTTGTGATTGAGGGTGCACTGGGTCTTTACACCACGGCCGCAGGCAGGGGCACCACCCCAAACAGTGATCACTAAAGTCTTCAATTACGGAGATAGAGTTGAGATCCTGCAAGCGGTCAGGCAAACTGGAGATCCTAACTTTGAGAACCATGTGATTCAAATCTCCCCGATTACACGCAACAAGTTCAGCAAATACCTGTAAATAACTTCCAATTGGGAAATTCTGCCCCTATAAGTGAAAACTAATGCAAATTGTTGTCTTTGTGTTGATAGTCTGTCCAGGAGAAAATCGTGCGCCGCCACACTTGGGTTTTTGCTGTCGACACAGCTCTACGTCCTACCGAGAGCGATAAAATAAATTACTACTTAAAGCGTGTACCACACGTATGTGCTGTATTACACATTCATAGTTGAGCGAGTTAGGCGCTTTACGCTTTCGTCGTGTTTCACGAGGTAGCCGTGAGTTGGAAGCTTTGAACAACCGGGTGGCATGCTAACGCCCTTGCTACTTTTCTGGAGACAGAGAGGGGTGGGATAGAGCAAGTCCTGCTTGGCATTCTTGTGTTTCCATTCCGTCTTAGACCTGGACTTATACAAAGACTTTGACTGGGACAATGATCTGCCGCAAGAACGGTCTTGGAAGAGAGTCTGTGCTCTCGACTTTGAAAGGGAATGAAACTAGCGAGGTTTCCTTTGGTGTTCGGCTATGCACAGTTTAACTTAATGGTGCACAATAGCCTTCAGGTTCATGAGGGCGCACTCCTCTATTGACTGAATCATGCCCAGAACTCAAACACAGATGACATATCTCGTGGGGGTGTCTCACAGATATTTGTATGCGACAGTCCCTGGATGCTTTACATCCTACATTCACTTGAGGGGGAACAGTTTCCTTGCACAATACTTTTTGAGAAAAATTAATCTTGCAAAAAGTTTACTAAACAATGATGAAAAAGAAGAGCGGACCTCTGGATCCGCATCTGAAGGCCCATAAAGAAAGGGTCTGAAGACTGCATGCAAAATCGTGCGCCGCCACACTTGGGTTTTTGCTGTCGACACAGCTCTACGTCCTACCGAGAGCGATAAAATAAATTACTACTTAAAGCGTCTACCACACGTATGTGCTGTATTACACATTCATAGTTGAGCGAGTTAGGCGCTTTACGCTTTTGTCGTGTTTCACGAGGTAGCCGTGAGTTGGAACCTTTGAACAACCGGGTCAGCCTTTCATCCTTACGAAGCCGATTACTTGAGTGCTGTTAAAGTGAGTAATACTAACACTTGGTGTTTACAGCACTGTGAAGGGGCAATATTATGTTAACTATAAAAAGAAAAGTTAACATGTAGCTTTTTATGGCCCAATCCGAAGCAGACTGAACTGATTAGTATCGCGCTTTTTATTGCATATCCAAACATGTCCGTCGTAACGCACTTACCTTGCGAGTAGGAATGGCGGCGGGCTGGCGCAGAGCTAAATCTGATGGTGGCAACAGGAAGGCAGGAAGGCACCTGGTGGTCCGTAGTGCAGGCAAACAGGACAAATAGGCAGGTGAGCCCCCAAAATAAAGCACAAAAGTTATGAGGGAGGGGCCGGAGGTGTTGGCACGCCCACACAGTGATGCTTGGATCAGACCAGGATTGGCTGAAGAGGACGGTCGTCACTGAAAGACCCTGAGCCCATAGGTCCACACGAGGGCACTAAAAGACCCTGATTGGAAGGAAACTCTGCACTGGAGTACGGCAGCGCGGCAACATTTACTCGTATTTTGCCGTTTTTAAATATAAATACAGACAAAGGAAATATCGATTTCCGTCTGTATTTATATGTAAAAATCCGTAAATACGGAAAATCGGGAGCCCTAATTATAAATCAGCTGAAGGCACACGCGTTAGAATAGTGTTGCGGTTCACTATAGCTATATCTTATGTCCGATTCGTGTTGTATCGTTTCATGACTTTTATGAGTTTATGCCCACACACACGGCTGGGGTATGACATTATGATAAATATTCTAAGTCTATCTCCATAATGCGTGAAGACGCTGGTGCATTGTTTTCTGCACTGTGCAACCGTGGAAGTACTGATTTGACAGTTCCATCGTATACAGGTATTGGCAACACCTTCCTTGTGAGTTATTACGTTTTTTCACTAGTCAAAGATGGCGTGACTGTTTAGTTTGTAAGTCCTTTTTCAGCTTCGGCTCCACACCACGTGACCACCACTAGCTTGCGCGCTCATTTGAAACGCGGACCGTATAAAACCGCTACAGCACTGGCTGGCGGTAACCTCGTTGTATTTCCCATCCGGTCGCTTCTCTATCGATTCACAGATGACTTTGTGCCAACATATCACGGTAAGATCGATCTCGGTAATCGGTACATTTGGCGATAGTGAACTTTGTTTATCGGTATTACCGCTCTAAATCTTTAGCGGTGGGTCGCTTTTTTTATACTTATTTTCTGGGACAGTTGCACAGTGGTATGGGTTACTGCAGTCCCCAGCATTTGACTATCTGGCTTGGGTATGTTCTGATAATAAGCACAACAAATGCCTATATTTAGGCATTTATATTGCACCTAGTTCAATACGGGGTGCTCAATTGACACTATATAGATATTTTTGTAGATGTGCCCTTAATGACCTTTACAGAATATATCTCCGGGTTGATGCTTCATATATCCATGCATTTGTTATGACTTTGTCTGTAAATCTAACAAGTAGCCATTAGGCTATATCCGAGATGCATGGAATTACTTTGGGGTTTTATAACACACGTAATCTAGGATGACACCATTCCGTGATATACATATGTTCTAAATGTGATCTTGATAGGGAGCTCGCCTAAAATAACAAGACCTAGAACTCATGAATCCCATTGTGTCTCTTTCGCAGAACCGTTGGGCACAGACCTTAACGACTTTATAAATATAAACATTGAGACATTGATGAAGCTGACCGGCACAGTGCCATTAATTGTGATTTACTGAGTCTAATAAGCCTGATCTATAAGGTATGTTGAACTTTATGAGTTAGGTATAATAGTAGTCGAGACAACACCCGTCTTTCAGACTTACCAAACCTTGGGCTCCCCTTCTCTCTCTTTTTTCACAGGAGATTTAACCTGCCGATATAATATATGGGTAGACGCCACACTCAGTGTACAGTATATACAAGGTTTCTAGGTAAGACGCTACTGATCTTTTGTAAATCTGATACTAGCACATGTATTAGGGCAACAAGTGCTTATGACATCTTCTGTTTTATTTACCTTAACAGAACGTGGTATATCAATTAAGTGATATAGCCACACAAGACAGTAACTGTCACTGGCCCTTTTTCGTATTGTAACAGCACTAGTAAGTACCCTATGAGGAGCCTTCATCCTCTACAAATAATGTTCATCATGACATTTAGGATAGTCACATGGCGAGTTCCTTCTCTGACTCTAAGGGCTGTTCTCTCTCTCCTTTTTTAGACTGCTCACTATGGCACATTGTGGTTGATGCACATTCTTTCTTAGGGGCATATTATCAAGGGCCGGCGATAAATATCGCAAAGCGCGCTTAGCGCTTGCATATTTATCGCCGGCTATCTCTGTAATTTATCGCCCGGTCAGCGCGTTATTAACAACGCGCATCGCCGAGGCGATAAAAATTCCAGAGATAGCGTGGATATCGCCGTTTTCCATGTGGAAAACGGCGATATCCTAGATGATAGGGCCTGTGGTCTTAGCCACAGAATCCACCCCCCATGTTAAGTATGCCTTAGTCAGGAATTTAACAGACGTTAAATTCCTGCGTTAAGGCATACTTAACGCAATTAAAATAATCGCTTCCCCGCATTGTAAATATCGCAAAGCTGCCTTCGCGATATTTACCCATGTTGTTTCCACAGACACGCCTACTTTGCATCTCATTATCAATGCGAAGTCAGGCGTGCTGGAAACGGGAGCAAAATCAGCAAAACACGCGATAGCGTGTCTTTGCTGATATGGCGATATAATTATCGCCGCTTTTCGGCCGAAAACGGCCGCAAAAGCGGCGATAATTGTTTATCGCCGCCTTGTTAATATGCCCCTCAGTTCCTTTTTAACATTCCTCCCATAGTAAGTATGGGGAGGAATCTTGGTTAATCTCTGTGGTATATGGAGCACTTCATTCAGTGTTTTGAAAGCTCAGGTGTGTGAATCTTGCCTTTTCACCACTTTTTAAATTTATATGGGAATTATATGTTGTATATTAAGGTCCAATCGATATATTTTGTTCTGTACATGGGCTTTGAATATGTTGTGTTTATACCTTTTAGGTATCCCCTGGGTGTGTCAATATTGGTCTGGTTTCTGGCTAAGGTCCTGAGGAAGGTGGTGCTACCATTCTTTAAGCCACCGAAACGCGCATCGACCAATGCTGTTCCGATCCTGCTATATGCAGTCACTCTAATTGGTCGCGGAGACTGTACAATCTTTTGTCTCCCACCCTCCAGATATATGTATGAGTGAATGTGGTATGAGCTTATATGAGATGGAACGTATGTGAGGTAGCATGTATGAATGTTTTCTTTTGTTTTCTCACTTGGGGGCTATTGATGTAAAGACTGTTTTGTATTCAAATGTTATGTAATAATCATGCAATATTGTTTGTATATGTTTAACATATTGGTTTTACTTTTAAAAAAAAGCAAAAGAAAGTAAAAAGATTTTTGATAAAACAAAGAAAACAAATAAATAATATGAATATTTATAAACATGGTTATTTTTTTTGATTTTGTTGTTGTTTAGCTTATGTTCAGCCCATGTTGAATTCAATTTCAGTTTTATAAAAGAAATATAGGTCACGAGGGAGTTATTCCATATTGTAACTGTATAGGTGAGTAAACGGAAGTGTGATTGATTCTTTGCATGACTGACTAGGTGTGTGAGTAACTCTGGATGAGTGGTGGTGTGTGAGTGTCTGTATAGGTGTATTAGTGCATATGATAGTGTTGTATTGATGAGTGACTGCATGTATGAGTGATTGTATGGGTGAATGAGTGGATGTGTGTGTAGACCTAGAAATCAGTGAGTGCTTAAGTAGTAACTGGTATCGGTGTGCCGATGGTTTCGAAAATGGTAGTCTGTATTTTACAGTGGGTGTATCAAAGGCTATATTCGGGTGTGAGGAGATGCATCAGATTTTCACGTGGATGATGTCATCAGTGATGTCATCAGTGATGTCATTTGAGATGTCATCAGTGATGTCACTGACCATGTCATGAATGATGTAATATGTGACGTCATCAGCAGTGCATTGCGGGGGCGCGAGTTATAGTTTGCTGAACTAACTATAACGGCGGAATTTCTCTGGTTTTGTACGAGTGAAATGTCCAACTAACTATAACGTCCCTGAAACCTCTGGTTTTTTCAGTGAATTTGTAAGGTTTTTTAAATGCTAATTTCTAACTATAACGTGCCTGAAACCTATGGTTTTTTCAGTGAATTTCTAAGGTTTTTTAAATGCTAATTTCTAACTATAACGTGCCTGAAACCTATGTTTTTTTCAGTGAATTTCTATGGTTTTTTAAATACTAATTTCTAACTATAACGTCCCTGAAACCTATGGTTTTTTCAGTGCATTTCAAAGGTTTTTTAAATTCTAATTTCTAACTATAACATAGCAGTCTTGTTTTCAGAGTGGTGGAGAAAGGTGAGGGTGGCCTCCAAACACCTTTTAGCAATCCCACTGTGTGGGATTTACTGGAGGTAACAGGAGGGGTAGTTAGCCCCCAACGTCAACCTTGGGGGCCAACTACCCATTTTATTACCTCCAGTAAGTCCCACACAGTAAGATTGCTAACTTGTTATATCAGGCCCGCCCCCTCCATGCACCACTGTGCAAACGCGTCCCCTGGCGTGTTGTAAATTGGGGGATTAATTCCCCTTGAGTCCTGAGGGTCCCTGGGGGTCCCTGGGGGCCAACTAGCCCACCAGGTACCTCCAGTAAGTGCCAGAGAGCTGCATTGCAGAGAGGTGTAAAAAGGGGCGTATCCTCGGAACACCTCTCTGCAACCCAGCTCTGTGGCGCATACTGGAGGTACCTGGTGGGCTAGTTGGCCCCCAGGGACGCTCAGGATCCAATGGGACTTAATCCCCCAATTTACAACGTGCCAGGGGGCACATTTGCACACTTGTTTTGTTAGGCCCCGCCCCCTCCCTGCACCACTGTGCAAATGCGCCCCCTGGCGCATTATAAATTGGGGGATTCATTCCCCTTGAGTCCTGAGGGTTCCTGGGAGCCAACTAGCCCACCAGATACCGCCAGTAAGCGCCACAGCGCTGCGTTGCAGAGAGGTGTAAAAAGGGGCGTGGCCTCGGAACACCTCTCTGCAACACAGCTCTGTGGTGCATACTGGAGGTACCTGGTGGGCTAGTTGGCCCCAGGGACCCTCAGTATTCAAGGGGAATTAATTCCCCAACTTACAATGCGCCAGGGGGCGCATTTGCTGAGTGCTGCAGGGAGGGGGCGGGGCCTCCGGCGCGATGTCTGATTTAAAAAAAAAAAAATTTTTTAGAAGGGGGGCTCTGTGGCCCCCCTTCTTTTACAATATTTGAGGCCCTGGGGACCCCATCCCCCAGGGCCTGACCTGTTTTTTACAGTTAAACAAAAAAAAATACGGGAAGGGGGCCGCGCGGCCCCCCTCCCGAGGCCAATTTCGGCCCGGGGACCCCATCCCCCGGGGCATGGCCACATATTTAATTTTTTTTTATTATAATTTTTTAAGGAGGGGGGCTGCGTGGCCCCCCTCCTGAGGCCTCTATTGGCCCCGGGGACCCCTTCCCCCGGGGCTGTGCCTCTATTTTTAAAAAAAATATTTTAATGACTGAAGGGGGCCGCGTGGCCCCCCTCCCAGGCCACTTTTCTCCCAGGGACCCCATCCCCAGGGGCATGGCTGCTTCTTTTTTTAAAACTTACAGGGAAGGGGGTCCGCCTGGCCCCCCTTCCCTGGGCCACTATTGGCCCCGGGGACCCCATCCCCCGGGGCCTGGCCTCTTTTTTAAATTGTTTGAATTAGGGGAGGGGGGCCCCGTGGCCCCCCTCCCCTAGGCCACTTCTGACCCTGGGGACCCCATCCCCCGGGGCCTGGCCTCACCGTTGGGGACGGTGGGGGGAGCCCCAATGCTCCCACGGTCCCGCCGGCTCCCCGCCTTCTGCGGGAATGGGCATTGCTTTTGGGCAAGGGGAGATGCTGACATGCAGCTCCCCTTGCTCAAAAGCAATTCTGCTTTGCTCCCGCCCTGCCATAGCAAACAGCAGTGTCCCGGGGGTTGGCACCCCGGGACACTGCAGGAGCCGGCCCTGGGGGGTGGCGGTCCCCACGGCCATCGAGGGCTCCTGGAGGGGGGCTGCGTGGCCCCCCTCCCTCCATTTCAAAGTCCTGGGGAGGTGGTTGTCCCCGGGGCAGTGTGGGGGGGCTTGAGCCCCCCCACACTAATTATTCTGTATAGCCACGGGGAGGTGGCAGTCCCTGGGGCTCGGGGGAGCCCACGAGGCCCCCCGCTCATTTTCATCAATGCCCCGGGGAGGTGGCGGTCCCCGGGGCAGCGTGGGGGGTTGGGACCCCCACACATTTATTTTCAAAGCCCCGGGGAGGTGGCGGGCCCCCGCAAATTAAATACACATTGCCCCCAAGACCTGGCCCACCTGGGGGCCTCATTAAAATGAAGCGCGGGAGCCCGCGCTTCATTTTTTAAAAAAAATTCGGCGGGATTCGCAACCCCATCGTGAATTCCGCCGAAATTATTTTAAAAAAATGCTTTTTTTGGCCCTGGGGGTCCTTGTGGGACCCCCTGAGCAGGCCTAGGGGGTCAGGGTGTTTCTACCCTGTTCCCTTTTCTTCTTTTTTACCCTCTTTTTCACTGTTTTCTGAGTCACAAGATGGCTGCCAACACTTCCTGGTTTGGAGTGTTGGCAGCCAATCAGAGTGAAGCTCGTGCCCGGGAGGGTTCGCGAACCCTCAGCGGTGCTCGGATGTATAATTTTTTTCTTTCTTTAATTTCTCAGCAACTACTGAACGGGTTTACACCATTTAACAAAAAGGGCTCTTTCTGAACCAAGGGCTACCTTTTTGCCAAATTTGGTGTAATACCGTTCAGCAGTTCGGGCTGTAGCTTTGTCTAAAGTTTCCTATGGAAATTAACATGGGGAAAACGCGTTTTGGGACCCCCTTTTTTCTCGGCCCCCGCTTGACGAATCACCCCGAAACTTTCAAGACAGGAGATGACCGGAGCGGGCCACTAGTTTTGAAAATTTCGCGAAGATTCATCAAACGACGACAAAGTTATTGGGAAAACAAAAAACGCATTTTGAATAGAAACGAGGTTCTAACTATAACTACCTACTGGCGACCGCCAGTAGGTAATATATATATATATATATATTCAGTGAAAAAACCACAGGTTTCAGGAACGTTATAGTTAGTATTAGCATTTAAAAACCCTTAGAAATTCACTGAAAAAACCACAGGTTTCAGGGACGTTATAGTTAGGAATTAGCATTTAAAAAACCTCAGATATTCACTGAAAAAAACTATAACTCGTGCCCCCGCAATGCACTGCTGATGACGTCACATATTACATCACTCATAACATGGTCAGTGACATCACTGATGACTTCTCAAATGACATCTCAAATGACATCACTGATGATATCATCCACTAAATCTCTGACGCACCCTAATATAAACTTTCATACACCCACTCTAATATACAGACTTTCATTCTCGAAACCATAGACACACCAATACAAGTTAGTACATACCCACGTACTAATTCCTAGGTCTACACACACATCCACTCACTCACCCATACAGTCACTCATACACGCAGTCACTCATCAATACAGCCACTGATATTTACACTCATACACCCATACAGGCACTCACACACCGCCACTCACCCATAACGTTAAAATGATAATAAAAACAATTTTAAAAAATCAATCACACTACCATTTACTCACCTATACAGTTATACACAAACCACCTCACTTATTCATACAAATACTAACACATACATACTCTCGTCTACAATCACTGACACAAGCACACACTCATCCATACAACCAATGTGTCACAATCACTCACTCTCACATATAGTCACTTATATACTCCAACACTCACAGATACTGCCTTTCACATATGTAGTTACTCACACATATACCACTGAGACATCCATTCACTCATAAACACAGCCATACGCACACTCACTCATCCATACAGCCCCTCGTAGATGCACTCATGAACCCATACACACAGTGAATAACCCACTCACACACCCATGCAGGGAGTCACACATACCCCCACCCACCCACACAGACACTCAGGTACCCATACAGGTACTCAGACAACCAATCATTAACCCATATAGACACTCATGTAGCTACTCACCAACCCATGCAGCCACTTACCAACTGACAGACTGATACAGACATTCATACAGATTAGTCATTCACCCATGCATTGACTAAGACATGTTTACTCACTCACTTATAGTCAGTCACACACCCACTAAATCATCCATTCAGACTCTCATACACCCACTCATTCCTCAATACACCTTGGCGTATATATATATATAACATTCCTAAACTTTTTAGACACACTCAGGCACTGGATGATGTCATCAGTGATGTCATTTGAGATGTCATCAGTGATCTAATCTGTGATGTCACTGAACATGTCATGAGTGATATAATATGTGACGTCATCAGCAGTGCATTGTGTGGGTGCAGTTATAGTTAGCTCAGCTAACTATCACGGCTGAATTTCTCTGGTTTTGTATGAGTGAAATGTCAGCTTAACTATAACGGCCTTAAAACCTGTGTTTTTTTTCAGTGAATACAGGAAGTGTGAACAAGCTTGCTTGACAAGCGAAATGCATTACTGAATAAACCAGCATCTGTCAGTTGTACGGACTCTGAGTGATCGCTTTAGCCAAAACAATTTACAGATATATATATATATTGCCTCCAAAGTGATCCTTACAGATTCAGCGCGTTCAACAGCGGGTGCTCTGCGTAGGGGCCGGACCCTGGCCCTGAATTCAATTTTGGATAACAAAGGACGCGGCACTCCAGAGCTGGAGCATGCTTAATTTAATCTCGTTACAACACTCCAACCTGCTGCGAACTTTGTGAAACCAAGCCTATGAATAAGGAATTTATTTCCGAAACGCGTCAGGCTGAATCCTGAAATGTGAATGTTGGTCTATTGGTGAAAAGCTGCTGCCTGAGTGCATCCATGCCTTGGGGCAAGTTTGGAGCTTAATATATATATATATTATCTACTGGCGGTCGCCAGTAGATAGTTATAGTTAGGACCTATTTTCCATAGGAAATCCGCAACATTCTATTTGAAATAACGTTGGCGCCGGTTGACAAATCTTCGCGAAAGTTTCCAACTTGTTGGGGCGCTCCGGTCCACTCCTATCCTGAAAGTCTCGGGGTGATTCGTCAAGCGGGGGCCGAGAAAAAAGGGGGGTCCCAAAACGTGTTTTCCCCATTCATTTTTCCGTAGGAACCTTTGGTCGCAGCTACAGCCCGAACTGCTGAACGGAATTACACCAAATTTGGCAAAGAGGTAGCCCTTGGTTCAGTGTCGTGCCTTTTGGTTAAATGGTGTAAATCCGTTCAGTAGTTCCTGAGAAAATCAAATGTAAAATCACATATATATCTGGGCGGAGCCTAACCACACATGTCATCGTGAGATCTGATTGGCTGTCAGCACTTCATCCTGGAATTGCTGGCAGCCATCTTGGGACCAATATAAATGATAGTACCCCATTGAAATGCATTGTAGTGAATCAAAGATTTTGAGGGTTACCAAAAGGAGAACTATAAAGGGTGATAACAGACTTTAGTTACATTAAAATTCATTTGTTGATGGTACCATACTAATTTCATGAATTGTGGTGTGTTCTAAGGGGATTTTACCCTGTGAAAAACCTTCTGCTGGGATATCATGAATCATGTTTGAGAGAAAACTATTTTCACATGCTTGTCCCATAGAGTTTTGGAAGGTGCTCCAGAAGCTAAAATGAGAGCATATTTTCTGTAAATTCACATTATCTTTCTCAGTCATGTGAGAATGAAGTCTGACATTCTCAGTAAAACATGTACATCCAACAAGGGCAGAGACTGTCAGTTGATTCCTTTGTGTTCTACTGCAGCTTCCCAGAGTGTTCTAAAGAACAACTAGAGTGCTAACAGCCTTACTTATGACAAAAGTATGGCACACCTGAAGCCATCTTGATTGGAATAAACTGGTAACACTTAAAACATTTAATTTAAAAAGGAACAAAATGATGGGGTTCATTTTGTCATAGAAATTATGGTTAGTGCTGTAGAAAGAAAAATTAGGACATGTTTCAAGTGTGATCTCAAATATCTTCCTGTTATATTTCAACAGGAGCAGCCTGCCAGTTGATGCCTTTGTGTTCTACTGCAGCTTCCCAGAGTGTTCTAAAGAACAACTAGAGTGCTAACAGCCTTACTTATGACAAAAGTATGGCACACCTGAAGCCATCTTAATTGGAATAAACTGGTAACACTTAAAACATTTAATTTAAAAAGGAACACAATGAGGGGGTTCTTTTTGAAATAGAAATTATGGTTAGTGCTGCAGAAAGAAAAATTAGGGCATGTTTTAAGTGAGATCTCAAATCCTCTTCTATTTCATTAGAAAATTCTGACATGTAGACTGAAACAATCACTTTCAATACCAGCAGCAGACTTCCAGTTAACTCCCTGGTGAGCAGTAGCTTTACTACAGTGATCTAATGAGCAACTAGAGTGCTAACATTCTGAATTTATGGCAAATGTGAGACACATCTGAATGCCTTCTTGATGGAATCAGAGTAAAAAACTGAAAGCATTTCCTACTGAGGAGACTGCAGTAAATGAGGAAATTAGGAAACTTCATAACAAAGAAGTCTTCCAAGATGGCCACCAGTGAAAAAAGAGCCCAAATGTAGCACAAATATTACCCAGATGTAGCCCACATATAGCCCAATGACAAAAGTGTGCAAAACACTTTTTATTTTTAGTTTTTGCAGTTTTATGTAGTGCAGACTGGTCAGGTATTGGAGCGTTGCATCTTAAAACATGACCCCCTACACTACAAAAACACCACTGCACTACCCTAAACCTTAAAACACTACCCCCAGCACGACTCCCTACACTACACAAGCACCACTGCACTATCCTAAACCCTAAAACACTACCCCCAGCACGACCCCCTACACTACACAAACACCACTGCACTACCCTAAACCCTAAAACACTACCCCCAGCACGACCCCCTACACTACCCAAACACCACTGCACTAACCTAAATCCTAAAACACTACCCCCAGCACGGCCCCCCACACTATCCAAACACCACTGCACTACCCTAAAACATGACCCTCTACACTACACAAACACCACTGCACTACCCTAAACCCTAAAACACTACCCCCAGCACGACCCCCTACACTACACAAGCACCACTGCACTATCCTTAACCCTAAAACACTACCCCCAGCACGACCCCCTACACTAGACAAACACCACTGCACTACCCTAAACCCTAAAACACTACCCCCAGCACGACCCCCTACAGTACCCACACACCACTGCACTAACTTAAATCCTAAAACACTACCCCCAGCACGACCCCCTACACTATCCAAACACCACTGCACTACCCTAAAACATGACCCCCTACACTACACAAACACCACTGCACTACCCTAAACCCTAAATCAATACCCCCAGCACGACCCCCTACACTACACAAGCACCACTGCACTACCCTAAACCCTAAAACACTACCCCCAGCATGACCCCCTACACTGGCCGAACACCACTGCACTGTCCTAAACCCTAAAACACCAGCCCCTGCACGACCCCCTACACTGCCCGAACACCACTGCACTGCCCTAAACCCTGAAACACCACCCCTAGCACGACCCCCTACACTGCCCGAACACCACTGCACTGCCCTAAACCCTGAAACACCACCCCCTTCACGACCCCCTACGCTGCCCAAACACCACTGCACTGCCCTAAACCCTGAAACACCACCCCCAGCACGACCCCCTACACTGCCCGAACACCACTGCACTGCCCTAAACCCTGAAACACTACCCCCAGCAAGACCCCCTACAGTGCCCGAACACCACTGCACTGCCCTAAACCTTGAAACACTAGCCCCAGCACGACCCCCTACACTGCCCGAACACCACTGCACTACCCTAAACCTTGAAACACTAGCCCCAGCACGACCCCCTACACTGCCCGAACACTACTGCACTACCCTAAACCCTGAAACACCACCCCCAGCAAGACCCCCTACACTGCCCGAACACCACTGCACTGCCCTAAACCTTGAAACACTAGCCCCAGCACGACCCCCTACACTGCCTGAAACACTAGCCCCAGCACGACCCCCTACACTGCCCGAACACCACTGCACTGCCCTAAACCCTGAAACACCACCCCCAGCACGACCCCCTACACTGGCCGAGCTCCACTGCACTGCCCTGAACCCTGAAACACCAGCCCCAGCACGACCCCCTACACTGCCCGAACACCACTGCAGTGCCCTAAACCCTGAAACACCATCCCCTGCACGACCCCCTACACTGCCCGAACACCACTGCACTGCCCTAAACCCTGAAACACCACCCCCAGCACGACCCCCTACACTGCACGAACACCACTGCACTGCCCTAAACCCTGAAACACTACCCCCAGCAAGACCCCCTACACTGCCCGAACACCACTGCACTGCCCTAAACCCTGAAACATCACCCCCAGCAAGACCCCCTACACTGCCCGAACACCACTGCCCTAAACCCTAAAACACCACCCCCAGCAAGACCCCCTACACTGCCCGAACACCACGGCACTGCCCTAAACCCTGAAACACCACCCCCAGCACGACCCCCTACACTGCCCAAACACCACTGCTCTGCCCAAAACCCTGAAACACCAGCCCCAGCATGACCGCCTACACTGCCCGAACACCACTGCACTGCCCTAAACCCTGAAACACCAGCCCCAGCACGACCCCCTACACTGCCCGAACTCCACTGCACTGCCCTAAACCCTGAAACACCACCCCCAGCACGCCCCCTACACTGCCCGAACACCACTGCACTGCCCTAAACCCTGAAACACCAGCCCCAGCACGACCCCGTACACTGCCCGAACACCACTGCACTGCCCTAAACCCTGAAACACCAGCCCCAGCACGACCGCCTACACTGCCCGAAAACCACTGCACTGCCCTAAACCCTGAAACACCAGCCCCAGCACGACCCCCTACACTGCCCAAACACCACTGCACTGCCCTAAACCCTCAAACACCAGCCCCAGCACGACCCCCTACACTGCCCAAACACCACTGCACTGCCCTAAACCCTGAAACACCACCCCCAGCAAGACCCCCTACACTGCCCAAACACCACTGCACTAACCCCTGAAACACCACCCACAACAAGACCACCTACACTGGCCGAACACCACTGCACTGCCCTAAACCCTGAAACACCACCCCCTGCATGACCCCCTACACTGCCCAAACACCACTGCACTGCCCTAAACCCTGAAACACCTCCCCCTGCACGACCCCCTATACTGCCCAAACACTACTGCACTGCCCTAAACCCTGAAACACCACCCCCAGCACGACCCCCTACACTGCCCAAACACCACTGCACTGCCCTAAACCCTGAAACTCCACCCCCTGCGCGACCCCCTACACTGCCGGAACACCACAGCACTGCCCTAAACCCTGAAACACCACCCCCAGCACGACCCCATACACTGCCCGAACACGACTGCACTAAACCCTGAAACACCACCCCCAGCAAGACCACCTACACTGGCCGAACACCACTGCACTGCCCTAAACCCTGAAACACCACCCCCTGCACGACCCCCTACACTGCCCAAACACCACTGCACTGCCCTAAACCCCGAAACACCACCCCCTGCATGACCCCCTACACTACCCAAACACCACTGCACTACCCTAAACCCTAAAACACTACCCCCAGCATGACCCCCTCCACTACCCAAACACCACTGCACTACCCTAAACCCTAAAACACTCCCCCAGCACGACTCCCTATACTACCCAAACACCACTGCACTACCCTAAACCCTAAATCTACCCCCAGCATGACCCCCTACACTACACAAACACCACTGCACTACCCTAAACCCTAAAACACTACCCCCAGCACGACCCTCTTCACTACCTAAACACAACTGCACAATTTGTTACAGGCGTTGCAACGCAAGCCTGTGGTGCTTACTGGAAGTACCTGGTGGGCTAGTTGGGCCCCAGGGACCCTCAGGATTCAAGGTGACCTAATCCCCCAACTTAAAACGCTCCACGGGGCGCGTTTGCACATTGGTGAAGGGAGGGGGCGGGGCCTCAGGTGACATGTGCGCAAACACGCCCTGTGGTGCATTTTAAGTTGGGGAATTAATTCCCTTTGAATCCTGAGGGACCCTGGGGGCCAACTAGCCCACCAGGTACCTTCAGTAAGCACAACAGAGTTGCGTTGCAGAGAGGAGAAAAAAGGTGCGTGGGCTCGGAACGCCTCTCTGCAACTCAGCTCTGTGGTCCTAACTGTAGGTACCTGGGGGCTAGTTGGGCCCCAGGGACCCTCAGGATTCAAAGGGAATTAATTCCCCAACTTAAAACACGCCACGGGGCGCGTTTGCACACATGTCACCTCAGGCCCCCCCTCCCTTCACCACTGTGCAAACGCGCCCTGTAGCGCGTTTTAAGAGGTAGTTTTAATCCCCCTGCCCTATTATGCACTAGGGACTTGCAGAGGAGGTCATGCTAATCACAGGGGTACCCCAACGCATAGTGTTCCCTAGTGTATGTAGGTGTTTTCACTGTATTCTAAGTGTCTTTTAGCATAGCACTGGCTGTAGGCCTGGTTAGTCAGACTCAGTTACCACCAGTACCCGTCTGAAAAGGTTGTGGGCACAGGATGATTTTGCAACAAGGCCTCTTTCTGCTCTTCTGTTGGTTCTTTCTGCACATGTCTTGCTTCTTCCTACACTTTTCTTCGTCTTTGTGGACTTCTGTTACTTCTTTCTGCATTTCTTTTGCTTCTTTCTGTGCGTTTTTTCTTCTTTCTTCACATGTCCTACCTCTGTAGGCATAGTTAGAAACTAACATTTAAAAAACCTTTGAAATTCACTTAAAAATCATAGGTTTCAGGCACGTTATAGTTAGAAATTAGCATTTAAAAAACCTTTGAAATTCACTGAAAAAACCATAGGTTTCAGACACGTTATAGTTAGAAATTAGCATTTAAAAAACCTTTGAAATTCACTGAAAAAACCATAGGTTTTAGGGACAGTTATAGTTAGTTGGACATTTCACTCGTACAAAACCAGAGAAATTCCCCCGTTATAGTTAGTTCAGCTAACTATAACTCGCACCCCCGCAATGCACTGCTGATGACGTCACATATTACATACCTCATGACATGGTCAGTGACATCACTGATGACATCACTGATGACATTAATAAACACGGTGATTATGCTGTTCCTTAGTGATAAAAAGTCAAAGTCAGGGGGAACAATAACCAACTTGACCCGGAGTGGTTCAAAGTTGGAAATCCATATCTTGGATTTTAATGCCCTCACACACCCTTTCGGGTGTCATGCTTCATCATCTGGGCTGCTCCTCGTCAAGTCGGCGGTGCAATACTCAACGGGCTCCCTATAATAGGGGCACTTTATCGGAGATCTTTTATCCAAAAGCCGTATGGTGAAGTGGGGGTGTGGGGCCAGAAGTGTGTAGATGTGAGAGTTTTTGGAAAGTGATTTAAAATTAACCCTGGGCGTAGTTCGCGAAGTAGCGCTTCGCGAAGCTACGCAAAGTGAAGTTCGCACTACACGAGCTTCGCGTAGCACTACGCGAACTGCGTAGTGCGTGTTCGCAATGATTACACAGTGCCGGATGCTTGTCCGCACTGTGCAATCATTGAAAACGGCATCTTGCACAGTGCGAGCTGTCTTTTACTGCCGCTCTACTAGATTTTTACTCGAGCGGCAGCTTTCTCAACGCGGACTGGTAGTTTCTCATCGCGAGCGGTCGCGAGCATACGCGACCACTCGCAATGAGACACCTGACCTCCCCGCGTTGAGAATCTCGCCGGGAGGTTTATTTTCCACGCTCGCGATCGGCAACTTGTGTTGCTGATCGCGAACGAGGAAAAGTCTCGCCGGGATGTCATTTTGCTTGCTCGCGGTCGCCAACTTGACGTTGAGGACCGCGAGCAAGCAAAAAATGACCGCTGCACTACGCTACGCTACGCTACGCGTGTTTGCACTGTGCTACGTGCAATTCGCGTTGTGGGAAGTAGCGCAAACTTCGCAAACTACGCGAGCGTAGCGTAGTTTTCCGCCCAGGCCTATTTAAAATAGGGCTGGGAGTACCAGAACAGCCAAACTTTATTCTCGGGGTCTCCTACCCTAGGTAAAAACAACCAATGAGGTGCTCTCCTAAGTAAAATGTCTTTGGGGTTGAGCGTACCTATTGATAATAGAAGGTCAACATGTTTCTCGCTTGAAGTAAACTCTACCTGCGATTCTTCAGGACCAAAATAGTGAAACTATCTACACTTAAAAAAGTAGTGACATGGAATCAAATCAACCAACTGTCTATCTTATAGTGTACCTGTTTGACCTGGAACTACCCATTTCTGTAGACTAACCAGGCTTCAACAGTACCCGGTAGGTCACGCGTAAGGCATTGCTTATATGTGAAGGTTTTCTGCGAATTCCGCGTTTTCCTTGACCCACCCACACAAACACTCAGGCACCCATACAGATACTCAGACAACCAATCAATAACCCATGTAGACAATCATGTAGCTATTCACAAACCCATGCAGCCGCTTACACACCAACAGACAGACGGATACAGACATTCACACAGTTTAGTCACTAACCCATGCATTCAGTAAGATACGTTTAATCACTCACTTATAGAGGCAGTCACGCACCTACTAAATCATGCATTCAGACACTTATACACCCACTCATTCTTCAATATGCCTTTCCCTATATATATTAAACATATTTAAACTTTACAGAAACACACAGTCACTGGATGCATGGTTTCAAGAGTACTGAGTGACCGTAAGAATGAGTGACTGTATGGGTGAGTGAGTGGATGTGTGTGTAGACCTAAGAATCAGTGAATGTGTATGTAGTTATTGGTGTTGGAGTGTCTATGGTTTTGAGAATGGCAGTCTGTAATTTAGAGTGGGTGTATCAAAAGTTATATTAGGGTGTGAGAAGATGCATGAAATTATCACATGGATGATGTCATCAGTGATGTCATTTGAGATGTCATCAGTGATGTCATCAGTGATGTCACTGACCATGTCATGAGTGATGTAATATGTGACGTCATCAGCAGTGCATTGCGGGGCGCGAGTTATAGTTAGCTGAACTAACTATAACGGGGGAATTTCTCTGGTTTTGTACGAGTGAAATGTCCAACTAACTATAACGCCCCTGAAACGTATGGTTTTTTCAGGGAATTTCTAAGGTTTTTTAAATGCAAATTTCTAACTATAACGTGCCTGAAACCTATGGTTTTTTCAGTGAATTTCAAAGGTTTTTTAAATGCTAATTTCTAACTATAACATGCCTGAAACCTATGGTTTTTTCAGTGAATTTCAAATGTTTTGTAAATGACAATTTTTAAATGTATTAATTGTTATATTTATTTTTTTGATACTGATTTACTACATTTTTTTAAACTATTTATTTTTAGATATTTTATTTTTTTAAATACATTGTAATTACATTATACATTACATTACAAAATATACTTTCTCAGAATGAATTACTTTAGTTTAAATACTTTGCAAATAGGCAAAAAAACTTTTAAGTACATTAGTTACAGTTGTTGCAATGGGCAACACAATTTCAAACACAATGCAACATTGAGCACAATGTGAATTTCAAGTTAAATGCAATTAGTTACTTTATGGATTACTTTTCTAACCACAGGACTGGATCCTAGATTCAGTCCTGGGACATCTCCTGTAAACAGTTGAATAAAAGCGTTTTGTTTACAGTAGTGATTTTTATGGAATATTATTGTATTTTAAAAGTTGACACAAACCTTTTCACATAGAATCACCAATGTTATCCTATGGGAGGAAATTCACTTAGCAGGTAAGTAGTGTTATCGTTATTTTTTCTTACTCAGTGGTGGATCCTGGATCCAGCACTGGTGCATCTCCTGTAAACAGTTGAAAGAATGCGTTTAAGTCATACAGGCGATTTTTAAGGAATATTTGTAGTTTGTGAAAATCGACACAAACTTTTCTGCTGAAAACCAGACAATGGATTCCTATGGAAGGAAATACAAGTTACTGGTAAATATGGTTAGAATTACTTTTCAGGGTCAGTGCTGGGCTAAAAGATGCAGCACTGGGTTCTCTCCTGATAACAGGTGAGTAAATCGGATTCGTAGTTCGGCTGATTTTAGAGGAATATTATAAAGTTCCAAAACTCCACACTTAGAAGAATTTCCAAGTGAAACCAGTCAATGTTAGCCTATGGAAGGAAATTCAAGTTACTGGTAAGTACGGTTAGAATTACTTTTCAAGGTCAGTGCTGGGCTAAAAGATGCAGCACTGGGTTCTCTCCTGATAACAGGTGAGTAAATTGGAATTCGTAGTTCGGCTGATTTTAGAGGAATATTATAAAGTTCCAAAACTCCACACTTAGAAGAATTTCCAAGTGAAACCAGTCAATGTTAGCCTATGGAAGGAAATTCAAGTTACTGGTAAGTACGGTTAGAATGACTTTTCAGGATCAGTACTGGGCTCAAAGATGCAGCACTGAGGTCTCTCCTGATAACAGGTGAGTAAATCGGAATTCGTAGTTCTGCTGATTTTAGAGGAATATTTGTATGTTTCAAAAATCGACACAAACTTTTTCAGCAAAAAGCAGGCAATGATATCCTATGGAAGGAAATTCAAGTTACTGGTAAGTACGGTTAAAATTACTTTTGAGGATCAGTACTGGGCTCAAAGATGCAGCACTGAGGTCTCTCCTGATAACAGGTGAGTAAATCGGAATTCGTAGTTCGGCTGATTTTAGAGGAATATTTGTATGTTACAAAAATCGACACTTAGAAACTTTTTCAGCAAAAAGCAGGCAATGATATCCTATGGAAGGAAATTCAAGTTACTGGTAAGTACGGTTAAAATTACTTTTGAGGATCAGTACTGGGCTCAAAGATGCAGCACTGTGGTCTCTCCTGATAACAGGTGAGTAAATCGGAATTCGTAGTTCGGCTGATTTTAGAGGAATATTATAAAGTTCCAAAACTCCACACTTAGAAGAATTTCCAAGTGAAACCAGTCAATGTTAGCCTATGGAAGGAAATTCAAGTTACTGGTAAGTACGGTTAGAATGACTTTTCAGGATCAGTACTGGGCTCAAAGATGCAGCACTGAGGTCTCTCCTGATAACAGGTGAGTAAATCGGAATTCGTAGTTCTGCTGATTTTAGAGGAATATTTGTATGTTTCAAAAATCGACACTTAGAAACTTTTTCAGCAAAAAGCAGGCAATGATATCCTATGGAAGGAAATTCAAGTTACTGGTAAGTACGGTTAAAATTACTTTTCAGGATCAGTACTGGGCTCAAAGATGCAGCACTGAGGTCTCTCCTGATAACAGGTGAGTAAATCGGAATTCGTAGTTCGGCTGATTTTAGAGGAATATTTGCACAATGGTGAAGGAAGGGGGTGGGGCCTGAGGTGACATGTCTGCAAACACGCCCTGTGGCGCGTTTTAAGTTGGAGAATTAATTCCTCCTCAATACCGAGGGTCCATAGGGGCCAAGTAGTCCACCAGATACCTCCAGTATGCGCCAGAGAGCTGCGTTGCAGAGAGGTGTTCAGAGGCCACGCCCCTTTTTGCACCTCTCTGCAACGCAGCTCTGTGGCGCTTTCTGGACGTACCTGGTGGGCTAGTTGGCCCCCAGGGACCCTCAGGATTGAAGGGGATTTAATTCCCCATCTTAAAACGCGCCACGGGGCCTGTTTGCACACATGTCACCTGAAGCCCCGCCCCCTCCCTTCACCACTGTGCAAAAGCGCCCGTGGCGCGTTTTAAGTTGGGGGATTAAGTCCCCTTGAATCCTGAGGGTCCCTGGAGTCCAACTAGCCCACCATGTACCTCCAAAAAGCGCCACAGAGCTGCGTTGCAGAGAGGTGTAAAAAGGGGCGTGGCCTCTGTACACCTCTCTGCAACGCAGCCCCCTGGCGCATACTGGAGGTTCCTGGTGGGCTAGTTGGCCCCCAAGGACCCCCAGTATTCAAGGGGAATTGTCTCCCTCTGCAAAAGCGCCAGGGGCGCGTTTGCAGAGTGGTAAAGGAAGGGCGGGGCCTGCGGCACAATCGTTTTTTTTTTTAATTATTTTTTTTTTCCCGAAGGGGGACTGTGTGTCCCCCCTTCCTTTTTGCATTTTTTGAGCCCTGGGGACCCCATCCCCCAGGGGCTTACCGAATTTTTTTCTTTTTTTAAAAAAAGAAACGGGAAGGGGGCCGCGTGACCCCCCTCCCGTGGCCGATTCCGGCCCCGGGGACCCCCATCCCCCGGGGCATGGCCACACTTTTTTTATTTTTAAGGAGGGGGCTGCGTGCCCCCTCCTCAGGCCTCCTTTGCCCCGGGGACCCCCTCCCCGGGGCAGGCCTTTATTTTTTTTTTTTTTAAATTATTATTATTTTTTGGGGGAGGGGGCCACGTGGCCTCCTCCCGGGCCACTACTTGCCCTGGGGACCCCATCCCCCGGGTCTGGCCCTCTCCGTTGGGGACTGTGGGGGGGTCCCCAATACCCCCATGGTCCCGCCGGCTCCTCGTGTCCCTCGTGAGCCGGCATTGCTTTTCCACATGGGGAGCTGCTAAGATGCAGCTCCCCTTGTGGAAAAGCAATCTGCTTTGAATTTTGGAAGAGAGAGCAGGTTTCCTGCTCTCTCTTCCAAAATTCAAAGCAGTTTGCTATGACAGGACGGAAGCTGCGAGGCTCCCGCCTTGCCATAGCAAACTACAGTGTCCCGGGGGTAGGCACCCCGGGACACTGCAGGAGCCAGCCCTGGGGGGTGGTGGTCCCAGGGCCATCACTGGCTCCAGGAGGGGGGCCGCGCGGCCCCCCTCCCCACATCTGCAAAGCCCCGCAGAGGTGGCGGTCCCCGGGGCTGCGGGAGGGCGGAGAGCCCTCCTGCACCATTTTTTATCTAAAGCCCCAGGGGGTGGCGGACCCTGGGGTTTGGGGAGCCTTAGAGGCCTTAGAGGCCCCCCATAAAATCTAAACCCACCCCCGCATGCCCCCGGGACTTGGGCCACCCGGGGGCAAATTAGCATCGAAGCATCAATTTTTTTTTTTTATCGGCGAGATCCGCGCACCCTAAGCAGACCTAGGGGGTCAGGGTGTTTCTACCCTGCCCCCTTTGTGTGTTTTGCGCACTTGTTTCTTGTGTTTTTTTTTTAAACGGCGGGATCCGCGCACCCTAAGCGCATCCCGCCGTTTAAAAAAAAAAATGCTTTTTTCTGTCCAGGGGGTCCTTGTGGGACCCCCTGAGCAGCCCTAGGGGGTCAGGGTGTTTCTACCCTGCCCCCTTTTGCGCACTTGTTTCTGTCCCTCGGTTCTACCGAGGGACAAAATGGCTGCCAACACTTCCTGATTTGGAGTGTTGACAGCCACTTGACAGCCAATTAGCATGCAGCTCGTGATCGGGAGGGTACGCGGACCCTACTCGGCCATAGATATATATGTGACTTTACTTTTGATTTTCTCAGGAACTACTGAACGGATTTACACCATTTAAGCAAAAGGCACAACACTGAACCAAGGGCTACCTCTTTGCCAAATTGGGTGTAATTCCATTCAGCAGTTCGGGCTGTAGCTGCGACTAAAGGTTCCTATGGAAAAATGAATGGGGAAAACACGTTTTGGGACCCCCCTTTTTTTCGGCCCCCGCTTGACGAATCACCCCGAGACTTTCAGGATAGGAGCGGACCGGAGCGCCCCAACAAGTTGGAAGCTTTCGCGAAGATTCATCATCCGGCGCCAACGTTATTGCAAATAGAATGTTGCGGATTTCCTATGGAAAATAGGTCCTAACTATAACTATCTACTGGCGACTGCCAGTAGATAATATATATATATTACCTACTGGCGGTCGCCAGTAGGTAGTTATAGTTAGAACCTAGTTTCCATAGGAAAAGCATTTTTTGATTTGCTAATATCTTTGGCATCGTTTAACGAATCTTTATGAAATTCTCCAAAAAAAAGGTCTATCCAGGTCAGCTCCTATCCTGAAAGTTTGGGGGTGATTCGTCAAGCGGGGGCAGAGAAAAAAGGGGGGTCCCAAAAAGTGTTTTTCGTGTGTTAATTTCCAAGGGAAATTTTGAGACAGGCTACAGCCCGAACTGCTGAACGGAATTACACCAAGTTTGGCAGAAAGGTAGCTCTTGGTTCAGAAAGCTACCTTTTTTTAAATGGTGTAAATCCGTTCAGTAGTTGCTGAGAAATTCAAAAATAAGAGTCAAAAAATCAATTTCCCATAGGAAACTTTAGGCAAGGCTACAGCCCGAACTGCTGAACGGAATTACACCAAATTTGGCAAAAAGGTAGTGCTTGGTACAGAAAGCGACCTTTTTTTTAAATGGTGTAAATCCGTTCAGTAGTTTTTGAGATATTAAAGAAAATATATATATATATGTGGGCGGAGCCTAATACCCGAGCACGAGCTTGGCTCTGATTGGCTGCCAACACTTCAAACCAGGAAGTGTTGGCAGCCATCTTGGTGCAATGCTTTTTAGGTCTCGCCTAGCGACGCAGCGCATGCACTGATTGCTTGGCGAGATCTATTGTTGTCAATCTACCCAAACACCACTGCACTACCATAAACCCTAAAACACTACCCCCAGCACAACCCCCTACACTACCCAAACACCACTGCACTACCCTAAACCTTAAAACACTACCCCCATCACGACCCCCTACACTACACAAACACCACTGCACTACCCTAAACCCTAAAACACTACCCCCAGCATGACCCCCTACACTACACAAACACCACTGCACTACCCTAAACCCTAAAACACTACCCCCAGCACAACCCCTGCACGACACAAACGCCAGTGCACTACCCTTTACCATAAAACACAACCCCCAGCATGACCCCCTACACTACACAAACATCACTGCACTACCCTAAAACCTAAAACACTACCCCCAGCACGAACTCCTACACTACACAAACACCACTGCACTACCATAAACCCTAAAACACTACACCCAGCATGACCCCCTACACTACACAAACACCACTGCACTACCCTAAACCCTAAATCTACCCCAGCACGACCCCCTACACTACCCAAACACCACTGCACTACCCTAAACCCTAAAACACGACCCCCAGCATGACCCCCTACACTACCCAAACACCACTGCACTACCCTAAACCCTAAAACACTAAACCCAGCACGACCCCCTACACTACCCAAACACCACTGCACTACCATAAACCCTAAAACACTACCCCCAGCATGACCCCCTACACTACCCAAACACCACTGCACTACCCTAAACCCTAAAAAACTACCCCCAGCACGACCCCCTACACTACACAAACACCACTGCACTACACTAAACCCTAAAACACTACCCCAGTATGACCCCCTACAGTACACAAACACCACTGCACTACCCTAAACCCTAAATCTACCCCCAGAACGACCCCCTACACTACCCAAACACCACTGCACTACCCTAAACCCTAAAACACTACCCACAGCATGACCCCCTACACTACCCAAACACCACTGCACTACCCTAAACCCTAAAACACTACCCCCAGCACTACCCCCTACACTACCCAAACACCACTGCACTACCCTAAACCCTAAAACACTACCCCCAGCACAACCCCCTACACTACCCAAACACCACTGCACTACCCTAAACCCTAAAACACTAAACCCAGCACGACCCCCTACACTACCCAAACACCACTGCACTACCATAAACCCTAAAACACTACCCCCAGCATGACCCTCTACACTACCCAAACACCACTCCACTACCCTAAACCCTAAAAAACTACCCCCAGCACGACCCCCTACACTATCCAAACACCCCTGCACTACCCTAAACCCTAAAACACTACCCCAGTATGACCCCCTACAGTACACAAACACCACTGCACTACCCTAAACCCTAAATCTACCCCCAGCACGACCCCCCACACTACCCAAACACCACTGCACTACCCTAAACCCTAAAACACTACCCCCAGCATGACCCCCTACACTACCCAAACATCACTGCCCTAAACCTTAAAACACTACCCCCAGCACAACCCCCTACACTACACAAACACCACTGCACTACCCTAAACCCTAAAACACTACCCCCAGCATGACCCCCTACACTACCCAAACACCACTGCACTACCCTAAAACATGACCCTCTACACTACACAAACACCACTGCACTACCCTAAACCCTAAAACACTACCCCCAGCATGACCCCCTGCATGACACAAACACCAGTGCACTACCCTAAACCATAAAACTCTACACCCAGCACGACCCCCTACACTACACAAACACCACTGCACTACCCTAAACCCTAAAACACTACCCCCAGCATGACCCCCTACACTATCCAAACACCACTGCACTACCCTAAAACATGACCCCCTACACTACACAAACAACACTGTGTTCCGCCTGCCTGCCCACTCCGCACTGCAGGAGTGAAGAATATCCCAGTCCGCTACCCCCACCGCAGTCACCCCACACCCGACTAACAATTCAGGGTGATGGGTGACCCCGATGCAGGGAGAAGGTGGGGGAAGAAATCAGGGAACAAACAAAACACAGTGGTTGCTCAGGTACTGCAACGTACTTTCTTGTCTACCACCCTACCAACAATGGGAAGACCACAGCCGTGACCTTAAAAAAGAAGGGACAACAAAATATTACTTTGGGATCTCACACCATGACACAAATCCAATACATACATAACCAGGTGCACACAAGAACCCACATACCTCTGGCTTACCCAATCTAGTGGATGGAGAAGTCCTTGATATCACATGGAGCGAACTTCAAACTAGCCGACTCCACTTATCCAATGAAAGTAGGAAAATAACGTAAGAAAGGAAGGGCTGTGGAAGTCCAAAAATGGTCTTGTCCCCAGAAGAAAAAATACACACCTTCTCTTCAAGGACTCACGTAAGGAATAGGAAGGGGGAAAAACAGAAACAAAAAAAAACCCTAGTCCAAAATAGCGAGGAACACAGGAAAACGACCGAACTTCAGTTCCTTCGTGATTCCGCCTAATCACACATAACGAGGCAGATAGGTAATACGCTTCCAGGAAGTCCAATCCGGAGAGGGAGGAGAAACGCAGCCGCGTCTCTCCTCTAAATCAGTACTACTCCGTGTTACCAATGGCGGACTCGTCCAGGGCCAAACAACAAGGAGGTAGAAAGGAAAACCGGAAAAAGAAAGTACCCAATATCCCCATCCAGGAGACTCACGAGAGTACGAACCAGGGATCCAACAGCAAGGCACCAGGAAATCTAAACAGGAACCGGAAGTCCCGAGGCAAGGGACCATAAAAGAAACCAAGCACCGGCATCACGGAGGTAGGTCCCCTTTATACGAATAGCCCAAGGGACTATCCACAAATTCTCATGTGCACCCAATCATGCATGCAGAAACAAACGACAGGGGAAAGGGAAGGCACCCGAACCCTACTTCCCCTAGATCCCAACAGTACCCCCTCCCAAACGCCTTCCCACTGGTCTCGGCTTCCTAGGGTGATGAACATGAAACAGGCGCACCAGCCTTGGTGCATGTACATGACTAGCCGGTTCCCAGGATCGATCCTCCGGGGCATACCCCTTCCAATCCACCAAATAGAATAACCTCCCCCGTCTCCTTCTGGAATCCAGAATAGCATGCACCTCAAATTCCTCATGACCCTCCAGTACAACAGGAGGAGGAGGAGGCAACGCCTGCATGGTCTGGGTGCATGGTTTTAACAGGGATGTGTGAAAAACTGGATGGATGCTATACTCATCAGGCAAGGATAATTTCATCGCCACCGGATTCACCACTTGCAGGATAGGGAAGGGACCTACGAAACGAGGCTGCAGCTTCCTAGAACCTGCTAACCTCAAATTCTTCGTCGCTAGCCATACCATATCACCCACTGCATATAAGGGAGCAGGACGCCTATGCCTGCGTCTTCATACTTAATTTGGAAGCCAATAACTGCTCTTGTGCTTTCTCCCATATCCCAATCAGCACTCTACTCAAGGTGTCCACCGCAGGTACCCGCCCAGAAGGTTGTATGGGTAGGGATTTGGGATGAAATCCCATCGAACAAAAGAACGGGGTCATCCCTATGGCCGAGTGCAAGCTGTTATTATAAGCAAACTCAGCCAAAGGGAGGGCTGTTACCCAACTACCCGTCAGGGAGGACAGCAGACATCTCAAATACTGTTCCATAGTCTGGTTAGTACGTTCGGTCTGCCCATCAGTTTGTGGATGATAGGCAGAAGATAACCGTAACTCCATCCGTAACGACGAACAGAACTCAGTCCAGAAATGGGATACAAACTGTGCCTCCCTATCGGACACAATACCAGAGGGTAACCCATGCAATCTCACAACCTGAGCTATAAAGACCTCAGCCAACTCTTTAGAAGTCGGCAATTTCGACAAAGGAATGAAGTGTGCTGTCTTGGTAAATAGGTCCACCACCACTAATATGGTAGTACATCCTAAATCCAGTGGCAGATCAGTCACAAAATCCATACTAATAGTATGCCAACGAATGGGTGGTACTGGCAATGGACGTAACAAACCAGACGGGGGCATATGCGAAGCCTTGTTTACAGCACAAACAGGGCACGAGGCCACAAACACCTGTACATCATGACCTAACGTGTCCCACCAAAACCATCGCAAGCAAATCTCCTTGGTCTTATTCATTCCGGGATGCCCAACAAGCGACGAAGAATGGCACCACGTAAGTACCTGTGTCCTTAATTCAGGAGGCACAAACGACCTCTCTGCATGGTACAATAACCCATCTCGCAGGGAAAAACCGGATCATTCAACCACGGAGTCAAATCCAGGTGGCCTACCTCATCCTTCACCTTATCAAGGAAATCCTCTACTGAGGCACACCCCACAATTCTATCTGCCGATATCATGGGCCTATTATCGCTGTTCGACACCTCCTCCAAGGGACCCACGTATATGCGAGACAATGCATCTGATTTCACTTGTTGAGCTGCAGGCCTGTACGTAATGATAAAATCATATTCATTAAAGAACAAGACCCATCGCATTTGCCTTGGAGTTAAAGCCCTAGCAGAGCGAAAAAACTCCAGATTTTTATGATCCGTATAGATCGTAATGGGATGACGAGCACCCCATAAATGATGACGCCACTCCTCGAACGATAATTTTATAGCGAGCAGCTCCCTTTCTGCCACAGTATAATTCTGCTCAGCTGGTAACAACTTCTTTGAAAAGAAGGCTATGGGGTGCATCAGACCCGTATCACTGTCTCTCTGAGACAACACCCCACCTACAGCTAATTGAGACGCATCGGCCTCCACAAAAAGGGGAGAGCCGGATCCGGATGCATCAAAACCGGGGCAGTCGTAAACCTAACAATCAACTGCTCTAAGGCGGACTGAGCTACAGAGGACCAGACAAAAGACACTCCTTTTCTCAACAAAACAGTCATTGGCGAGATGAGATCCGAAAAATGTGAAATAAAACGCCTATAAAAATTGGCGAATCCAAGAAATACCTGAATATCCTTCACACAAGTAGGAGTAGGCCAATTCACAATGGCTTCAATCTTGCATGGATCCATCTTAATACCGTTACTGGAGATCAAAAACCCAAAAACTCCACATCTGCAGCACTGAATGTACACTTGTCTAATTTCACAAACAAACGATGCTCCCGTAATTTCTGCAACACCTGAGACACATGATATTCATGTTCCACAAGGAATGAGAAAAAACCAAAATGTCATCTATATAGACAATCACGCACACATCCAGATACTCACGCAAAACCTCATTAATAAAAAACTGAAAAGCGGCAGGGGCGTTACATAAACCAAAAGGCATAACACAATATTCAAATAAACCAAACTTAGTACAAAACGCGGTCTTCCATTCGTCGCCCTCGCGGACCCGAATGAGATGATAAGCGCCCCTCAGATCGAGCTTCGTAAACACAGTTGCATGCCTTAACTGATCCAGTAACACAGATATCAGAGGGAGTGGATACTTGTTTTTAATCGTTACTTTATTCAATGCTCTGTAATCGACACACGCTCTAAGATCACCCTCCTTCTTAGGGATGAAAAAGATAGAGGAGGAAACAGGTGAAGAAGATGGTCGTATAAAACCAGAAGCCAACATTTCATCCAAATAACTCCGCAGATGCTTCTCTTCAGGCTCAGATAACGCATAAACACGGCTACAAGGCAAGGCAGCACCTGGCACCAAATCGATACGACAATCAAAGGGCCGGTGTGGTGGCAATACCCTTGCTTGTTCCTTATCAAACACGTCCTGAAAAGCAGTGAAGGGAAACGGTATGCGGTTCTGATCTCCACAATCACTCACTGCACAGGTTAACGGCACCACCCAATCAGTTGCCTCCTGATAACAATGCTGGAGGCAATATTCAGAATCCAAAGTCACTGTCCGTCTCACCCAATCAATTCTAGGGTTGTGTACCTGTAACCAGGGTACCCCAAGTATAACACCAAAGGAAGGGGCATCTATAAGATCAAAACAGATACTCTCCGAATGCCCATTATCACAAGTCACCAATAGCGGTTCCGTCTGTCGGACTATTGACCCAGACGAGAGTTCAGTCCCGTCAATTGCTCTCACAGGCTCAGGCTGTTCCTTGTACACACATCGAACCATCATTCTCTCGGCCAACTGGATTTCCATAAAATTCCCAGTGGCCCCAGAGTCCAATAACACCGACAGAGTAGCCCTGCTACTAGTAGAAAACACAAAACAAGCCGTAATGGTAAAATGGCGAGGGACCCTCTGTACTGCTCCTGGAATGTCATAAGGGTTATTCCCACACACCTCATCAATAGATGATCCACTACAACATCGCCCTACAACAGCTATTGCCTTATTGGTGGAAAAGCTGGATGGTTTCACGGGGCACTCCCGAGCATAATGCCCCCCCTTTCCACAATACAGGCACAAATTTTGGGTTCGTCGCCTTTCCTTCTCCTCCTTGGTTAATGGACCCCTAACCCCCCCTATCTGCATAGGCTCTGGAACTGGCTTTGAGTCCCCTGTGTCCCGTGAATCCCCCCTAACCACTACCATTCAGGAGGCCTGAAATCGTGTCCTCTCCCCCCTCCGTTCCGACAGTCTGTGGTTTAATTTCACCACCAAATCAATAAATTCGGTGCAATCTTCAGGGGGATTTACAACCTGTGACACCACATCCTTTAGTTCTTCACACAACCCCTGATAAAACAATGATGTCCTTTTTGTAAGGGGCCAGTGTGTTTCTGCCACCAAACGATTGAATGTGGCTACGTATGTTAACAGATCCTGCTTCCCTTGTCTCAATTTAAGAAGCTCCGCATCACTAGCTTGCATGAATGCGTGTTTAGCGAAGAGACTATGCATCTGTGCCTTAAAAGCAGGAAAACTGTACAGCACCGGATCATCACTCTCTACCAAAGGGACGGCCCAACTAGCTGCAGTACCAGCTAAATAAGAAATGACAAACGCCACCTTTGCGGTATCATCGGGAAAGGCAGCAGCACGACACATAAAATGCAGGTGACACTGATTCATGAAGACCCCATATTTGCCACTGTCCCCAGAAAACCTCTCAGGTGCCGCTAGTGGGACGGGAACAGGGGTATTTACAGTAACGGCTATAGGAGGTCCTCCATTCCCTGTCTGAGCTGTAGGACGAGCAAACTGGAAGGTAGCGGGTTGTAGCAGAGGACCCTTATCTTTAATGGACGGGCCCAACCCCTCCCCCATGAACTGTCCCGTGCTCTGCACATACTAAGCTCGGCCTGCAACCCATGATTTTCCTGCCGAAGGCTCCTGCACCTCGGCCTGCAAACTAGTTATTGCGGCCAATAATTCCGGCATGGAGGGCGCCTCCACCCCATCCACCTGGACATCCATCTTCACTCAGGCAGTGCAATTTTCTTGGGCTTGGTTTTCTGTTCCGCCTGCCTGCCCACTCCGCACTGCAGGAGTGAAGAATATCCCAGTCCGCTACCCCCACCGCAGTCACCCCACACCCGACTAACAATTCAGGGTGATGGGTGACCCCGATGCAGGGAGAAGGTGGGGGAAGAAATCAGGGAACGAACAAAACACAGTGGTTGCTCAGGTACTGCAGCGTACTTTCTTGTCTACCACCCGACCAACAATGGGAAGACCACAGCCGTGACCTTAAAAAAGAAGGGACAACAAAATATTACTTTGGGATCTCACACCATGACACAAATCCAATACATACATAACCAGGTGCACACAAGAACCCACATACCTCTGGCTTACCCAATCTTGTGGATGGAGAAGTCCTTGATATCACATGGAGCGAACTTCAAACTAGCCGACTCCACTTATCCAATGAAAGTAGGAAAATAACGTAAGAAAGGAAGGGCTGTGGAAGTCCAAAAATGGTCTTGTCCCCAGAAGAAAAAATACACACCTTCTCTTCAAGGACTCACGTAAGGAATAGGAAGGGGGAAAAACAGAAACAAAAAAAAACCCTAGTCCAAAATAGCGAGGAACACAGGAAAACGACCGAACTTCAGTTCCTTCGTGATTCCGCCTAATCACACATAACGAGGCAGATAGGTAATACGCTTCCAGGAAGTCCAATCCGGAGAGGGAGGAGAAACGCAGCCGCGTCTCTCCTCTAAATCAGTACTACTCCGTGTTACCAATGGCGGACTCGTCCAGGGCCAAACAACAAGGAGGTAGAAAGGAAAACCGGAAAAAGAAAGTACCCAATATCCCCATCCAGGAGACTCACGAGAGTACGAACCAGGGATCCAACAGCAAGGCACCAGGAAATCTAAACAGGAACCGGAAGTCCCGAGGCAAGGGACCATAAAAGAAACCAAGCACCGGCATCACGGAGGTAGGTCCCCTTTATACGAATAGCCCAAGGGACTATCCACAAATTCTCATGTGCACCCAATCATGCATGCAGAAACAAACGACAGGGGAAAGGGAAGGCACCCGAACCCTACTTCCCCTAGATCCCAACACACTGCACTACCCTAAACCCTAAAACACTACCCCCAGCACGACCCCCTACACTACACAAACACCACTGCACTACCCTAAACCCTAAAACACTACGCCCAGCATGAACCCCTACACTACACAAACACCACTGCACTACCCTAAACCCTAAATCTACCCCCAGCACGACCCCCTACACTACCCAAACACCACTGCACTACCCTAAACCCTAAAACACTACCCCCAGCACGACCCCCTGCACTACCCAAACACCACTGCACTACCATAAACCCTAAAACACTACCCCCAGCACGACCCCCTAACCTACCCAAACACCACTGCACTACCCTAAACCCTAAAACACTACCCCAGCATGACCCCCTACACTACACAAACACCACTGCACTACCCTAAACCCTAAATCTACCAAGCACGACCCCCTACACTACCCAAACACCACTGCACTACCCTAAACCCTAAAACACTACCCCCAGCACGACCCCCTACACTACCCAAACACAACTGCACTACCCTAAACCGTGAAACACTACCCCCAGCACGACCCGCTATACTACACAAACACCACTGCACTACCCTAAACCCTAAAACACTACCCCCAGCATGACCCCCTACACTACACAAACACCACTGCACTACCCTAAACCCTAAAACACTACCCCAGCACGACCCCCTACCCTACCCAAACACCACTGCACTACCCTAAACCCTAAAACACTACCCCCAGCATGACCCCCTACACTACACAAACACCACTGCACTACCCTAAACCCTAAAACACTACCCCAACATGACCCCCTATACTACCCAAACACCACTGCACTACCCTAAACCCTAAAACACTACCCCTAGCACGACCCCCTACACTACCCAAACACCACTGCACTACCCTAAACCCTAAAACACGACCCCCTACACTACACAAACACCACTGCACTACCCTAAACCCTAAAACACTACCCCAACATGACCCCCTACACTACCCAAACACCACTGCACTACCCTTAACCCTAAACACTACCCCCAGCACGACCTCCTAAACTACCCAAACACCACTGCACTACCCTAAACCCTAAAACACTAACCCCAGCACGACTCCCTATACTACACAAACACCACTGCACTACCCTAAACCCTAAAACACTACCCCCAGCACGACCCCTACACTACACAAACACCACTGCACTACCCTAAACCCTAAAACAATACCCCCAGCATGACCCCCCACACTACCTAAACACCACTGCACTACCCTAAACCCTAAAACACTACCCCCAGCATGACCCCCTACACTACCCAAACACCACTGCACTACCCTAAACCCTAAATCTACCCCAGCATGACCCCATATACTACACAAACACTACTGCACTACCCTAATCCCAAAAACACTACCCCAACACGACCCCCTACACTACCCAAACACCACTGCACTACCCTAAACCCTAAAACACTACCCCTAGCATGAGCCACTATACTACCCAAACACCACTGCACTACCCTAAACCCTAAAACACGACCCCCTACACTACACAAACACCACTGCACTACCCTAAACCCTAAAACACTACCCCCAGCATGACCCCCTACACTACACAAACACCACTGCACTACCCTAAACCCTAAAACACGACCCCTACACTACACAAACACCACTGCCCTAAACCCTAAAACACTTCCCCAGCATGACCCCCTACACTACATAAACAACACTGCACTACCCTAAACCCTAAAACACTACCCCCAGCACGACCCCCTATACTACCCAAACACCACTAGACTACCCTAAACCCTAAATCTACCCCCAGCATGACCCCATACACTACCCAAACACCACTGCACTACCCTAAACCCTAAAACACTACCCCCAGCATGACCCCCTACACTACCCAAACACCACTGCACTACCCTAAACCTTAAAACACTACCCCCAGCACAACCCCTACACTACACAAACACCACTGCACTACCCTAAACCCTAAAACACTACCCCAGCATGAACCCCTACACTACCCAAACACCACTGCACTACCCTAAACCCTAAAACACTACCCCCAGCATGACCCCCTACACTAACCAAACACCACTGCACTACCCTAAAACACGACCCCCTACACTACACAAACACCACTGCACTACCCTAAACCCTAAAACACTACCCCCAGCACGACCCCCTGCATGACACAAACACTAGTGCACTACCCTAAACCCTAAAACTCTACCCCCAGCACGACCCCCTATACTACACAAACACCACTGCACTACCCTAAACCCTAAAACACTACCCCCAGCATGACCCCTTACACTATCCAAACACCACTGCACTAAACTAAAACATGACCCCCTACACTACACAAACAACACTGCTCTACCCTAAACCCTAAAACGCTACCCCCAGCACGACCCCCTACACTACACAAACACCACTGCACTACCCTAAACCCTAAAACACTACGCCCAGCATGACCCCCTACACTACACAAACACCACTGCACTACCCTAAACCCTAAATCTACCCCCAGCACGACCCCTATACTACCCAAACACCACTGCACTACCCTAAACCCTAAAACACTACCCCCAGCATGAAGCCTACAGTACCCAAATACCACTGCACTACCCTAAACCCTAAAACACTACCCCCAGCACGACCCCCTGCACTACCCAAACACCACTGCACTACCATAAACCCTAAAACACTACCCCCAGCACGACCCTCTACACTACCCAAACACCACTGCACTACCCTAAACCATAAAACACTACACCCAGCACGACCCCCTACACTACCCAAATACCACTGCACTACCCTAAACCCTAAAACACTACCCCAGCATGACCCCCTACACTACACAAACACCACTGCACTACCCTAAACCCTAAATCTACCCAGCACGACCCCCTACACTACCCAAACACCACTGCACTACCCTAAACCCTAAAACACTACCCCCAGCACGACCCCCTACACTACCCAAACACAACTGCACTACCCTAAACCGTGAAACACTACCCCAGCACGACCCGCTATACTACACAAACACCACTGCACTACCCTAAACCCTAAAACACTACCCCCAGCACGACCCCCTACACTACACAAACACCACTGCACTACCCTAAACCCTAAAACAATACCCCCAGCATGACCCCCCACACTACCTAAACACCACTGCACTACCCTAAACCCTAAAACACTACCCCCAGTATGACCCCCTACACTACCCAAACACCACTGCACTACCCTAAACCCTAAATCTACCCCAGCACGACCCCATATACTACACAAACACTACTGCACTACCCTAATCCCAAAAACACTACCCCAACACGACCCCCTACACTACCCAAACACCACTGCACTACCCTAAACCCTAAAACACTACCCCTAGCATGAGCCACTATACTACCCAAACACCACTGCACTACCCTAAACCCTAAAACACGACCCCCTACACTACACAAACACCACTGCACTACCCTACCCCCTAAAACACTCCCCCCAGCATGACCCCTACACTACACAAACACCACTGCACTACCCTAAACCCTAAAACACGACCCCCTACACTACACAAACACCACTGCCCTAAACCCTAAAACACTTCCCCAGCACGACCCCCTACACTACATAAACAACACTGCACTACCCTAAACCCTAAAACACTACCCCCAGCACGACTCCCTATACTACCCAAACACCACTGCACTACCCTAAACCCTAAATCTACCCCCAGCATGACCCCATACACTACCCAAACACCACTGCACTACCCTAAACCCTAAAACACTACCCCCAGCATGACCCCCTACACTACCCAAACACCACTGCACTACCCTAAACCTTAAAACACTACCCCAGCACAACCCCTACACTACACAAACACCACTGCACTACCCTAAACCCTAAAACACTACCCCAGCATGACCCCCTACACTACCCAAACACCACTGCACTACCCTAAACCCTAAAACACTACCCCCAGCATGACCCCCTACACTAACCAAACACCACTGCACTACCCTAAAACACGACCCCCTACACTACACAAACACCACTGCACTACCCTAAACCCTAAAACACTACCCCCAGCACGACCCCCTGCATGACACAAACACTAGTGCACTACCCTAAACCCTAAAACTCTACCCCCAGCACGACCCCCTATACTACACAAACACCACTGCACTACCCTAAACCCTAAAACACTACCCCCAGCATGACCCCTTACACTATCCAAACACCACTGCACTAAACTAAAACATGACCCCCTACACTACACAAACAACACTGCACTACCCTAAACCCTAAAACGCTACCCCCAGCACGACCCCCTACACTACACAAACACCACTGCACTACCCTAAACCCTAAAACACTACGCCCAGCATGACCCCTACACTACACAAACACCACTGCACTACCCTAAACCCTAAATCTACCCCCAGCACGACCCCCTACACTACCCAAACACCACTGCACTACCCTAAACCCTAAAACACTACCCCCAGCATGAAGCCTACAGTACCCAAATACCACTGCACTACCCTAAACCCTAAAACACTACCCCCAGCACGACCCCCTGCACTACCCAAACACCACTGCACTACCATAAACCCTAAAACACTACCCCCAGCACGACCCTCTACACTACCCAAACACCACTGCACTACCCTAAACCATAAAACACTACACCCAGCACGACCCCTACACTACCCAAATACCACTGCACTACCCTAAACCCTAAAACACTACCCCAGCATGACCCCCTACACTACACAAACACCACTGCACTACCCTAAACCCTAAATCTACCCAGCACGACCCCTACACTACCCAAACACCACTGCACTACCCTAAACCCTAAAACACTACCCCCAGCACGACCCCCTACACTACCCAAACACAACTGCACTACCCTAAACCGTGAAACACTACCCCCAGCACGACCCGCTATACTACACAAACACTACTGCACTACCCTAAACCCTAAAACACTACCCCCAGCACGACCCCCTACACTACACAAACACCACTGCACTACCCTAAACCCTAAAACACTACCCCAGCACGACCCCCTACCCTACCCAAACACCACTGCACTACCCTAAACCCTAAAACACTACGCCCAGCATGACCCCCTACACTACACAAACCCCACTGCACTACCCTAAACCCTAAATCTATCCCCAGCATGACCCCCTACACTACACAAACACCACTGCACTACCCTAAACCCTAAAACACTACCCCAACATGACCCCCTATACTACCCAAACACCACTGCACTACCCTAAACCCTAAACACTATCCCTAGCACGACCCCCTACACTACCCAAACACCACTGCACTACCCTAAACCCTAAAACATGACCCCCTACACTACACAAACACCACTGCACTACCCTAAACCCTAAAACACTACCGCAACATGACCCGCTACACTACCCAAACACCACTGCACTAACCTAAACCCTAAAACACTACCCCCAGCACGACCTCCTACACTACCCAAACACCACTGCACTACCCTAAACCCTAAAACACTACCCCCAGCATGACTCCTTATACTACACAAACACCACTGCACTACCCTAAACCCTAAAACACTACCCCCAGCACGACCCCCTACACTACACAAACACCACTGCACTACCCTAAAACCTAAAACAATACCCCCAGCACGACCCCCTACACTACCTAAACACCACTGCACTACCCTAAACCCTAAAACACTACCCCAAGCATGACCCCCTACACTACCCAAACACCACTGCACTACCCTAAACCCTAAATCTACCCCAGCACGACCCCATTAACTACTCAAACACTACTGCACTACCCTAAACCCAAAAACACTACCCCAACACGACCCCCTACACTACCCAAACACCACTGCACTACCCTAAACCCTAAAACACTACCCCTAGCATGAGCCACTATACTACCCAAACACCACTGCACTACCCTAAACCCTAAAACACGACCCCCTACACTACACAAACACCACTGCACTACCCTAAACCCTAAAACACTACCCCCAGCACGACCCCCTACACTACACAAACACCACTGCACTACCCTAAACCCTAAAACACGACCCCCTACACTACACAAACACCACTGCCCTAAACCCTAAAACACTTCCCCAGCACGAACCCCTACACTACACAAACTCCACTGCACTACCCTAAACCCTAACACACTACCCCCAGCACGACCCCCTATACTACCCAAACCCCACTGCACTACCCTAAACCCTAAATCTACCCCCAGCACACCCCATACACTACACAAACACCACTGCACTACCCTAAACCCTAAAACACTACCCCAACACGACCCCCTACACTACACAAACACCACTGCACTACCCTAAACCCTAAAACACTATCCCCAGCATGACCCTCTACACTACCCAAACACCACTGCACTTCCCTAAACCCTAAATCTACCCCAGCATGACCCCATACACTACACAAACACCACTGCACTACCCTAAACCCTAAAACACTACCCCTAGCACAACCCCCTACACTACCCAAACACCACTGCATTATCCTAAACCCTAAAACACGACCCCCTACACTACACAAACACCACTGCACTACCCTAAACCCTAAAACACTACCCCCAGCACAACCCCCTACACTACACAAACACCACTGCACTACCCTAAACCCTAAAACACTACCCCTACACTACACAAACACCACTGCCCTAAACCCTAAAACACTTCCCCCAGCACGACCCCCTACACTACACAAACACCACTGCACTACCCTAAACCCTAAAACACTACCCCCAGCATGACCCCCTATACTACACAAACACCACTGCACTACCCTAAAGCCTAAAACACTACCCCCAGCATGACCCCCTACACTACACAAACACCACTGCACTACCCTAAACCCTAAATCTACCCCAGCACGACCCCCTACAATACACAAACACCACTGCACTACCCTAAAACACTACCCCAACACGACCCCCTACACTACCCAAACACCACTGTACTACCTTAAACCCTAAAACACTAACCCCATCATGACCCCCTACACTACCCAAACACCACTGCACTACCCTAAACCCTAAAACACTACTATCAGCACGACTCCCTACACTACCCAAACACCACTGCACTACCCTAAACCCTAAAACACTACCCCCAGCACGACCCCCTACACTACCCAAACACCACTGCACTACCCTAAACCCTAAAACAATACCCCCAGCACGACCCCCTACACTACCCAAACACCACTGCACTACCCTAAACCCTAAAACACTACCCCAGCATGACCCTCTACACTACCCGAACATCACTGCACTACCCTAAACCCTAAAACACTACCCCCAGCATGACCCCCTACACTACCCGAACACCACTGCACTACCCTAAACCCTCAAACACTACCCCCAGCACGACCCCCTACACTACCCAAACACCACTGCACTACCCTAAACCCTAAATCTACCCCCAGCACGACCCCCTACACTACCCAAACACCACTGCACTACCCTAAACCCTAAATCTTCCCCCAGCACGACCCCCTACACTACCCAAACACCACTGCACTACCCTAAACCCTAAAACACTATCCCCAGCCCGATCCTCTACACTACCCAAACACCACTGCGCTACCCTAAACCCTAAAACACTACCCCCAGCACGACCCCATACAAAACACAAACACCACTGTGCTACCCTAAACCCTAAATCTACCTCCAGCATGACCCCCTGCACTTCTCAAACACCACTGCACTACCCTAAACCCTAAATCTACCCCCAGCACGACCCCCTACACTACACAAACACCACTGCACTACCCTAAAACACTACCCCCAGCACGACCCCCTACACTACACAAACACCACTGCACTACCCTAAACCCTAAAACACTACCCCCAGCACAACCCCTACACTACCCAAACACCACTGCACTACCCTAAACCCTAAAACACTACCCCCAGCATGACCCCTACACTACCCAAACACCACTGCACTACCCTAAAACATGACCCTCTACACTACACAAACACCACTGCACTACCCTAAACCCTAAAACACTACCCCCAGCACGACCCCTGCACGACACAAACACCACTGCACTACCCTAAACCCTAAAACACTACCCCCAGCACGACCCCTACACTACACAAACACCACTGCACTACCCTAAACCCTAAAACACTACCCCCAGCATGACCCCCCACACTATCCAAACACCACTGCACTACCCTAAAACATGACCCCCTACACTACACAAACACCACTGCACTACCCTAAACCCTAAAACACTACCCCCAGCACGACCCCCTACACTACACAAACACCACTGCACTACCCTAAACCCTACATCTACCCCCAGCATGACCCCCTACACTACCCAAACACCACAGGCAGTTATAAAATCACCATGCACTGTCCTTGCAGCACTCTAATAATCCAGTCACTACCCATGTACTCATGCAATGACCCAGGCACTAACTCATGGGAAATACAGAGGAGTTCATGCTCATTACAGGGGTACCCCAACGCATAGTGTTCCCTAGTGTATGTAGGTGTTTTCACTGTATTCTAAGTGTCTTTTAGCTTAGCACTGGCTTGTCCTGGTTAGTCAGAGTCAGTTACCACCATTACCCGTCACTAAAAAGTTGGGGTCACAGGAGGACTTTCTGCTCCTCTGTTGGTTCTTTCTGCACATCTCTTGCTTCTTCCTGCACTTTTTTTCGTCTTTCTGGAGTTTTGTTTCCTCTTTCAGCATTTGTCTTGCTTGTTGCTGCGCTTTTCTTCCTCTTTCTTCACATGTCCTAACTTTGTAGGCATAGTTATAAATTAGCATTTAAAAAACCATTGATATTCAATGAAAAAACCATAGTTTCAGGCACGTTATAGTTAGAAATTAGCATTTAAAAAACCATTGAAATTCACTGAAAAAACCTGAGGTTTCAGGCACGTTATAGTTAGAAATTAGCATTTAAAAACCTTAGAAATTCACTAAAAAACCATAGGTTTCAGGGACGTTATAGTTAGTTGGACATTTCACTCGTACAAAACCATAGAAATTCCCCCGTTATAGTTAGTTCAGCTAACTATAACTCGCGCCCCGCAATGCACTGCTGATGACGTCACATATTACATCACTCATGACATGGTCAGTGACATCACTGATGACATCACTGATGATATCTCAAATGACATCACTGATGACATCACTGATGACATCATCCAGTGACTGTGTGTTTCTCTAAAGTTTAAATATGTTTTATATATATGCCAAGGTGTATTGAAGAATGAGTGGGTGTATAAGTGTCTGGATGGAGGATTTAGTATGTGCGTGACTGACTGTATAAGTGAGTGATTAAATATGTCTAACTGAATGCATGGGTTAGTGACTAAACTGTCTGAATGTGTGTATCAGTATGTCTGTTGTTGTGTAAGCTGCTGCATGTGATGGTCAGTAGCTACATGAGTGTCTATATGGGTTATTGATTGGTTGCCTGAGTATTTGTATGGGAGACTGAGTGTGTGTGTGGGGGGGCGGGAGGTGTGTGACTCTGTGCATAGATGTGTGAGTGGTTGATTCACTGGGTGTATGGGTTCGAGAGTGCATGTGGAAACAGCTGTATGGGCGGGTGAGTGTGTGTATGGGTGTGTTGGTGAGAGATTGGATGTCTCAGTGGTACATGTCCAAGTAACTACATATGTAAAAGGCAGTGTATGTGAGACTTGGAGTATATAAATGACTATACGTGAGAGTCAGTGACTGTGAGAGTGGCTGTATGGATGAGTGTGTACTTGTACCAGTGATTGTATAAGAGAGTAAGTATGTGTTAGTATATGTTTGAATAAGTGAGGTGGTGTGTGTATAACTGTATAGGTGAGGAAATGGGAGTGTGATTGATTCTTTGCATGACTGACTAGGTGTGTGAGTAACTCCATGGATGAGTGGCGGTGTGTGAGTGTCTGTATAGGTGTATGAGTGCATATGATAGTGTTGTATTGATGAGAGACTGTATGTATGAGTGATTGTATGGGTGAATGAGTGGATGTGTGTGTAGACCTAGGAATTAGTGAGTTCGTATGTAGTAACTGGTATTAGTGTGTCGATGGTTTCGAAAATGGTAGTCTGTATTTTACAGTGGGTGTATCAAAGATTATATTAGAGTGTGAGGAGGTGCATCAGATTTTCACGTGGATGATGTCATCAGTGATGTCATCAGTGATGTCACTGACCATGTCATGAATGATGTAATATGTGACGTCATCAGCAGTGCATTGCGGGGGCGCGAGTTATAGTTTGCTGATCTAACTATAATGGGGGAATTTCTATGGTTTTGTACGAGTGAAATGTCCAACTAACTATAACTGTCCCTAAAACCTATGGTTTTTTCAGTGAATTTCTAAGGTTTTTTAAATGCTAATTTCTAACTATAACGTGCCTGAAACCTCAGGTTTTTTCAGTGAATATATATATATATATATATATATATATATTCCGAATTCCGCTGTCTCCCTGAATTCCCTCCACATACGGACACGGACCACCAGATGAGTACAATAATTTTCGTTTATTGCGATGACGCCATTATGCGTTTCGGCTCGGATTGAGCCTTGATCATATGACATGACGCAACAGTTTCAATTTTTTGCTTTTAAAGTGACAGGTGCTTAGTGATAGGTGCAATGTGCATAACATTAAACAGTCGTAAGAAATGAACGAAGCTTAGGTTTCTTATTCAACAATACAAACGTAAATTATTTGGTATATACACAGAGTAGCATTGCACTTCTATAGTTTTTTAAATTTAAAAAAAAATATTCAATAATAACTATTTAAATATTTTAATATTTTTCTAAACGGAAATCATTTCGTGAACAAGACTTCTTTGCAATATTGTATATGTGTCTCTTTGATTGTATGCATATACTCACTCTGTTTAATAATTCCATCATCAATTGCCAATACCCTTCAGTATTGTTTCGCCATTGTTTGTATAAATGAATGAACGACCGCTTTAAAGTGCTCACGTGTTGAGTGCTTCTCAAACCAATAAAGTGCTGTAGTGTATATGTGCAAATTTTAAGATAGAATTCCTTCTATTTAGCTGTTATCGCTATAATACCAACTAAAATAGCTGTACTGTCCCTTTCTTTGTGCCTGTTTAATTTCTTGTTTATTTTTGCGTTTTTCGAAATTATATATTAAATTAATATATTTACAATCTAGGTTGAGCAGCTAATCCTTCTTTTGCTCATGCCAAATACTAAGCTTAAATACATGATGACCCCTCTATGTAATATGCTGTTGTCTTCCGCCTTGAAACATTGTATGTATTCTCTCACTCGTGTCCTGAGTGCATGGTAGTGCCTCTTTAAGTATTAAAATATTTAAAATACTTGAAATGTTTAAAATATTTAAAATATCCAAAATCTAAATATCAAATATCAAACATTAAATATTAAATATCAAGTATTACAAGCATGTATACAAATCCTCTGTCGTGTTGAGCCCCCCTGGGTGTTTGGAGTCCATCTCAATGATATATCGTGTCTCAAGCTTTCGTAGTTTTTTCTCTCTATTCCCACCCCTTCTGGTGGGCGGTACTGCATCAATGAGAAAATATCTCAGATCTTGGCTATTGGACTTGTGGTGCTCTCTAAATTGGCGTGCCACTGGGTATGTGTTGTCCTCATTCACTATAGCTCGCATGTGTTGAAGTACTCTTTTATGTGCTTGGAGTTTTGTACTACCAATGTACTTCAAACCACAAGGGCATAGTAACACATAAATTACATGGTCAGTCTTACAAGTTAAAAGTTTGGTGATCTTATGTTCTCTGGGGCTGAACGGTGTCTGATATGTGGTTTTGTTCAGACCCTGCTGGCAAGCCTTGCAGGGTTTGCACTTATAAAAACCTTTATGTGACGTCAGCCAGTTAGACCCCTCTAACACTTCAAGACTTGTTTTTACTAGATTGTCTCTCATTGATGGTCCCCTACTATGTGTGATAGACACTTTTTGTGGTAGTAGGGGGCCTATTACTGGATCACTGATTACTAGGGGCCAATTATGTTTGATTATTGTCTGCAGTTCTCTCTCCTGTTTGCTATATCCCAAGACTATCCTGAATTCACTTGCCTCTTGTTTCTGCTTATTATCTAGGTGATCAGGATAACTTATGTGGTCTCTGCATTTGTCCCTGAGTAGTTCAGTCCTATCTTGCGACATAGATTTGGAGATGGCCCTATCTATTGTTTTGTTTGAGTAGCCCCGTTCTAAAAATCTGGCTTTGCTCTCTTTTTGTGCCATCTTAAGGTCCTCTGTGTTACTGCTGATTCTTCTAAGTCTCAGCATCTCCCCATAGGGGATGCTGTTTAACAGATGCCTCGGGTGGGAACTGCTGGCATGCAAGGTTGAATTGCCAGCCGTTTCCTTGCGGTAAAGCCTAGTCTCTATTCTGTCATTCGATATGTATACTTGGGTGTCTAAGAAGTTCACTGATGTGTCACTGATAGTGGCTGTGAAGTGCAAGTTGATTTCGTTATTGTTAATTGCTGCCACAAATTCTGTTGCTCCCTGTGTTGTGCCCTTCCAAATAACAAATAAATCGTCAATATAGCGGAGACAAAGCATGATGTTGCTCCGCATATATTGACTGTGTGTAGTTGCGAGAACCAGCTCCTCCCACCAGCCCATGTGTAAACATGCGTAGCTGGGGGAGAAGCTGGCTCCCATGCCTACCCCTCTTGTTTGCTGGTAAAGCACATTATTAAACATAAAAACATTATTGTTGAGACAAAAGTCCACCATCTCCACCACCATTCTGCTGTGTTCAATATGTTGGTCCGGTCTTTTGTACAAATAATGTTTCAATACGTTCACCCCATCTTCGTGCCTTATGCTTGTATACAACGATGTTATATCGAGCGCTAGGAGCAGGTAACCGCTTTGCCACTCAAAATTGCCCAATTTGTTTAAAAAGTCACTTGTATCTCTTAAATAGGATGGCAAGGAACGCACATGGTCTTGCAGAAAATAGTCCACATATGGGGAGTATGTTCTAGCAAACTGTCTCTGGGCGAAATAATCGGTCTCCCTGGTGGCTTCATTGAGTCTTTGTGCACCTTTGGTATATAGTATATGGAGGGTGTTGTTGGGTTTTCATTTTTAAGGAATTTATACTCCTGTGTGCTGATTAATCCCTCGGTTCTCCAGGATTGCAATTTGGTGTAAAAATCTTTGTAGAGAATTTTCAAGTTTGCTCCATTACTTCGGATGTACCAAGAGTTAGAGGAACAAAGAGGAAGAGGGATGAGAGATGTGAGGCTTGCCGTCACAGATGAGTTCCGTTTTATGTTGCTGGAGCAACAAACAGACCATCGCACTGGGAGAGGCCGAGGGAGAGGAAGAAGCCGAGGACGAGGAAACAAAGAAGAGGGGGTGAGGGATATAGGAGGAGCACAAGAATGGCAAACAAAAAGATCCTTGCGCTCCAATGTGAAGAAATTAATGAAAAAGTAACTGCCAATAATATGATTATAAATTTGAGTACTGTGATTTTAACTGAAGAAGAGCAATCGGTATTGGAATTAGGACTTTCCTTCTGTGATGACAATGAATTTAATTATCCTAATAGCAGAATGGACCTGTATCGATTCATCCGCAAACTCAAATTATCTAAAATGCATCTAAATCGTAATTCTCAAAATCCCCCATTACAAGAAATACTATTGGGTCCTCAAAATGAATCTAATATCTTGAGAGTTAAAGATGCGCCCATCCTGACAGATCTATTGACTTTATTCAATGATGCTAACGTGGATATGGAAAGTGTGAATGATCCATTTGAAGACAATGGGCAGGCTGAACTAATAATGCCAAGCTTAGAAAGAGGAGATTATACCCCATTACGGCCACCCTCTAGATTTATACCTCAAATGCCAAGAGATAATACAGACATCTTTGGTGAAAATGTAACGAAAGATCTAAAACAAATGTATTATGAGATAAGTCAAAAGAAAAGGAAAATGAATCCAAAAAAAGCCTTAATACATAAAACTGTGGCCAAGTTGCAAAAAGAAGAGGGAGTACTGATAAAACCTTCAGACAAAGGAGGAAATGTTGTATTGTGGGGCCATGAATTGTACAAAAAAGAAGCACTCAGTCAACTTAATGATCATGAATGCTATCAGAGGATCAGCATGAAAGAGTATGAAGGGGTGAATGATCTATTTTTTAAAAGACTGGAGGTGTGGAAACAAGAAGATTTGTTGAGCTGGGATGAGTACAAGTTCATCAAAAAAGAAAAACCAGTAATACCGGTCTTCTACATGCTCCCAAAGGTGCACAAAAGCACCACCACACCACCAGGTAGACCGATAATTTCCTTTGTGGCAGCCTGTTCGAGAATGCATCGAGATATATTGACTATTTTTTAAATCCTATTGTTAGAACATTCACTTCGTTTATCAAAGACTCTACAGATTTTCTTAAATGTATTTATGATATACGTTGGAATGTTACAACCATGATATTAGTGACACTTGATATCTCCACCTTATACACTAGTATAAGACATGTAGATGGTCTAAAAGCAACAGAATACTTTTTGAATAGGAGACCAATGAGATTCTTGAAACATAACCAAATGATTTTAGAGCTAATGGAGTGGTGCCTGACGAAAAATATATTTTTATTTGGTGAGGAACTCTTTCTACAGGAACAGGGGACGGCGATGGGCACCTGCTTCGCCCCCAGTTATGCTAATTTACATCTAGGCTGGTGGGAGGAGCAGGTGCTCGGAGGGCCGCCGCTAGAACAGTGGTCAGAACAGATTCTACTGTGGGTTAGGTTCATAGATGACGTTTTCGTGCTGTGGCAGGGCACGGAAACGGACATAGAATTATTCATCATGGACCTTAACCAGAATTCTTTGAATCTAAAGTTTGTGGGACAGTACAGTAAAACCACCATAGACTTTTTGGATATTAGGATTAAACCAGTAGGAGAAAAACTTGAGACCACTGTGTTCAGAAAAGCTACTGCAGGGAATACTATTCTCCATGCAGGTAGTGCCCACCCTGCACCTTTGATTAGGAGCATCCCCTTTGGGGAATTTTATAGGGCAAGGAGGGCATGCAGTAGCCAAGAAGAATATCATAGAACAGAGCAGGAAATGATGGATAGATTCATTCAGAGAGGGTACTCACCGAATATTATAAAAGGGGCAGCCAATAAGGCCAGGAATCTAGAGAGACAAAGAGTGCTATTTGAACCGTCTAGAACTCAAAAGAAAAAGAATGAGAAAAAACAGCAGAAAAGTTTGGAGAATCTGAGATTCATAACGACATTTAATACCAAACATAATGAAATCAGAGCCATTTTTTAAAAAACATTGGTATCTGATAAGAGATGACCCAGTACTAGGTCCTCAAGTAAATAAACAGCCAAACATCATCTACAGGAAATCAAAATCACTAAAGGATTTGATTGTAAATAGTGAGTTTCAAGAAATGAAAGGGGGCCTCTATATGGCTCCAACAAAAACCAGGTTTTAAAAAACAAATTTAAATGTAAGGCGTGCCAACATGGAAGGAGTCGCACGGATTTTAAGACATTTTTTAATAAAACCATTACCATCAAGAGTTTTTTAACCTGTAGATCCAGTTTTGTTGTCTACCTATTACAATGTTCCTGTCCTAAGATTTATATAGGAAGTACAATTCTACCAGTGTACAAGAGAATTTTGCAACACAGGAGAGCGATTGTGAACCAGGATAGAACGTATCCTATTGCAAGACACTTTGAAAACCATCATCAAAGTAATCCCTCCAGCTTACAGTATAGCTGTATAGCAGAAATTCCCTAAAAAAAGAGAGGTGGGGACAGGGAAAACGAACTCAGAAAACTAGAAACCTATTATATTTTAGAGTTCAATAGTAAGGAGCCTCCTGGGCTAAATGTAGATGAGGATCTATATACTTGTCTATGTTAAAAAGCTGGAGAAGAAAGAGAGATTAAGGGTAAAACTGCACATAGTGAGACCATTTATACTTCTGTTTTTAGATTTTTTAGTGAGAACGCTAAAGGAGGGATGGGACAATGAGTAATGGATGGAACTATATAAAAAAAATTGAAATTTATACAATTATTTTAGATTGAGGAGGATTCAGTTCAATCATGGGAGGTACAATTTGAAAGGAAATAAAAGGAGTGAGAGACCTTTTAAACTAAAGAATTTAATGATATTTGAAATATTTTAAGCGTTTTTACTAAGTATATGAAATTTGTTCTTCTAAAAAATGAGGAATAATATACTGTGAAGCACTTGCACTTTCAAATTTAAAGTATGTATTGATATTCTAAGTATCTTTTAAAGTGTTTTTATCAAGTATATGAAATATGTTTTATGAAAGGAGAAACAATATACTGTGAAGAACTTGCACTTTCAATGATTGATTTGCACTAAAGCACTGGCACTTTAATTGTTTATGAATTGTACTGTATGAAAAATGCACTGATACCCTCCCTTTTGTTTTAAACAACTGTTAAGTGACATTTGGCACATGCACTATTGATTGATAAGTTTGAAATTGAAAAAATGAATTTCAAGAAACGGATATAAAATTGTGGATTAAGGGCAATGATGTAATTATAATTTAACCGATTAAGTACTGGACTGAAAACGCGAGGAATACAAATTTCTGCGAAGTATAAGAATCCAGATAGGTTGAATGTGTGTATTATTATTGTCCTGAGATTTGAGCAATGAATGAAATCCGTTCCTACAAAAGGAGGAAAATGAAGGATATGTAATAATTGGAACTGTCCTTTCAATTATTATCCAAGCATACTAAACATGTTCCAAGATGGCTGCCGCTTTGCAAGTAAAAGTGAGCTGCTTGTTGGTCATTGTAAATGGAGTCCCTCATCAGTGTACTCTATTGTTATTGAGTATTTTAATGTGAAAAAAATGGCGCTCTGGCACCATGAGCAAGGCAGCGTGAGACTGCTGAAACGCGTTGATGTATCGTCATCAATAAACTATCGAGTGACCAAACCCCCTTGGAGTGCTGGATGATTATTTTTTTATGGGGAGAATCCTATGCTAAATATATATATATATATATATATATATATATATATATATATATAAAACAAAAACACTGAAATGCTTGCTTGTGCCCCTGCCATTCACAGCTTATTACCTAAACGAGATACATACATACATATTACCTACTGGCGGTCGCCAGTAGGTAGTTATAGTTAGGACCTATTTTCCATAGGAAATTCACAACATTCTATTTCCAATAACTTTGGCGCCGGTGATGAATCTTCGCAAAATTTTCAAAACACGTGGGGCGCTCTGGTCTGCTCCTATCCTGAAAGTTTCGGGGTGATTCGGCAAGCGAGGGCTGAGAAAAAAGGGGGGTCCCAAAACGTGTTTTCCCCATGCAATTTTCCATAGGAAACTTTAGACATGGCTACAGCCCGAACTGCTGAACGGAATTACACCAAATTTGGCAAAGAGGTAGTTCTTGGTTCAGAAAGAACCCTTTTTGTTAAATGGTGTAAATCCGTTCAGTAGTTCCTGAGAAATTTGAAAAAGAAAACATATCGATATCTGGGTGGAGCCTAACCACACATGTCATCGTGAGATCTGATTGCCTGTCAGCACTTCATCCTGGAATTGCTGGCAGCCATCTTGGGACCAATATAAATGATAGTACCCCATTGAAATGCATTGCAGTGAATCGAAGATTTTGAGGGTTACCAAAAGGAGAACTATAAAGGGTGATAACATACTTTAGTTACTTTAGAATTCATTTGTTGATGGTACCATACTAATTTCAGGAATTGTGGTGTGTTCTAAGGTGATTTTACCCTGTGAAAAACCTTCTGCTGGGATATCATGAATCATGTTTGAGAGAAAACAATTTTCACATGCTTGTCCCATACAGTTTTGGAAGGTGCTCCAGAAGCTAAAATGAGAGCATATTTTCTGTAAATTCACATTATCTTTCTCAGTCATGTGAGAATGAAGTCTGACATTCTCAGTAAAACATGTACATCCAACAAGGGCAGAGACTGTCAGTTGATTCCTTTGTGTTCTACTGCAGCTTCCCAGAGTGTTCTAAAGAACAACTAGAGTGCTACAGCCTTACTTATGACAAAAGTATGGCACACCTGAAGCCATCTTGATTGGAATAAACTGGTAAAACTTAAAACATTTAATTTAAAAAGGAACAAAATGATGGGGTTCATTTTGTCATAGAAATTATGGTTAGTGCTGTAGAAAGAAAAATTAGGACATGTTTCAAGTGTGATCTCAAATATCTTCCTGTTATATTTCAACAGGAGCAGCCTGTCAGTTGATGCCTTTGTGTTCTACTGCAGCTTCCCAGAGTGTTCTAAAGAACAACTAGAGCGTTAACAGTCTTACTTATGACAAAATTATGGCACACCTGAAGCCATCTTGATTGGAATAAACTGGTAACTCTTAAAACATTTAATTTAAAAAGGAACAAAATGAGGGGGTTCATTTTGTCATAGAAATTATGGTTAGTGCTGTAGAAAGAAAAATTAGGACATGTTTTAAGTGAGATCTCAAATATCTTCCTGTTATATTTCAACAGGAGCAGCCTGTCAGTTGATGCCTTTGTGTTCTACTGCAGCTTCCCAGAGTGTTCTAAAGAACAACTAGAGCGCTAACAGTCTTACTTATGACAAAAGTATGGCACACCAGAAGCCATCTTGATTGGAATAAACTGGTAACACTTAAAACATTTAATTTAAAAAGGAACAAAATGAGGGGGTTCATTTTGCCATAGAAATTATGGTTAGTGCTGTAGAAAGAAAAATTAGGACATGTTTTAAGTGAGATCTCAAATATCTTCCTGTTATATTTCAACAGGAGCAGCCTGTCAGTTGATGCCTTTGTGTTCTACTGCAGCTTCCCAGAGTGTTCTAAAGAACAACTAGAGTGCTAACAGCCTTACTTATGACAAAAGTATGGCACACCTGAAGCCATCTTGATTGGAATAAACTGGTAACACTTAAAACATTTAATTTAAAAAGGAACAAAATGATGGGGTTCATTTTGTCATAGAAATTATGGTTAGTGCTGTAGAAAGAAAAATTAGGACATGTTTCAAGTGTGATCTCAAATATCTTCCTGTTATATTTCAACAGGAGCAGCCTGTCAGTTGATGCCTTTGTGTTCTACTGCAGCTTCCCAGAGTGTTCTAAAGAAAAACTAGAGCGCTAACAGTCTTACTTATGACAAAATTATGGCACACCTGAAGCCATTCTTGATTGGAATAAACTGGTAACTCTAAAAACATTTAATTTAAAAAGGAACAAAATGAGGGGGTTCATTTTGTCATAGAAATTATGGTTAGTGCTGTAGAAAGAAAAATTAGGACATGTTTTAAGTGAGATCTCAAATATCTTCCTGTTATATTTCAACAGGAGCAGCCTGTCAGTTGATGCCTTTGTGTTCTACTGCAGCTTCCCAGAGTGTTCTAAAGAACAACTAGAGCGCTAACAGTCTTACTTATGACAAAAGTATGGCACACCTGAAGCCATCTTGATTGGAATAAACTGGTAACACTTAAAACATTTAATTTAAAAAGGAACAAAATGAGAGGGTTCATTTTGCCATAGAAATTATGGTTAGTGCTGCAGAAAGAAAATTTAGGGCATGTTTTAAGTGAGATCTCAAATCCTCTTATATTTCATTAGAAAATTCTGACATGCAGACTGAAACAATCACTTTCAATAACAGCAGTAGACTTCCAGTTAACTCCCTGGTGAGCAGTAGCTTTACTACAGTGATCTAATGAACAACTAGAGTGCTAACATTCTGAATTTATGGCAAATGTGTGACACATCTGAATGCCTTCTTGATGGAATCAAAGTAAAAACTGAAAGCATTTCCTACTGAGGAGACTGCAGTAAATGACGAAATTAGGAAACTTCATAACAAATAAGTCTCCCCAGATGGCCACCAGAGAAAAAAGAGCCCAAATGAAGCACAAATATCACCCAGATGTAGCCCACATATAGCCCAATGACAGAAGTGTGCAAAACACTTTTTATTTTTAGTTTTTCTGCAATTTAATATAGTGCAAGCTGGTCAGGTATTGGAGCGTTACATCTTACTTGGACCCCTTATTGCGTATTTTGCACGAAGTACATGAGATTGATCTTGCGAACCATTGAACTTACGAAGGTGTTAACCTGAAGTTGCTCTGAACCGGGCTTTGTAACACCCGTTTTTCCCTACTGGTTTTAATTAATTCTCACTGTATTGTATTAGGAAAGAGGTTTTACTGTTTTTATGTACACTTTTATGATCTATGTTTCTAAATCAGATCAAATAAAGTTTAATGAATTCTATGGCAGGACGGAGGCGAGGATTATGCATATCTTTCCTCACTTTATTTGCATAGCAGTTCAAAGAAAACGTAACACAGCAATCATTAAACAAAAGACTACACAACCCATGAACCATTAGGGGGTAGTCTCCAAGGCAACTATAGTCCAATCATATCACAGTCCATCGTATATAATATTGTGACGTCCCTTCCGCTTCCTCTTTCTTCACTGCTCGTCAGTTAAGTGCATTCCTTACATTCTTGGCTTAATCTGACGTTGTTGCTGTTTGTATAGCGGTTACTTGTGCATGTTATTAGCATTATTGCCTTGGTATTGTTTCATATTCCCTGCGCAGCAGGCTCTTCCCCGAGCGCGTTCTCCCCCTCGCAGTTTCTCCCACTGTGTGCTCTGCACGCGGTGAGATCCTGTCAGGCGTGTCTGGTCCGAGCGAGGCAGCTCCGTCGAGCGCTCCTGCTGGTCTTTATGCGCGTTTGGGAATCCGGTCACTCCTTTAGTGTCCGCTTGATTCCCGACCAACCCTCGCCTAATTTTGACACCGCTACGCGGTGATTTCCTCACACGGCCACGTTAGTGACCAGCACCACCTGGTGGTGGTAATTGGTATTGCGCCTCAGTCTATTCTTATAACAGCTTCGGGGAAAGCCCAGCTGTTGGAGCACCGGCGAGGGGGCTGCCTTAAGGATTTTAAGGGCATTTGTTCTGTGCTCACACTCTCTGCTATCATGTCTTCTCCAGAAGACCATTTTTACTCCTCCTACCAGGAAGTGGAGGAGGAATGGCCCCCCAACTTCTCCCTCCAGCAGTGGACCAGGCCCCCTCTCTAGCTATTTCTAGGGCGCTGGCTCCTCTTAGGGATCAGGTTGATAAGCTGGCGAAAAGCATCCCTGGGGTGTTCAGTGACCCAGATCTGGTGGTGGCAGGTCCCAGTAGCTCCCAGATGGGGAATAAAAGGGCCGTTAAGCATAACGCGGGGCACTTGGAAGGATTTGATAAACTTACGGAGACCTTCCTCAAGAGTGCGCGAACGCTAAAACATGCACCCTGCCAGGAGGAGGAGGGGCCCGGAGAAAATTGCGACACTGTCACCACTATTGTAGACCCCGACGGCGGGTTTCCCTTAGAGGGAGAGGGTGTATCGGAGGATGATTTCTCCTCCGATGAGGATAAGGACTCGGGGCGTCCCTGGCTTCCAGAGTCCCACTCCTCTCAGTCCCCAGTTGGGGACGGGGTCCACTCGGACATGTTCGAGCCTACCCAAATTTACTATCCTAGGTCGGCGGAGTGGACACCTGATGCCAAAGTGGCAGAGTATGTGGTGGGGAAAATCCATCAACCCCTTGAAAGGGAGGTCAGGAATAGGATGAGGGGAGAATGCCCCAGGCCCTCACTGAAGGGGAAGGTGGCACACACGCCTGAAATTGATGAGAAACTATGTACCTTTTTCTCCAAGTATATGAGGGATCCCAAGAAAGGAATTGATAGGTCTTGGACGTGGTAGGGCCCTTGACCCAAATTATTCAATTGACGGAGCGTTCCAAAGAGTCAGGATCCCCTTTGTCCACGGATATTGTGGCTGGTTGGGCGCACTACCCTAAACCCTAAAACACTACCCCCTCCACTACCCGAAAACCACTGCACTACCCTAAACCCTATAACACTACCCCCAGCATGACACCCTACACTACCCAAACATAACTGCACTACCCTAAACCCTAAAACACTACCACCAGCACGACTCCCTACACTACCCAAACACCACTGCACTACCCTAAACCCTAAATCTACCCACAGCACAACCCCCTACAATACACAAACACCACTGCACTACCCTAAACCCTAAAACACTACCCCCAGCACGACCCCTTCACTACACAAACACCACTGCACTGCCTAAAACCCTAAAACACTACCCCCAGAATGACCCCCTACACTACACAAACACCACTGCACTACCCTAAACCCTAAATCTACCCCCAGCATGACCCCCTACACTACACAAACACCACTGCACTACCCTAAAACACTACCCCCAGCACGACCCCCTTCACTACCTAAACACAACTGCACTACCCTAAACCCTAAAACACTACCCCCAGCACGACCCCCTTCACTACCCAAACACAACTGCACTACCCTAAACCCAAAAACACTACCCCCAGCACAACCCCTACACTACCCAAACACCACTGCATGACCCTAAACCCTAAAACACGACCCCCTACACTACACAAACACCACTGCACTACCCTAAACCCTAAAACACTAGAACCCAGCACAACCCCTACAGTACACAAACACCACTGCACTACCCTAAACCCTAAAACACTACCCCCTACACTACACAAACACTACTGCACTACCCTAAACCCTAAAACACTTCCCCCAGCATGACCCCCTACACTACACAAACACAACTGCACTACCCTAAACCCTAAAACACTACCCCCAGCACGACCCCCTACACTACCCAAACACCACTGCACTATCCTAAACCCTAAAATACTACCCCCAGCACGACTCCCTACACTACACAAACACCACTGGACTACCCTAAACCCTAAAACACTACCCCCAGCACGACTCCCTACACTACCCAAGCACCACTGCACTACACTAAACCCTAAATCTACCCCCAGCATGACCTCCCACACTACACAAACACCACTGCACTACCCTAAACCCTAAAACACTACCCCCAGCATGACCCCCTACACTACCCAACCACCACTGCACTACCCTAAACCCTAAAACACTAACCCCAGCATGACCCCTACACTACCCAAACACCACTGCACTACCCTATACCCTAAAACACGACCCCCTACACTACACAAACACGACTGCACTACCTTAAACCCTAAAACACTACGCACAGCATGACCCCCTACACTACACAAACACCACTGCACTACCCTAAACCCTAAAACACTACCCCCTACACTACACAAACACCACTGCACTACCCTAAACCCTAAAACACTACCCCAGCATGACCCCCTACACTACACAAACAACACTGCACTACCCTAAACCCCCCTACACTATACAATCACCACTGCATGACTCGAAACCCTAAAACACTACCCCCAGCATGACCCCCTCACAACACAAACACCACTGCACTACCCTAAATCTATCCCCAGCATGACCCCCTACACTACCCAAACACCACTGCCATACCCTAAACCCTAATACACTACCCCCAGCATGAACCCCTACACTACCCAAACACCACTGCACTACCCTAAACCATAAAACACTACCCCCAGCATGACCCCCTACACTACACAAACACCACTGCACTACCCTAAACCCTAAAACACTACCACCAGCATGACCCCCTACACTACTCAAACACCACTGCACTACCCTAAACCCTAAAACACTACCCCAGCATGACCCCCTACACTACCCATACACCACTGCACTACCCTAAACCCTAAAACACTACCCCCAGCATGACCCCCTACACTACTGCACTACCCTAAACCCTAAAACACTACCCCCAGCATGACCCCCTACACTACCCAAACACCACTGCACTACCCTAAACCCTAAAACACTACCCCAGCACGACCCCTACACCACCCAAACACCACTGCACTACCCTAAACCCTAGAAAAGAAACCCCCACCCCATGCCCAATCCCCCTTACCTCTCACTCCTCGTGGTTCCTCTCTCCTCATGGTTCCTGCTTCACGTCGTCTCTGAGGGGCGGTGCACGTCGTTGTGAGGAAACGGAACAGCCTCTGTTTCCTTACAACGACATGGATCGTCTACATGTTTTTAGAACGCATGGTCATTTACCATACATACCTTTACAACAAAATTCGTTGTAAAGGCATGCGTGGTAAATGACCATGCGTTCTAAAAAAATGCGTAGTAATGACTTCGTGATGTACAATGCATGCGTCGTAATGCATGCGTTGTAATGGTATCGCAAAGTAAAAAAGTTGTTGTAACGGCTGTTTACCGATCGAAGCTGGCCCCTGTTCTTCAGTGAGACGTTTATTTGATTAATTAGGAGGAAGGAATGTGTTTTTTTACCGAAAAGTGCATTCCCGGCTGTTGTATTGTGAAAGTGTCCGCGTGGCCTGGTTTCACTTCCGGTGAGAGAGTGGAAGAGTCTGTTTGGATCTAAAGGAGTTCCGTTGTTGGACGGGGCCGGCGCGACATGTCATCAGAAAACATAGCTAATGGAAAGCGTCCTCCCTGAAGTGTGGAGCAGTGCCATGAGAGGTCAACGAGTGTGCGTCCCACCGCAGTATGACCGTACCGCGTGACCCATGTGCCGCCTCCAGGGTACGGGAGGCAGAAGCGGCATTGCAGGTCCTCTTGAAGACAGTTGTAGCACTAATTCTACATTTTGGTACTAGGGCATTTTAACTTTGTTGTTCCTGCCAGATACAAAGAGAAGATCCTGTGTTATTCAGTGCCCTCGTTACCTTTTTGTGGGTTGTGGTGCTTGTCACTTCGCTGCCCCGCCGGTGCACACGACTGGGCACCCCACCTCGTGCGCCATCTGCAGGGCCTCTGCCCTCGGATCACTGGATTCGGTTTCTGGAGTGGCAACATAAACAGTTGCTCCCAAAGGACTAGCCTGAACACTTAGGTGAATATCCCCTGCACCAGCATTCCACAGAAATTCTTTCCTAGCTCTCCCACGTCAACGAGGACGTCATAATAGCACGGCTCTGCTCGCGACACCGTATGACGTCATCGGAGCCATAAGAGGACCTCGTCGGCATGCTGACGTCAGTTCCACCCATTTTTTCCGTGCCACCGAGGCAAACAGGGGACCGAGACATTTTCACATGTATACATAGTATAATAAATATATATATATTCACTGAAAAAACCATAGGTTTCAGGCACGTTATAGTTAGAAATTATCATTTAAAAAATGAAATTCACTGAAAAAACCATAGGTTTCAGGCACGTTATAGTTAGAAATTAGCATTTAAAAAACCTTAGAAATTCACTGAAAAAACCATAGGTTTCAGGGGCGTTATAGTTAGTTGGACATTTCACTCGTACAAAACCATAGAAATTCCCCTGTTATAGTTAGTTCAGCTAACTATAACTCGCGCGCTCGCAATGCACTGCTGATGACGTCACATATTACATCACTCATGACATGGTCAGTGACATCACTGATGACATCTCAAATGACATCACTGATGACATCACTGATGACATCATCCAGTGAATGTGTATTTTTCTGAAAATTAAATATGTTTTATATATGTATATCTCAAGGTTGATGGAAGAATAAATGGGTATATAAGTGTCTAAATGGATGATTTTTTTTGTAAAATTGATTGTATAACTGACTAAGTGTATCTTAGTGAATACATGGGTTAGTGAGTAATGTTTAAATATGAAAATATCTGTATCAGTCTCTCACTTTGTGTATAGGTGGCTGCATGGGTTGGTGAGTAGCTACATGAGTGTCTATATGGGTTATTAGTTGGTTTTTTTAGTATCAGTATGAGTGTCTGAGTGTCTGTATGGTTCAGTAGGGGGTATTACTTAGTGCATAGATGCATGAATGAGTGACTCACTGTTTGTATGTGTTGAAAACAGCATGTGTGCAGGACTGTATAGGTGGATGAGTATGTGTATGGGTGTGTTAGTGAGTGAATGACTGTCTCAATAGTGTCTTTATGAGTAACTACATATGTTTTAAACTAGTATATGTGAGTATTGGTGTATATAAGTGAGTATATGTGAGAGTGAGAGATTGGAAGAGTTCCTGTACAAATAAGTAGGTGTTTCTATAAGTGATTGTTTAAGAGAGTAAGTATGTGTAAGTTTCTGTAGAAGTAAGTGTGGTAGTGTGTGTATAACTGTATATGCAAGTAAATGGATGTTTGATACTTTGTTTGCATGTGTGACTATGTGTGTGAGTAACTCTATGGATGAGTGGCGGTGTGTAACAGGATGTATAGGTGTATGAGTACATATGATGAGTGAGTACATGTATGAGTGACTGTATAGGGACTGTTGGTGAATGAGTGGATGTGTGTGTAGATCTTGGAATTACTGAATAGGTGTGTTGTAACTGGTATTGGTATGTCCATTGTTTTGAAAATGTTAGTTTGTATTTTTGAGTGTGTGTATCAAAGGTTATATTAGGGTGAGAGGAGGTCTGCCACTCTATCACAAGGATGTTGTCATCAGTGATGTCATCAGTGATGTCATTTGAGATGTCATCAGTGATGTCATGAGTGATGTCACTGACCATGTCATGAGTGATGTAATATGTGACGTCATCAGCAGTGCATTGCGGGCGCGCAAGTTATAGTTAGCTGAACTAACTATAACAGGGGAATTTCTATGGTTTTGTACGAGTGAAATGTCCAACTAACTATAACGCCCCTGAAACCTATGGTTTTTTCAGTGAATTTCTTAGGTTTTTTAAATGCTGATTTCTAACTATAACGTGCCTGAAACCTATTGTTTTTTCAGTGAATATATATATATATATATAGCATGTGGAAGGAAATGCCTCGGGATGTTGGTGCTTCGCTCTGCCCAAGCCTGTGAACAAGGGCCAGGAGGCCCGAAACGCATCAGGCAAGAATTACATCTGAAAGCAAATGCCAGTTTGTTTGTGAATAAAGAACTCTGACGAGTTATTTGCTGTGGAGTGCGACTTCTTTTGAGGACAAGTTTGGGAATTACATAATACGGCAGTCCTGCAGTGGAGACTGCACCGCCACAAGAAGGTGTTGTGGAGCCACAGGGGCACAGAACTATTCAATGCCTCGCAGCAGAATCAGCAAATAGTTAGTTGAAGCTGTTCAATTGTCTTCGGGGGCCCACTGGAGGGCTAAGAATTAATATTAAAATAGATGGAAATGAAGCACACCCACTGAAGGGTATGAATCGCACCGAGGCACTACAAGACCCACAATGCACGCAGGAAAGTGAACTCACCTGTGAGGCCCCACTGGAGGGAAATACAAGTATTTAGCATGTGGAAGGAAATGCCTCGGGATGTTGGGGCGTCGCTCTGCCCAAGCCTGTGAACAAGGGCCAGAAGGCCCGAAACGCGTCAGGCAAGAATTACATCTGAAACAAATGCCAGTTTGTTTGTGAATAAAGAACTCGGACGAGTTATTTGCTGTGGAGTGCGTCTTCTTTTGAGGACAAGTTTGGGAATGACATAATACGGCAGTCCTGCAGTGAAGACTGCACCGCCACAAGAAGGTGTTGTTGAGCCGCAGGGGCACAGAACTATTCAATGCCTCACAGCGGAAATAGCAAATGGTTAATTGAAGCTGTGCAATTGTCTTTGGGGGCCCACTGGAGGGCTAAGAATTAATATTAAAATAGACGGAAACGAAGCACACCCACTGAAGGGTATGAATCGCACCGAGGCACTACAAGACCCACAATGCACGCAGGAAAGTGAACTCACCTGTGAGGCCCCACTGGAGGGAAATACAAGTATTTAGCGTGTGGAAGGAAATGCCTCGGGATGTCGGTGCTTCACTTTGCCCAAGCATGTGAACAAGGGCCAGGAGGCCCGAAATGCGTCAGGCAAGAATTACATCTTAAAACAAATGCCAGTTTGTTTGTGAATAAAGAACTCGGATGAGTTATTTGCTGTGGAGTGGTTCTTCTTTTGAGAACAAGTTTGGGAATTATATATATATATATCCAAAGTAGTTTGCAGCGCCCTTCTCGTACATCCATCGGCACCACCTGCCAAGAACGGGCACGAACTCCAGTTTGAGGTACGAATATAAGTTTATTGCAGCGTTAATCCAGCAGACATGACGCGTTTCGGTAACCACTGTTACCTTGATCACATGAGCAATACGTATTTCCGTCCCACTTTAAATACACCCTTTCCTTCGTGACGCAACATAATAAATATAAATAAAAGACTATTCATTCCAGAAGGCTGACTTTCATAATATGGTATTGGTTTGCCTGATACAATCTATTAAACCAAGTGTTAAGGTGCTTTGCGGATGTATTCTCCTGAGGTATTCCAAATATTAAATGTTCAGATACATTTACTTATAGTTTGCATATCACGGAGTTTTGGACAATATTATGGTACTGCTGTCAGTACTTGACAATCTATCACAGTGAAGCACAAAATTCAATATATTGTTTCACGCTGGATGACCATAATATATGTACATAAATATAATGATAAATGACAAAATACTTATTAGATATAAATATCTAGTCCGCTAAAAGCCTAAATCACGGTATAAATACCAGAAGTCATGATATCAGGTAACAAAACATCAGTAAACTTAATTAGCAGCAACAAATGGAACTAAAAATGATATAAGATAAAAAGTGCCAGTGTGCATGTTTCATCCAATAAAGTGCTTAAGTGCAACGAATATGTTTCAGTGAATTGCGTGTTTTGTTGGTCATTTTTTTGTGTGTGAGGACAACCCACATATTGTTCCCACTAATATCAATATTTTAGTGTTTAATAGTGGAATATAAAAATGGTTTACAGGGAATTCACAGGGGAGTAAGGTAATACCATCCCTAGGTGTGGAGAGATATTTGCATAAATAGGGATAAGGGATAAAGAATAAAGAATAAGACACACGAACTTAAAGAGGGACAGACCAAATAGGAAATATCAAAAATAAATACATTAAAAAAGTATTGATCTAATATTTCATATATATCATAAAAATTCTATAAACCATCTAAAAATCCTAATAAATAGTTTATAAAAAGATTCTTAATAAATATAGATAATAGTTCATAAAAAAGGTCCCATATAAGTTCTATAGATAGTTATGCATGTCTTCACTATTATTTAATCCATTGGGGGTCTTGCTGTCCAGCTCAAGAATAAAACGCGTTTCAAGTTGACGTCATTTTTTCTCTCTATTTCCTCCTCGTTTAGAGTTGGGCAACGCATCAATCACAAAATAGTTCAGACATTCTAGTTTGTTGTCATAAAAGCTTTAAAATGTCTAGCTACAGGATATGTAGCATCGCTGTTCACGATAGCCCTCAGATATTGAAGAATTCTCACGTGCACCTGCAATTTAGTGCTACCTACATACCTTAGGTTGCAGGTGCACGTGAGAACATACACAGCGAATTCCGTCCTACAATGTATATATATATAGAGAGAGAGAGAGAGAGAGAAATATATGTATATATACATATCTATATAGATACATATATAGATATAGTGTGGAAGATGGACTAGATAATATTGTGGCAGCTGATAAAGCATGAAAGACCATCATGGTCTCCTCAGCGAAAAAGATGATTGGTAGGACCTGTTCTTTCTCTCTCTGATTTTTCTTGAGCACCTTCGAGTGGAGTTGAATTTGGAGAAACAGCTCAAGTAGACTTGCTTGTCATCGAAATGACAGTGCTTCCACGCCCCATGTTTCCGGGCATTTATTCCTTGAGCACAAGGAGAAGAGTATCCTTCTAAGATGGGAACAGATCTAACTACAGATGATACAGGCTGATTGCAAGTGTTTGAAATATCTCTGGTTTGAAATGTAGGTTGATAGATGATGAGAACATGCAACTCAATCTGTCTGCAATCACATTCTGACACTCTGCAATGTATGTTGCTGTTGTAGATAGTAAGTGATCCTCTGCCTATAACCCTATGCAGTTGGCTGCTTTTTCTAGACTGTGTGATTTTGTTCCCCGTTGACGGATAATGCACTGGTGTCATTTGTAATCACCAGTGGGATTGGAGAAGCAAGAGACATCCATGCCAGTAAATGAGATTCTTCTGACCACTATAGCAACTCTTATCTGATGTGATGCAGGAATCTGCATTCCTAGCTCCTATGTGGGCAGGTCCAAAAAGGCTATCAAGTGCTATACTATTGGATTCGGGTGTAAGCTCGCCCACGCTACTGTCGCTGTTTTGGTAGACAAGTACCCCTGTTCTTTTAAAAAGTCTCTGGCAGATGCAACATCTGCTTTCAGAATTGTCCATAAATGAAAAGGTGAGGAATTATTTCTCTCTGTATGAATTCTATGCCCATGTTGGTTTGAAGCTCTAACTCTATGAATGACTGTTTTTGAGCTGAAATCAACTAGAACTTTTTTATATTCAGGATGAATCTGACTTCCTGCAGGGTCCTGCACTCTAATGCTGTGCGCTCTGTGGCTTTTAAAAGAGGAGCAGAAATCAAACAGTCATGTCGGTTAGGAACATTTAAATCCATTTAAATGGAGAAAAAACTACTAGGCTCCAATATCTTTCTGAAGGCTCATGATGCCCATGAAACTCTAAAGAGATGCACATGTGACTGACAATAATTTTTCCCCAAAGCAAATCTCAGGAACTTTTCTGAAGAAAAATGGATGGGAATAGGAAAAGAGGCATCCTGTAGATCGAGGGTGTTCAAAGTTTTCATGCCCAGAAAATTGCTGACTCCGTTTAAGTCTAATATTGTTCTCAGGTCTCCTGAAGATTTTGTTAAATTCAAAAGAGGGATGACTGAATACCCATGTTATTCTCCCCTTGGGCAACTTCTACTACTGCATCCTTTTGGTACAGAATCTGGATTGCTTGTCATAATACTTCCCTCTTGTTCGGTTCTGCTGGTTGGGGTGAACTTCCAAAGCAGGAAATATGATCTCCAGTTGCTAACCTTCTGATGCCACCTCCCATGCCCACTACTCTGTAATGTTTTCTATCAAACTGTTTGCAAAATACATTAACTGTCCACCCACTGGAATCACATCTGCATTGGCGTTGTCAAGATTTAGGTGGCTGGGAAGGTGGAATATTGTTGGACGACTGGGATTTGTCTATGTCAGCAGCTCCCCGATCATGATCCAATCCATGAAGGGACATGCTTTGATGTTGCCGGAATTGCTTGTGCCGTTGATTTTTATTAAACGTAAAGAAGCTAGGCTTCAGAGCAATGAGAAAAATTCTGCAACTTTTTCAAAAAAGTAATCTAGTTCCAAACCAAGCATCTTTAGACCGCTAAATGCCAGATGATAAATTAATGCTGCATCCAGTTTTCATGGTCTCCCTAAATATGTCTCCTGTCTAATGTGATGACCCCCTCTGAAGGCACTGGTACACACAGGGCATTAGATATAGTGTCTGACTAAAAATGCACATATCGCTCCATAAGTGCCTAACAGTTCTGTGCAGTGTTCACCTTTCTCTACAGTGTCCAAAGGAACCAGACAGTCTCTAATAAGGGTTTGAGATGCACGTGCTGCATATGTAGCTGTATGAAACTTAAATTAGATTCAGCTTAAACCCTTTTAAAGAACCCTCAAATATCTTATCTGTAGGGTCAGCTGGTAAAGAATCCTCTGCAGCTAAAGATAAGGACATACTAGCAAATAAAGAGTCCATTTTTACAGTTTGAGGAAACTCTATTTAGCAAGACTATATGGCCGAAAATGTTAGTAGGGCAATTATATGTGAAATCCAGCTTATCTCTGATGTGTTGAATCACATCACCCACTGAGAACCCTGGATCAGTTTTCCTCTGGGTTTATCTTTGTCATCAGAAATCTGCAACCTGGCTTAATTTATTGAATTCTTTAAAGCAGCACATACAGCTTTATCTATAATCATCTATAAATCATTATAAGATATGGATATCATGCCAAACTGCACTCAGGGGAACCAGAGGGCAACTCTTTATGCCTCCACTTTCTCCTTTACATGTTGTAGGAGTATCAAACACATATTAGCCCACAATTCAAGGCTTTAAATGCTCCCATTACCCAATTTTAAATAATAATTTTTTAAATATAGAAATTTTCTTGGTTGCCTGCCAATACCCATCCTGCAAAGGCATTATAATTCTGGATGCTTGAAGTTGCCAGTATGTCTTTCACTACTTGCTCTGAATTGGGTGGAGAGATCTGGAACCTGCCACCACTGCACCGCTCCTCAAGGGCTGTCATAGTGGGGGGAGCATTGACTGTGCACCTCCTCATGTAGGATCAACGTCAGTGTGCCTCCTTACAGCTTCATTTCCTCTGTTCCTGCATCTGTAATAAAGGGTTTCCTCATTTGCATGGAACAATGTCCAATGCAAATGAGGGCACACCCTCTCTGATCATGCCAGAGCACATTTAGAGATGACGCAATCCTTATTACAGTAGGGGCGGCCCAAGCATCTATGACCCCTTGTATAATAGCAAAGTTTTTCACTAGCACTGATAACAAGGTGCCACCATTTGTGAAGTGGTGCATGATTATGCTGAACTTTTCCAGTGCTTCATGAAATCTATGTAGCTGCAGTTGTTATAGGGATTGCACCAGCAGCCTGTGAGAGCACCTTTACAACACTATCTCCAGTCCTCACATCTTTCAATCACACGAGTGGCAGAATTTGACCATTTTAGTACATGAGATGGACCTCACAGCAAACTTATGCATGGATGAGTTTGTAAGAGAGTTCTCAAAGAACAACAGGGCCTGTATTACAGATGCGTAGCACTGTTCCTGTTTGCATCACTGCCCATCTTTAAACAGGTGTGCCGGGTTCAAACAGGGGCAGTGCACTTTGCTACACTTAATGCGCTGCCCTCAGGACAGCCGGGGATCTGCGCCTGCTGTGTGGGCAATGCTTGCAGTGAAATACAGAGCGGGTGTTTATACGTATAGAAATCCTGGGGCAGATTTACAAGCCCCTTGCGACACATTTGCGCTGCTGTTGCGTCACTTCTGTGACGCAGCGTCGTCGTAAACAATGTGCCACGTTGCAACATATTTATAACGTGACGCATCTAGGGAGATGCGTCACATTGTAAAGCCCTGCCCTACATTATATCTGCGTCAGGTATAATGTATGCAGGGTGGGCGTTCCGTCGCAAGAAAGCCTCGTAAAAGTGACGCAGTGAAATCTACAAGATTTCACTGAGTCATTTTTACGACGACGCCGCGTCAAAACCTTACGCCTGCTTGAAGCAGGCGTAAGGAGTGACGCAGCACAATAAGTATGGGCCGTCCCTGAGCATTGCTGGAGCTGCGTCGCGCTTGCGACACGACTCCAGCAATGCGCTGCCCTTACGACAAAAGATGCGACACGCATCTGTCTATCCTTGCGCCACGGTGCACCGCATTGTAAATGCGACGCATCCAGGTGGTGCAAGGGTATTTTTGCGTGTCGCATCTTTACTGGTGCATCCCTGCTAATATGCAGAGATGCGCCAGTCCTTGTAAATCTGCCCCCCTGTGTTTCACAATGCAGGCGGCATGCTGCCTGCAATTTAAAGAAGGTAGAGAAATCCTCTTGCAGGCAGGTACAGTTAGTGACTGCACCTGCCTACAGGGCAATGTCTGGGGGATCTATTGTAGCCCTTTGGCACCCTCCAGAAGACTGGCTTAAGGAGGCACAACTTTTTGTGGCATATTATCAGTGCGCAGCCTAAGGGCTTATATGCACCTGCATCCATGATATGATTCGGGCGCAGAAGAAAAGTAATTCCCTCATTTGCATGGGGACATGCTACCATGAAAATGAGGGAGAGCGCTCTGAAGATAGCACTGGCTCTACATGTGCACCAGTGCTATCAGTATTACAAAAGGGGCTGCACAAGCAATCCCCTTCTGTAATAACATAGTGCCCCAAGGTACACAAAGTGGGCCGTTGCACCCCCAGGGCTTTCTGTGCGATACACCACAGAAGGTTGCCTCCTTGACTGCAATTACCAGTTTTACAATTGCCAGTCATAAAAACTGCACTCTTTCTTTTGTTCGAAATGTGTTGCTGTTTTCTAACCTTTATCAATGAAAGCAAAAGAATGGCATTGAAATAAACAGTTACAAAGATCACAGTGTGCAAAGAAATACGTTTTGGACAAATTGCAAGGAGTAAATAGTCAATCTTCCTAGTGCAAAGATGCAAAGGCTTGGGTGTGGTTACAGGGACCTCCTTAAACTTGAACTACTATTACAATCTGCTTGGTATCCAGGCGCTTTTATTGAAGCCTGGTCTGCTGAAAAATCTGAGGTTTGGGCCTGACGAGTATAAACATCAGCTTTTACTCTCAAATAACTCTCCGCATGCTCTGCATGACTGTTTGGAAGAAAATATACTGTAAATCTAGGGCTTGTAGGCTACTTCCAGAATTGTCAAAAAATGGGCAGACATTGGCCCACCCAAACACACCCTTGGCCTATCCACATAAAAATTCCTGGACACCATGCCTGCTCCAACCCCACACTATTTTTTCCAGCCATGGCAATTATGAATGCTTTTCTCGACTGAAACAGTGGTCATACCTCCACTGGTGATATCAAATCTCCAATAAATTATAAGATATTCCATATGAAGAAAGTATTAAAATATTTTTAGCGAAGATCAGAGGCTATCTGCAATAAATACAATGGACAATTCATGTTTTGCCTGAAATAAAACTTGCTTAGAATTTCTGTATTATATCCTCATAATACCCATGATAAGATAGGCATCGGATGAATGTGGGAGTATGCCTGAATAGATTTAGTGGGGACTAATATAGAAATAGACCAATCATGTGGTATAAAATGAATTGAATAAGAGCTTCGGTACATGAATATAATGAATTTGTATTGATTTTTAACAAAAAAGATAAAAAGACAAAATATTGTTGTGTGAATAAAAATATTTTTGATAATGATCAGCATCTGGGAGTCGATACATTGTTATTGAAATTTTGAAGGTCCACTCTATATTGAATTTCCTAAATGTTTGTGCACACATGCTCCAACCCCTTTCCCAGAGTTTTATGTTTAAAAAGTCCACAGTTAACATTTGAAACAGTTTATGGTATATGTGGAATAAGAGACGCTTGTGTACCTTGCACCCTTCCTCTAGGAAGGCGAGCAGCGCGGGTGGAGTGCGGAGGGACTCCACACTGTGTTTAATGGAACACTAATAACCCAATACATCATGTTTCATGGATCTGTCGGTTATGAATGTTTACGCCTTAGGTGGTGGGAAGGGAAGATTTGTCACAGGAAAATGAGACCATCGACATTAAAGACACAGCCTGTTCTTTTCCCTTCAGAGGCTTGTCATTACTGAGCCGGCATCATGCCAGCTCGCGCACTCCCGCCGCCCACTCGCGGAGGGCTGCCATTCCAAATCCACTTCCGTGATACACCTTCCTCCCCTTTCCTTTTCCTTCGTGTGCCGCCCTCGCGCGAGTCTGAGCTCCCCGCGAAACCAGTAGCCTTGGGTTTGCTCTTTCCTGCGTGTGTGCTTCTGAAGTGAAGCCGGAGAGATCTGCTAGGCAACCCACATAGCTGATGATTGACAACTGGGTGGGTGCACGGAGGGGAATAATGACTGCTGTGGACGGGCCGAATGTTCGCGAGCATTAAGAGCGCGATCGTCTCCTTTAGAGGAACCTAGGAAACAGCAGCTCACATTTCAGCAGCCAATTTGTCTATTAGCCGTTTACATACCTTTACCTGTTTAAGTGTATTTAATCCTCTTCCGAGTCACAAACGGAAAATGTGCACTTTTTTTTTTTGCTTGATGGACGTTTGGTTCAATTTATCAAATCATAGTTGACAGATTTATGTGTTAAGATTCAAACACCCTCAGCGATTGGTTTTTCGTCAGCGAACCACCACTGATCTACTGTTTGTCGCTATTGAATGAGTTCATACTTTATTATTGCCGCAGCAGGTCCCAAGCAGGGCTAGCTCGCAGCTTACCCCCGTTATCTCGTGCCATCCATTCATAAATTGTTAAAACGTAAATCCGAAGATCAACCTACCCTGCAAATAAAATTCACCGGATCCGCAGTTTTCCTGAGCAGGGTTTCAATCTCTCCCATCGCGGTGTAGTATTCAATCTCTGCCGTGTCCCTAATGACTCCCTCATGGTAGACATTGACATTAACAGTGCCGGCGGGAAAGTCTGGGGGAAAAATAAATGAAAGAAATAAGGCACACTGAACTGTAAAGGCTACCCTTGAAGAAGAGCGCAGACAAGGCACGGCAGAAAAACGATAGAACTGCTTGCGTCAGAGTCCCCAAGATTTGCCCAGTAGCATTTACCAGAAAGTTCCTTGAGCTCTGAGTATTTACTTACCTGTAACAATGAGACACCAACGTGTGTTTCTGTGTTATTCATATCATATTATTACATAAATCCCGTCTGTCAGGTAAACAAAATCCAACAACACTATTTTTAGTAAGTTTTCCAAACGTTTGATTTCTTTCATATGCCGTGGTGTGATCAAACATTAATAAGAGCCATCGCTGAGGCATCCATTTTCAATGTTCTTTTCTGCATAATCAGATCGTATACTACGTCATTTCAAGGGTGATGGGCTGGGTCGGAAAGGCTTCTAGGGCAACCAGGCAGAGCCGGAAGGCTCGTCTGACAGATCAGAGTGCGGGCTGTTTTTTTTGGCTACGTGTGTGTTGGTTTTATGGTCTGGTGGGCCGGTTTTTAATGTTGATGTCTCTGACATTGCCACAAACATTTCCTGCAGCAAGCATAAATGCATCCCATCCCCTGAAAAACACCTACACAGCTGTCTTTGCAAGTTTAAAACTGTCCTGATTTGGAAACGTGGGGCACTTTTTAGCTACCTAATTCGGTAAAGGTGGGGGGGGGGGGCACTTTTAATTTGGTGCCTGGATTTAATTTCTGTCCCAGTCCAACCCTGGTAGTGGATGAGGTTCACTTTTGTAGCTTGAATGCAGAACCCAAAAAAATAATAAAATTGAATGTTTCTTCATGTAATGCAACTGGTGCTATCTGCTATGTAAAGCGCTCTGATACCCGATTCAGGTCAAGTTTGCGCTATATAAAACTCTGTAGAATAAAAAAAATAAAAAATAAACCATTGTTGATGATTGGTAGCGTAGTCTTCCTCTATATGGGCCCCTCTTCTGGGTCACAAACATAACAAGCATTGACAAAGTCAATAGGTTTGTTTTTTGTATACTACATGTGTGCGCCCTTAAGTACACACAGCCTATACACAAGGCACAGTTACATATAGAAGCACCACAACCAACACAGTATACATGCACTCACAACAGCCATACAGATACATATCACTTATCCAAGCACACATGAGTGGGGTGATTGACAAGGGTAAAGAGGGTTGGAAAGATGGCCACTTGTATGGATACCAAACAAAGGTGTGGTACCAGACGATTGTTGTTCGAATATCATCTGACATAAATATAATGTCCTTAATATGATATTCAAATATAGTGCCCCATTTGAGTTGATAAAAGAAAATCTACACCCAATGTGACAATATCTTTGTAAACAAAACTTAGGACACAATATTTATGTCAAAGGAAATTTTGGCATATGATATCCAGACATACTTCCCCAGAGAGATGGGATGATACTTAATTGGTAACGTGGTGATGCCAGCTTCATGTCAGTTTATTGCACAGCTACTCTGTGTTGAGGAAATAAAATTTGAGGAGTAGAAAGTTAAGGAGTGACAATGCAAATCCAAATTGGGCTTTTCCTTGTGGAACAATTTAGTCTACATCTAAAAAGAAAAAACACTTTTATATTTGTTTTCAGCTTATATCATAATATCCTAAATATTAATAATATCTATTTAAATGTACCTATATATGTAGATTAAAAGATCTGTCAACAAAAAGTAGATAACGGATTCCATGTTATATTAAAAATTCACGTGTAATTTAAAAGAACTATATTCTATTAAAAATAAAGGAATATGATTCCCTTCACCAACTAATAGACTCATACATTTACTGGGTATACTGTGCTCAACCCAAAACCCTGGAGTACTTTTGTCTTGTACACAATGCTTTCAACAGATAGGTTAAACTATGTTACAAATGTAAGGGTCCGTTGTTCTGCAACAACCATTTCCTCTTGGGCCCAAAGTTTTTGTGCAAAACAACAAAAACTAATTAACCGTGTTCAACCCCCCATAAAGGCTGTTAAGCAACACTCTTTCATAAACTTTGCCAGCCTCATATACTAGAGAGATGGCCTTATTGTTTGCCTGGTCACTTTTGCTACCTTTTTTCTGTAATGGATTATAATGTCTGATTACCACGACGATGCAGTTCTTCCCTGAAATAAGAACAGCATTAAATACCTTTTGTAGTATGCATGAACAAAGATTAGTGTCAGATCGATATAAATCCCCTTAGTCTCCATGTCTATCTAATCCTTGACATTTATGGAATGATCAGCTGTAAGTAGCAATATAGTGCACTCCACATGCCATTGCATCCATGGCCCCTTTGCTACAATCACAAATAAGGAGCGCCACAATTCAGTACAGGCATCTTTTGAGTACAAACAAATGGCTCATTTGTTGTTGCCAGATTGCTCGAAGTGCACAAACCACCCTGTACTTCCAGTCCACGCCAATCTTTATTATCGGAGCTGTTACTCCAATTGGATTAGATGAAGAAAATAAAGACAACCAATTGGATGTACTTATTTCTTAAATGAAGACCCAGAACTACAAACAAAGTGCTGGTCTATAATAAGTATAAGAAAACATGGCTTTTTGCAGCGTCCCCCCATCTTTTGCCCCCATTTGGACAACTAGATGCTGGTTTTTGGCTCTGACAGTGCTCTGAAGCCTGCTAACCAGGCTCCAGTGCCAGTGCTCTTTCCCTAAAACTGTTATGTGTGAATTGGCAATCCCAATTGACAGAGGCTTTACCCCCTTACAAGTCCCTATTATATGGTACCAGGGGTACCCAGGATATAGATGGTAAAGGGGCCCCCAGGGCAGTAGCACGGTTTTGTGCCACCCTGGGTGACCCAAGCAGACTACTGTCAGCAGGCCTGCCATTGTAACCTGCAGGAGCAGTGCAAACTGCTCGAACTCGACTGTGCTCTTACTATCTCACTATGTGGGGCACAGTCAAATGCACTACTTTTAGTATATGTCAGTCACTCCTAGAGAAGGTCTCTCATGCCCAAGAGGCAGGGTGCAGTATATTAAGGGTGTAGACATGTAAGTGTAAGTTTATATGTCTCTATAGTGTCTTTTCCATTAAATACACTATAAGTGATAGGCGGTCCATAGGATAACATGGGACTTGCACTTGGGCAGACCTGGGTTGGTAGCTCCTTTATGGTACCACCTAACTATGTCAAGTTTGGTGTCAAACAACATGCCTTCTCTCCCCTGACATGAATCTGGTGTCCAGGGAAGGCTCGCAGGCACCCAGATGGCACCTTAGAGGTGGCCCGCCTGGTTACTCCAGCTTCACTGTGCTCTGGCTCAGCAGGCCCCGCTTTCCCGTGCCTCCTGCAACCAAGACAGGATTCTAACCTCCTGCCAGACAGGGACAAAAGCTGGGCAGAAAGGAGGTCTCACCTGCCTCCTTACCAGCAGGCTAGTGAAGTGACACATCAGAGCAGTGAACATTAAAGGCTACACCACCTCTGATATGAATCTGGGCTGTCTCCCTGAGGAGGACTCAGCCCTCCCATTGCCCCTGGCGCACTTGCACCCTGGCAAGGCTGAAAATTAGGTATGCAGGAGGAATACACCTTCAGGAAGTCTGGCCACACTTCCAGGGTGAGCAGCCTGATCTGTACACCTAAAAGATAATTCTGCCATCTTTCAGAGAGCATAAATAGTGGGTTCTGGGTAAAAAATGTGACCTAAACCACCAGATGCGGTCATCTCAGGGGAGGACTAGCTGCAGGGACAAGCTGCTCATTGGCTACTAGCTCCCATACCCCTAACTCCCCTAAATCTAGGATTTAATGGTCCTCCCTGACACTAGAACCTCAGATCTGAACAACATACTTCAAGGAAGGACCAAGAGGAGACACGTGTCACCGACAACAGGACTTTGTCCACTGCACCAAAGCAAAAGAGGGATACTGTGTCCCTGAGGCACCAGACTTGGAACTGAGTGAATGATCCTCGTCCTTGGCTAAAACTTGGCACTCCTTGGCAGAGGGACCCCTGTAAAAGCCTGATGCACCTTCAGTCTCCCTTAGACTAGTGGGAATAGTCCCCTGCAAACTGTAGGTAAAAACACTCACAGGATCCAAATAATCGTTGGCCCTCGGGCCCTCTGTGGGATCGCCCAAATCTTGATGGTCCAGTTTATTGTGTGAGTTTTAATCTCACCTGCCCAGGAGTTTTAGGCCACTACGTCACACCCCTGGAACCAGTGAAGTTCCAAATGGTTTTCGCTGTGCTTACCGCTTCACCAGCCCGGTAACCGACCCTTTAACTCGACGCTGCATTAAGAGGGCATTCCACAACACCTGCGACTGACGTTAGAAACTGCCCCGGTCTTGTGATAATTTGCCATTTTCTTTTCAGCTGCAAAAAGAACAATTGATGGACAGAATCCAGAACAATGTCATACATTCACCCCAGTACAGAGATCTGGGCCTGAATCCATCATTTTTTTGCTCTCCATGCCATTCCACTTTGAACCCAGCCATATGCAAATCAGTCTTGACTCTGCACCCAATGGGAACAGTCCAGCCTTAACTGCCAGGCCAGGTCCTCCCTGGGCTGGAATCAAGCATCCTAGGGCCGGTTTTGGGGGTTTCACCCCTCATCAGCCAGGATAGCTTGACTCCAGTGGCAAGGAGACCCCCAGATCTGTGACTGGGGGTGAGTGTCTGAAAAGTTTCAGCGCTCCATTCATCATCTCCTTGTGTTTGCTTTGTTCGCCCTAAGATGGCAGGGTATGTCCAGACGTGGGTCCCTTGCTCACTTTGCCACTGGATTCAAGCTAGCCTGGCTGATGAGGGGTGTTACCCCGAAACTGGTCCCAGGATGCTTGTTTCCGTTTCAGGGAAGACCTGGCTTGGCAGTCCGGGCTGGACTGTTCCAATGAGGCACAGGGTCAAGACTGATTTGCATACAGCTGGGTCTGAACTGAGGTGGCGAAGTGAGCTAAAGAATGATGATGGATTCAACCCAGATCTGTGACTGGAGGTCAGTGTCTGAAAAGTTTCAGCGCTCCGTCCATCATCTCCTTGTGTTTGCTTTGTTCGCCCTAAGTTATCAGGGTATGCCCAGACGTAGGTCCCTTGCTCACTTTGCCACTGGATTCAAGCTAGCTTGGCTGATGAGGGGTGTTACCCCGAAACCGGTCCCAGGATGCTTGTTTCTGGTTCAGGGAAGACCTGGCTTGGCAGTTCGGGCTGGACTGTTCCCATGAGGCACAGGGTTAAGACTGATTTGCATATAGCTGGGTCTGAACTGAGGTGGTGAAGTGAGCTAAAGAACGATGATGTATTCAATCCAGATCTGTGACTGGGGGAGAGTGTCTGAAAAGTTTCAAAGTTTCAGTGCTCCGTCCATCATCTCCTTGTGTTTGCTATTTTCTTTTTATATCTGGACAGTGGTCCTTGTCGAAGGTGGATGGAACTAACGAAATAATTATAGAACAGAATCGATTCTATATGATTACTATCCAGCCGGATAGTTGGATTTATTCAAACTTATTCTCAGATATCAAAGCACACAACATTATACAGTGGGATACAATCCTGTATCCAGGGACATAAAAAGTGAGGTAGTTTGTGAAAAATAATAATAACACATAAACATAAAAAACATAAAAACGAAACATTCAGGCAAAAACGGAGAGCTTGTTAATGGATATTTAGAAAATGGAACAAGCGTGATAGTTGACACAGCCGTGACACATGGTGTACAATTGGTTTGTGTGCACGGTGTTTTAAAAGGTCGACGACGTTTCGATCCCGTTTGCACAGATTATGGGATCATCATCAGGACAGAAAATGAACAATGCCTGAACAACATTTAGGACTTGGTTGGATGCAACCACGGTGGTACCGGTAGCCGTAGGGGCGGTTAGTACATGTCAAGGAAGAGCTCGATGGCTGACGGCAAGGGCCGGGACGGTGGACGCCGGTGATTTACGTCAAGGAAGATGCCTTGGTTGCGTGTAAACACGGCGGTGCCAATGGCTAGGGGTCCTAAGGCGGTCGATTGCCGTCTGAGAGAAGCTCAATGGCTCTGTGCTTCTCTCAGACGGCAATCGACCGCCTTAGGACCCCTAGCCATTGGCACCGCCGTGTTTACACGCAACCAAGGCATCTTCCTTGACATAAATCACCGGCGTCCACCGTCCCGGCCCTTGCCGTCAGCCATCGAGCTCTTCCTTGACATGTACTAACCGCCCTACGGCTACCGGTACCACCGTGGTTGCATCCAACCAAGTCCTAAATGTTGTTCAGGCATTGTTCATTTTCTGTCCTGATGATGATCCCATAATCTGTGCAAACGGGATCGAAACGTCGTCGACCTTTTAAAACACCGTGCACACAAACCAATTGTACACCATGTGTCACGGCTGTGTCAACTATCACGCTTGTTCCATTTTCTAAATATCCATTAACAAGCTCTCCGTTTTTGCCTCAATGTTTCTTTTTTATGTTTTTTATGTTTATGTGTTATTATTATTTTTCACAAACTACCTCACTTTTATGTCCCTGGATACAGGATTGTATCCCACTGTATAATGTTGTGTGCTTTGATATCTGAGAATAAGTTTGAATAAATCAAACTATCCGGCTGGATAGTAATCATATAGAATCGATTCTGTTCTATAATTATTTCGTTAGTTCCATCCACCTTTCGACAAGGACCTCTGTCCAGATATAAATTGATACCCAAGGTCCTTGCTTACCTAATTGGGTTCCCTTGTTTTTGTCCAAAAAATTTCTTTTTAGCAGCACAGTCCCAGAGGTATAAATCAGCATTACCAAGGGTCCCGCTTAGCACCAAGGACAGCCAGGACAACTCTGCACTTGGACTCCACAGGCTAGGTAAACTTGAACTGACTGCTCGGCCCTCGTCCTTTTACCCGCACCACCATTACCCTGCAAGGGTAATAGGCAACTCGACTCCTAAGTGACAGATTGCCACTAGCAGTTTTTGCCATTGACTGCAATGTTCAATGTCTGCTATATATAGTGCATTTATTTTCTATTGCTTTCAAAATCTTTATGGTATTTTGTTCATTTTGGTGTCTAAATTAAGATAAAAATACACACTATTTTTATAAATTGTTGTCGGATTTCTATTGAGTCGTACCAATTACTTATGAACCATAAGGGTACTGTAAAATGTTTAACACACGTTCCTCTGATGGAGCATGACTGCTCGTTGCCACACTACCAGGACTGAACTAAGGATATATTAGAAGAAAGACTATCTTTGGGGCATTGTGATAATATATCACATGGTACAGCCACCTAGCCATACCACATAATATTCCACTTTCCTGCATTAATAAGCCACTCAGCAATCCTAGCTAAATTGTAGACTTCATACATTTACATTACTGGGTTCAACTGTCTACAGAAATATATTTGGTGTTGACTATTGAAGTTGTTCCCTTCTTTGAGAGCAATGGCATTCTTACTATGGAAAAGTTGTTACAGTTTCATGAAACACCCAGACTTGCTACACAAATTCTTTTACATTGCTTGGCTCACAAACAATTTCCGGAGCCTTAGTTTACATATTCCTCCACACTGGTGCTATGCAATACATTGTCATAATACTAATTAACACAACAGCAATAACATACACTTTTTTAATTATTCTGAAATTGATGACTTACTTCAGTTTGGAAATACAGTCAGTCAAGGTTAGTGGCGGCTGACATCTACGGGGAGAGGGGGGCGGGTGCGCACGCAAATTATTTATAAAAGAAAAAAACGCACAAATAATATTTCTAAAAAAAATAAACTTACAGTGCACAAACACGATGTCCTCTGATTTCGACCTATTCTTTGGAACTGGAACCGGAAGCAACAACTCCCTTGGCCAATCCTAGAGCTGCTCTCACCAGCATGAGAGTAGTCCTAGGATTGGTGGGAGCGGCGTCACTCAGCGTTTCACAGCAATCTGGAGGCTTTGGCTTGCTCTAACCCAGCTTTCTTAAGACAGCTGGGTTAGAGCTGTTTAAAGTGTGCATGTATGACTGGCCATCACAAGGCGGCCGGCCAAAAAGACATGCACACTTTAAACAGTGCTTTGCCAGCCCACTCTCCTCCCTGCTGAGTGACATGGTGCTGTCACCCAGCAGCGGGCCTGCCCCTCTCCTGCCGCTCCGTTCGAGAATGCGGCATGAAAAATGAAATGGTAAAAAAATTAGCATTTTATTTTTCGCCTTTGGAGGGGAGGTTTAAGTGGGGCGACTCTCCTCCGCTCCAAAGGAGGAGCAGCTCCTGGACTCAAGATATCTTTATTAAGCTTGATACAGCAGCCATAAAGGTACAGAAATCAACACATATTAATATATCGATTAATTTAAACATTCGATGCCTTAAACAAACAATTATTTAAAACATTCCGTACATTAAGGCTTAACAAACTAAAACAATTTCATGTAAAGAAGCTGCTGAAAACAATCCATTATACGCTTGAAAACAAATTTCATGGTGCTGCCGAACCACATTGTTTCCTTAATTCCAGGACAATTTGGATAAAATGGATTATAGCCAAACAGATTTTTTCTGATGCTAGTTGTTGAAAGCTAGTGATGCCTGTCTGGCCCTCCTTATCTTTAAATCCTGTCTGGCCATCGTTTATGACTTTAAATGCAGTCATAAACATACAGGTCATGATAGAAAATTCAAGAAACAAAAACGGTTTGTAAAAAAACAGAGGACATCTTCAGTAACACTACCACCAATGTAAACAGCAGATTCCACATTAGCATGGTCCATCTGGTACAGTTCATACACCATATATGACGCTTGCATTCTTCTTTTGTGGCATCAGTCATAAAGCCTGCACATTCACCTAGCTCACTGACTCTCTTCATATAGCGCCAAAAGATTTGACGTGAATGCATCAAGTAGCCTTCTTCTAGGAAAACCTAACTCTTTTACAAAAAAACAGCCCAAAGGGTAATAGGTAGGATACAGAACAGTGATTCATCCAGAATGGCTATTTAAGAATTGACAGCTCCGCTTGGACCAGGGACAAGAAGAGACTGTCGATGGGACAGGGAGACATGGACGCTTGTTTAAAACAACATCTATGTGCAAACATAGTGATATGAACATATTGCCACAAAGGTAATGTACATGGACAATACAGCAATGATGTAAGGACACCGAGACACCAGCACACACATCGGTACAGTAAAAAAAGGACAGGGTTCTGCGGACACCGGAACAGTGAGACATAAACAGTTGGAGAGAGAAACTTCGGAACAGAGAAATTGTAACACTGGGATAGAAAGACAATAAAATTGGACTGAGAGACACCAACAAGAGTGCAGGGAGACACTGAGTGTTCGATAATATCACTGAGACTCTGCCAATAAAACAAGACACTGAAACTGGGACAGGGAGATGTCATTGGAACAAGAAGACACTAAAACTGGGATAGGAAGACACTCAATGGAAGAAGACACTGAACCTGGGACAGGGAGACACTGTCCGTGGAGGAAGACACTGAAACTGGGACAGGCAGACGTTGTCATTGGAACAGGGAGACAATGAACCTGGGACAGGCAGACGTTGTCATTGGAACAGGGAGACACTGAAACTGGGACAGGCAGACGGCAGACGTTGTCATTGGAACAGGGAGACAATGAACCTGGGACAGGGAGACGTTGTCATTGGAACAGGAAGACAATGAACCTGGGACAGGGAGACGTTGTCATTGGAACAGGAAGACAATGAACCTGGGACAGGGAGACCTTGTCATTGGAACAGGGAGACAATGAACCTGGGACAGGGAAACGTTGTCAATGAAGCAAGAAGATACTGAAACTGGGACACGAAGAGACTGTCAAAGGAAGAAGACCCTGAAACTGGGACAGGGACATGTCATAGGACAAAGAACACTGAAACTGGGTCAGGGAGTCTCTGTCAATGGAAGAAGAAACTGAGACTGGGACAGAGCGACGCTGACGTTGGAACAAGAAGACACTGAAACTGGGACATGAAGTCACTGTCAGAAGAAGAAAACACTGAAACTCAGCGAGACACTGGCAAACATAGACAATGCAAACGAAAGGCAGCACCTGCAACAAAAAAGACTCTTGTCTACAGAAAAGATTAGTTAAGAACATTTTTTATGATGCTTGCTCTAGAATTTGGTTCACATTTTGAAGGCATTTGCCCTATAGCACTGCTCGGACGATGTCTTCAGTCGTTAGTTTCTGGGTCCACACTGACTGTGCTGTGAGTCAGATGTGTTCTGGAGTCTCACTGGCTTGTTGACTTACAGTGGTGTCCTAGTGCCGGGGGAGGTAATCTGAGGGACTGTCGATGCCTGATCTGTAGGCTACTGAGGATCACTTTTAAAGCTGCATTGCCTACTTCTCCATGTGCAGTGGGTGTGTTGGGATGTTCCTGCAAACAAGTGGACTGAGGGCTTGTGGTCTGTGGCCACTTTAAATCCCCACCCAAAAGATACACATTGAAATAAGTTCATCCCCACTTGAATGCCAATGCTTTCCTTTCTATTTGAGATGACTAGGCTGATGTATGGGAAAGTGCCATGCTACGAAGATATTGGTGCCCTTGGATTGTTCCTGCAGAAGGAGAGCCCCTAGCCCGATCAGGCTTGCATCAACCACCAGCGCTGGGTCTCTCTGTGGATTGAAATACTTCAGGGTTGTGTTGTGCATCCATGCTGTTTGGACATTCTTGAAGGTCTTGTCAGGCCTTTGTTACCATTCCCACATGGCTTGGGGTTTTGTGAAGACTTGGAGGGATCCTTTAGGCTGACCAAGTTGGGGATGAATTGCTCACAGTAGTACACCATGCCAATGGAGCTTCTCATCCAGGGGATACTCATCAATAGTCGTAATCTATGAATAATCCCCGCCCACGTGCGGGATCACGGAGTATATAGAAAATACATATATATATATATTATCTACTGGCGGTCGCCAGTAGATAGTTATAGTTAGGACCTATTTTCCATAGGAAATCCGCAACATTCTATTCCCAATAACTTTGGCGCCGGTTGACGAATCTTCGCGAAATGTTCAAAACTTATGGCCCGCTCCGGTCCGCTCCTATCTTGAAAGTTTCGGGGTGATTCGTCAAGTGGGGGCCGAGAAAAAAGGGGGGTCCCAAAACGTGTTTTCCCCATGCAATTTTCCATAGGAACCTTTAGTCGCAGCTACAGCCCGAACTGCTGAACGGAATTACACCAAATTTGGCAAAAAGGTAGCCCTTGGTTCAGAGTCGTGCCTTTTGGTTAAATGGTGTAAATCCGTTCAGTAGTTAATAAGAAATTTGAAAAAGAAAACACATATATATCTGGGCGGAGCCTAACCACACATGTCCGTGAGATCTGATTGGCTGTCAGCACTTCATCCTGGAATTGCTGGCAGCCATCTTGGGACCAATATAAATGATAGTACCCCATTGAAATGCATTGTAGTGAATCGAAGATTTTGAGGGTTACCAAAAGGAGAACTATAAAGGGTGATAACAGACTTTAGTTACATTAGAATTCATTTGTTGATGGTACCATACTAATTTCAGGAATTGTGGTGTGTTCTAAGGTGATTTTACCCTGTGAAAAACCTTCTGCTGGGATATCATGAATCATGTTTGAGAGAAAACTATTTTCACATGCTTGTCCCATACAGTTTTGGAAGGTGCTCCAGAAGCTAAAATGAGAGCATATTTTCTGTAAATTCACATTATCTTTCTCAGTCACGTGAGAATGAAGTCTGACATTCTCAGTAAAACTTGTACATCCAACAAGGGCAGAGACTGTCAGTTGATTCCTTTGTGTTCTACTGCAGCTTCCCAGAGTGTTCTAAAGAACAACTAGAGTGCTAACAGCCTTACTTATGACAAAAGTATGGCACACCTGAAGCCATCTTGATTGGAATAAACTGGTAACACTTAAAACATTTAATTTAAAAAGGAACAAAATGATGGGGTTCATTTTGTCATAGAAATTATGGTTAGTGCTGTAGAAAGAAAAATTAGGACATGTTTCAAGTGTGATCTCAAATATCTTCCAGTTATATTTCAACAGGAGCAGCCTGTCAGTTGATGCCTTTGTGTTCTACTGCAGCATCCCAGAGTGTTCTAAAGAACAACTAGAGCGCTAACAGTCTTACTTATGACAAAATTATGGCACACCTGAAGCCATCTTGATTGGAATAAACTGGTAACTCTTAAAACATTTAATTTAAAAAGGAACAAAATGAGGGGGTTCATTTTGTCATAGAAATTATGGTTAGTGCTGTAGAAAGAAAAATTAGGACATGTTTTAAGGGAGATCTCAAATATCTTCCTGTTATATTTCAACAGGAGCAGCCTGTCAGTTGATGCCTTTGTGTTCTACTGCAGCTTCCCAGAGTGTTCTAAAGAACAACTAGAGAGCTAACAGTCTTACTTATTACAAAAGTATGGCACACCTGAAGCCATCTTGATTGGAATAAACTGGTAACACTTAAAACATTTACTTTAAAAAGGAACAAAATGATGGGGTTCATTTTGTCATAGAAATTATGGTTAGTGCTGTAGAAAGAAAAATTAGGACATGTTTCAAGTGTGATCTCAAATATCTTCCTGTTATATTTCAACAGGAGCAGCCTGTCAGTTGATGCCTTTGTGTTCTACTGCAGCTTCCCAGAGTGTTCTAAAGAACAACTAGACCTGAGGGGCATTTCCTCACACCGGATGACCTAGATTACATCACTAACTCTTCCCTATTGTTTAATTTTACGATTCATAGACTGCGGCAGGCTGTTAAGGTCCACTACCGTATGTACCCGGATGAGCCTCCGATACTGCGCTCACTTCAAATGTTGTTAGTGGCTCCATCAAAGCGTAAATTAGTGACAAAACTATACAGAGAGATAAGAGATGAGAAGGTCCCCCAACCGGATAAGAGCCTGGCCCGCTGGAATGCCACTCTAACCCCGCCACTCCTAGATACAGACTGGGAACACATATGTGGACTGACCAGCGCCCTCACACCCAACGGTAACCTGCGCATAATACATTTCAAGTACCTCCACCAGACTTACCACACTCCTGCCAAATTACATTGATGTGGTCTCAGGGAAACGAGTGGGTGTAAACGATGTCACCAGTCGGATGCCGATTTTCTACATCTTGCGTGGGAAGGCAGACGAGTGCAGCTGTATTGGGGGAAGGTGTTGGAATGTATGCAGGAAATGACGGGGACTCTTTTGCCATGTATACCATCGGTCTGTCTGCTAAGTCATGTTCCTCAACTAAAGGGCACAATGGGCAGATTTGTACGTATTGCACTGGTGATGGCTAAACGCCGTGTTGCTATGCATTGGGAGAGCAATGTGTCCCCAAGGGTTGAGAACTGGATTAAGGACTTGGTCTATTGCAGGGACAACCTAACGCTGTACGCGGAGGAACTGCCTTCCGTATCCAGACCCAGAGACATATGGGAACCGCTACGACAATACCTGCAAAAGAAGTCTGCTACTGACTCACACAACTAAATGAGATGGTATCAAAGTGTGCAGGATCTCACAGGACAGTGAAGACACATGTTGTAACTGTTGTGAACTCTATTGGATAATTGCTTGTATACTGGATGGTCATGGTATGGTTATAAGTTTTGTTATGCTTATACTGCTTTGCAAGACGGAAGAAATGTATTTATTTCTTAATTATCAATAAAAAGAATTAAAAAAAATAAAAATAAGAACAACTAGAGCGCTAACAGTCTTACTTATGACAAAATTATGGCACACCTGAAGCCATCTTGATTGGAATAAACTGGTAACTCTTAAAACATTTAATTTAAAAAGGAACAAAATGAGGGGGTTCATTTTGTCATAGAAATTATGGTTAGTGCTGTGGAAAGAAAAATTAGGACATGTTTTAAGTGAGATCTCAAATATCTTCCTGTTATATTTCAACAGGAGCAGCCTGTCAGTTGATGCCTTTGTATTCTACTGCAGCTTCCCAGAGTGTTCTAAAGAACAACTAGAGCGCTAACAGTCTTACTTATGACAAAAGTATGGCACACCTGAAGCCATCTTGATTGGAATAAACTGATAACACTTAAAACATTTAATTTAAAAAGGAACAAAATGAGGGGGTTCATTTTGCCATAGAAATTATGGTTAGTGCTGCAGAAAGAAAATTTAGGGCATGTTTTAAGTGAGATCTCAAATCCTCTTCTATTTCATTAGAAAAGTCTGACATGCAGACTGAAACAATCACTTTCAATACCAGCAGTAGACTTCCAGTTAACTCCCTGGTGAGCAGTAGCTTTACTACAATGATCTAATGAACAACTAGAGTGCTAACATTCTGAATTTATGGCAAATGTGTGACACATCTGAATGCCTTCTTGATGGAATCAAAGTAAAAACTGAAAGCATTTCCTACTGAGGAGACTGCAGTAAATGACGAAATTAGGAAACTTCATAACAAATAAGTCTCCCAAGATGGCCACCAGAGAAAAAAGAGCCCAAATGTAGCACAAATATCACCCAGATGTAGCCCACATATAGCCCAATGACAGAAGTGTGCAAAACACTTTTTATTTTTAGTGTTTCTGCAGTTTTATATAGTGCAAACTGGTCAGGTATTGGAGCGTTACATCTTACTTGGACCCCTTATTGCGTATTTTGCACGAAGTACATGAGATTGATCTTGCGAAACATTGCACTTTACGATTCTGTTAACCTGAAGTTGCTCTGAACCGGGCTTTGTAACACCCGTTTTTACCTACTGGTTTTAATTAATTCTCACTGTATTGTATTAGGAAAGGGGATTTACTGTTTTTATGTACACTTTTATGATCTATGTTTCTAAATCAGATCAAATAAAGTTTAATGAATTCTATGGCAGGACGGAGGCGAGGATTATGCATATCTTTCCTCACTTTATTTGCATAGCAGTTCAAAGAAAACGTAACATAACAATAATTAAACAAAAGACTACACAACCCATGACCCATTAGGGGGGTAGTCTCCAAGGCAACTATAGTCCAATCATATCACAGTCCATCGTATATAATATCGTGACGTCCCTTCCGCTTCCTCTTTCTTCACTGCTCGTCAGTTAAGTGAATTCCTTACATTCTTGGCTTAATCTGACGTTGTTGCTGTTTGTATAGCGGTTTCTTGTGCACGTTATTAGCATTATTGCCTTGGTATTGTTTCATATTCCCTGCGCAGCAGGCTCTTGCCCGAGCGTGTTCTCCCCCTCACCAGTTTCTCCCGCTGTGTGCTCTGCGCGCGGTGAGATCCTGTCAGGCGCGTCTGGTCCGAGCGAGGCAGCTCCGTCGAGCGCTCCCGCTGGTCTATACGCGCGTTTGGGAATCCGGTCACTCCTTTAGTGTCCGCTTGATTCCCGACCACCCCTCGCCTAATTTTGACACCGCTACGCGGTGATCTCCCCACACGGCCACGTTAGTGACCAGCGCCACCTGGTGGTGGTAATTGGTATTGCGCCTCAGTCTATTCTTATAACAGCTTCGGGAAAGCCCAGCTGTTGGAGCACCGGCGAGGGGGCTGTCTTAAGGATTTTAAGGGCATTTGTTCTGTGCTCACACCCTCTGCTATCATGTCTTCTCCAGAAGACCATTTTTACTCCTCCTACCAGGAAGTGGAGGAGAAATGGCCCCCCAACTTCTCCCTCCAGCAGTGGACCAAGCCCTCTCTCTGGCTATTTCTAGGGCGCTGGCTCCTCTTAGGGATCAGGTTGATAAGCTGGCGAAAAGCATCCCTAGGGTGTTCAGTGACCCAGATCTGGTGGTGGCGGGTCCAAGTAGCTCCCATATGGGGAATAAAAGGGCCGTTAAGCATAACGCAGTGCACTTGGAAGGATTTGATAAACTTATGGAGACCTTCCTCAAGAGTGCGCAAACGCTAAAACATGCACCCTGCCGGGAGGAGGAGGGGCCCGGAGAAAATTGCGACACTGTCACCACTAGTGTAGACCCCGACGGCGGGTTTCCCTTAGAGGGAGAGGGTGTATCGGAGGACGATTTCTCCTCCGATGAGGATAAGGACTCGGGCGTCCCTGGCGTCCAGAGTCCCACTCCTCTCAGTCCCCGGTTGGGGACGGGGTCCACTCGGACATGTTCGAGCCTACCCAAATTTACCATCCTAGGTCAGCAGAGTGGACACCTGACGCCAAAGTGGCAGAGTATGTGGTGGGGAAAATCCATCAACCCCTTGAAAGGGAGGTCAGGAATAGGATGAGGGAGAATGCGCCAGGCCCTCACTGAAGGGGAAGGTGGCACACACGCCTGAAATTGATGAGAAACTATGTACCTTTTTCTCCAAATATATGAGGGATCCCAAGAAAGGAATTGATAGGTCTTGGACGTGGTAGGGCCCTTGACCCAAATTATTCAATTGACGGAGCGTTCCAAAGAGTCAGGATCCCCTTTGTCCACGGATATTGTGGCTGGTTGGGCGCACTACCCTAAACCCTAAAACACTACCCCCTCCACTACCCAAACACTACTGCACTACCCTAAACCCTAAAACACTACCCCAGCACGACACCCTACACTACCCAAACATAACTGCACTACCCTAAACCCTAAAACACTACCACCAGCACGACTCCCTACACTACCCAAAGACCACTGCACTACCCTAAACCATAAAACACTACCCCCAGCACGACTCCCTACACTACCCTAACACCACTGCACTACACTAAACCCTAAATATACCCCCAGCATGACCTCCCACACTACACAAACACCACTGCACTACCCTAAACCCCAAAACACTACCCCCAGCACGACCCCTACACTACCCAAACACCACTGCACTACCCTAAACCCTAAAACACTAACCCCAGCATGACCCCCTACACTACCCAAACACCACTGCACTACCCTATACCCTAAAACACGACCCCTACACTACACAAACACGACTGCACTACCCTAAACCCTAAAACACTACCCACAGCATGACCCCTTCACTACACAAACACCACTGCACTGCCCTAAACCCTAAAACACTACCCCAGCACTACCCCTACACTACCCAAACACCACTGCACTAACATAAACCCTAAAACACTACCCCCAGCACAACCCCTACACTACACAAACACCACTGCACTACCTAAACCCTAAAACACTACCCCCAGCATGACTCCCTACACTACCCAAACACCACTGCACTACCCTAAACCCTAAATCTACCCTCAGCACGACCCCCTACACTACCCAAACACCACTGCACTACCCTAAACCCTAAAGCACTACCCCCAGCATGACCCCCTACACTTCACAAACACCACTGCACTACCCTAAACCCTAAAACACTACCACCAGCATGACCCCCTACACTACTCAAATACCACTGCACTACACTAAACCCTAAAACACTACCCCAGCATGACCCCTACACTACCCATACACCACTGCACTACCCTAAACCCTAAAACACTACCCCCAGCACGACCCCTACACTACTGCACTACCCTAAACCCTAAAACACTACCCCCAGCACGACCCCTACACTACCCAAACACCACTGCACTACCCTAAACCCTAAAACACTACCCCAGCACGACCCCCTACACTACCCAAACACCACTGCACTACCCTAAACCCTAGAAAAGAAACCCCCACCCCATGCCCAATCCCCTTACCTCTCACTCCTCATTGTTCCTCTCTCCTCGTGGTTCCTGCTTCACGTCATCTCTGAGGGCGGTGCACGTCGTTGTGAGGAAACGGAACAGCCTCTGTTTCCTTACAACGACATGGATCGTCTACATGTTTTTAGAACGCATGGTCATTTACCATACATACCTTTACAACAAAATTCGTTGTAAAGGCATATGTGGTAAATGACCATGCGTTCTAAAAATGCGTAGTAATGACTTCGTGATGTACAACGCATGCGTGGTAATGCATGCGTTGTAATGGTATTGCAAAGTAAAAAGTTGTTGTAACAGCTGTTTACCGATCGAAGCTGGCCCCTGTTCTTCAGTGAGACGTTTATTTGATTAATTAGGAGGAAGGAATGTGTTTTTTTACCGAAAAGTGCATTCCCGGCTGTTGTATTGTGAAAGTGTCCACGTGGCCTGGTTTCACTTCCGGTGAGAGAGTGGAAGAGTCTGTTTGGATCTAAAGGAGTTCTGTTGTTGGACGGGGCCGGCGCGACATGTCATCAGAAAACATAGCTAATGGAAAGCATCCTCCCTGAAGTGTGGAGCAGTGCCATGAGAGGTCAACGAGTGTGCGTCCCACCGCAGTATGACCATACCGCGTGACCCATGTGCCGCCTCCAGGGTACGGGAGGCAGAAGCGGCATCGCAGGTCCTCTTGAAGACCGTTGTAGCACTAATTCTACATTTTGGTACTAGGGCATTTTAACTTCGTTGTTCCTGCCAGATACAAAGAGAAGATCCTGTGTTATTCAGTGCCCTCGTTACCTTTTTTGTGGGTTGTGGTGCTTGTCACTTCGCTGCCCCGCTGGTGCACACGACTGGGCACCCCACCTCGTGTGCCATCTGCAGGGCCTCTGACCTCGGATCACTGGTTTCGGTTTCTGGAGTGGCAACATAAACAGTTGCTCCCAAAGGACTAGCCTGAACACTTAGGTGAATATCCCCTGCACCAGAATTCCACGGAAATTCTTTCCTAGCTCTCCCACGTCAACGAGCACAGCTCTGCTCGCGACACCGTATGACGTCATCGGAGCCATAAGAGGACCTCGTCGGCGTGCTGACGTCAGTTCCACCCATTTTTTCCGTGCCACCGAGGCAAACAGGGGACCGAGACATTTTCACATGTATACATAGTATAATAAATATATATATATATATTCACTGAAAAAACCATAGGTTTCAGGCACGTTATAGTTAGAAATTAGCATTTAAAAAACCTTAGAAATTCACTGAAAAAACCATAGGTTTCAGGCACGTTATAGTTAGAAATTAGCATTTAAAAACCTTAGAAATTCACTGAAAAACCATAGGTTTCAGGGGCGTTATAGTTAGTTGGACATTTCACTCGTACAAAACCATAGAAACTCCCCGTTATAGTTAGTTCAGCTAACTATAACTTGCGCGCCCACAATGCACTGCTGATGACGTCACATATTACATCACTCATGACATGGTCAGTGACATCACTCATGACATCTCAAATTACATCACTGATGACATCACTGATGACATCATCCATTGAATGTGTGTTTTTCTGAAAATTAAATATGTTTTATATATGTATATCTCAAGGTCGATGGAAGAATAAATGGGTATATAAGTGTCTAAATGGATGATTTTGTTTTGTAAAATTGATTGTATAACTGACTAAGTGTATCTTAGTGAATACATGGGTTAGTGAGTAATGTTTAAATATGAAAATATCTGTATCAGTCTCTCACTTTGTGTATAAGTGGCTGCATGGGTTGGTGAGTAGCTACATGAGTGTCTATATGGGTTATTAGTTGGTTTTTTGAGTATCAGTATGAGTGTCTGAGTGTCTGTATGGTTCGGTGGGGGTATTACTTAGTGCATAGATGCATGAATGAGTGACTCACTATTTGTATGTGTTGAAGACAGCATGTGTGCAGGACTGTATAGGTGGATGAGTATGTGTATGGGTGTGTTAGTGAGTGAATGACTGTCTCAATAGTGTCTTTATGAGTAACTACATATGTTTTAAACTAGTATATGTGAGTATTGGTGTATATAAGTGAGTATATGTGAGAGTGAGAGATTGGAAGAGTTCCTGTACAAATAAGTAGGTGTTTCTATAAGTGATTGTTTAAGAGAGTAAGTATGTGTAAGTTTATGTAGAAGTAAGTGTGGTAGTGTGTGTATAACTATATATGCAAGTAAATGGATGTTTGATACTTTGTTTGCATGTGTGACTATGTATGTGAGTAACTCTATGGATGAGTGGCGGTGTGTAACAGGATGTATAGGTGTATGAGTACATATGATGAGTGAGTACATGTATGAGTGACTGTATAGGGACTGTTGGTGAATGAGTGGATGTGTGTGTAGATCTTGGAATTACTGTATAGTTGTGTTGTAACTGGTATTGGTATGTCCATTGTTTTGAAAATGTTAGTTTGTATTTTTGAGTGTGTGTATCAAAGTTTATATTAGGGTGAGAGGAGGTCTGCCACTCTATCACAAGGATGATGTCATCAGTGATGTCATCAGTGATGTAATTTGAGATGTCATCAGTGATGTCATGAGTGATGTCACTGACCATGTCATGAGTGATGTAATATGTGACATCATCAGCAGTGCATTGCGGGCGCGCAAGTTATAGTTAGCTGAACTAACTATAACGGGGGAATTTCTATGGTTTTGTACGAGTGAAATGTCCAACTAACTATAACGCCCCTGAAACCTATGGTTTTTTCAGTGAATATATATATATATATACATATGTGAAACATATACATGCAGCCTAAAAATGTTTCCAACATGGCAGAACTGCCGAAATTACAAGGGTTTGCGTTTTAAGACAAATACCCTCCTAACCCATAAGGAAAAGAGGACATGCACAGAACAATTGTCATATACCAATGCTTTATTGCCACAAGGAAAAACTTGTAATTGCAGGCATTCACCTGTAGGCTGCATTACAGAGCAATAATGAAACCAAGAGAAAAAAACTGGCACCTTGCCTTTAAGGCTTCCAAGGTTTAGGGTACCGTGCCTTTAAGGCCTGCAGGAGACCCTCTGCTCCCATCATGCACCACAGGTGACAGTTAGGTTAGTTCTTTTTTTCGGCTCCTTCTGTGAGGATCCTGGAGTTTGAGCTCTTCAGTTTTTTAACTGAAAGATATATATTTGATATTTCCTTTGAAATTTCGACAGTTTCTGATACCTAGAGGTATATTCTACTGGTTTTTGTTTTTTTTTCCAAACGTTTTCCAGTCAGAATGCCTGCTTTATTTCGGAAATGTCCTTCCTGTGGCAAGAAGATGGCACTGTCAGACCCACACTCGGTGTGTATTGTGTGCCTTCCATCTTCACACAATCCTGACCAGTGTTATCATTGCCAGAAGTTTTCAAAAAGAACTCTGCGTGACACAGAACGCATCAAGCTTCATGCCCTGCTGGAGAGGGATAGAGGCCATCATGGAGGTGGCCATGGAATCAGAGCTCCCTCTTCAAGCAAGCAACACCGAAAATGGCATCGTTCCACCTCCCCTGAGTCCAGGAAGAAGCAGGTGCCTGAATGTTCGCCGTAAACGTCAAGATCGCTGTCGAAGAGGCCGAGGCATTCTTCAACGTCGAGGGACAAGCCATTGTCTAGACATCGAGACTCTCCGCCGCATGCCAGTAAGTCGGCGTTGAGGCACAGCACTTCGGGCTCGAAGGCTGTGGGTCCAGAGAGATCTTCCAAAGCTCCGTCGACGTCGAGGCTTCCGTCGACGTCGAGGCATTCTCCGCCACCCTCGAGGGGGTCGGCGTCGAGAGACTCACCGGCGAAGACCATGCCGCGAGGGGACATATCGACGTCGAGAGCATCGTCGAGGTCCCATCATTCGACGTCGAGGAGGTCGACATCAGCGAGAAGGGCGATGTCGAGATCCCCCCATTGGCGCCGACAGGCGACGTCAAGGTCCCCCCATCGACGTGGGCGGTCGACGTCGAGACCTTTAGCTCATCATTCGCCGTCGAGGAGATCGGCGTCAGCGACAAGGGTGACGTCGAGGTCCCCCCATCGATGCCGGCAGTCGACGTCAAGGTCCCCCCATCGACGTGGGCGGTCGACGTCGAGATCAAGATCGCTGCACAGATCGACGGTGAGGGTGACGCAGACCTTATCAACGTCGAGGGACAGAAATGCAATGTCGAGATCCCGTTCGACGTCAAGGGCCCAGTCATCTCCAGGGCTGAATATTGTGCAGATTTCTCCAGAGAGATCTCCTACAGCTGGCGAAAAGGAGGTTTGCGGCCTGTCGCCTCGCTGGCTGCAGGGCGTTGGAACAGGTGCCTGCAGAGGTCCGTGCTCGGACTACTCGCGGTCATATGCAGCAAGACCTTCTAAGTCGCCTTCCAGAAGACCAAGGTCGCCTTCTACACGCCGATCTCGGTCAGGGGGTCGTCACAGCTCGCACCACGATCCTCCACATAAGAGGAGGCGCGGAACATCATCTACCTGTTCTTCGTCTTCTATTCGGGACTACTCGCCAACTTTTTCATCTACGCCACCTTCAAGGGTGTCTCCCATTGATGACATTGGGACTTTCTCTGACGTACTTGGCAGAGGAGCTAAGAAACTAAATATCAGTTTATGCACTCCTGTGGTCCCTACATCGATTATTTTTGAGACATTGCACCATCGTACAGCTCCCAGACCTCTGCTACCTCTGGTGCCAGGTTTTTTAGAACCAGCTATGGCCACGTTCCTCACTCCTGCCACAGTGGGGTCAGTTCCGTCGAGGATCGCAAAAAAATACAAAGCTCCAGACCAGGATCCCTTGTTCCTTAGGTCTGATCCTCCGGCGGATTCAGTCATCTGCGGCAGCCGCCAGGAAAGCGCACTCCGCAGCCTCATCAGCTTCTGTTCCTCCAGAAAAGGACAGTAAACAAATGGACTCTTATGGCAGGAAGATGTGCAATACTTCGGCATCATCTATGAAGATTGCAAGTGCTTCAGCCCTTCTTGGGCGCTACGACAGGTCTCTTTGGGACTCCCTGGCTAGGTTTACCGACAAGCTTCCCAAAGAAGATCGACAAGACTTCCATGAAATCTTGAAAGAGGGTGTTTTAGTAGCCAATCAAATCATCAGCGCGGCGGCTGACGCCTCAGATCTCGTCGCGCACGGCTATTCACAGGGCATCTGTTCGCGGCGCTCAGCGTGGTTGCGCCTCACAGGTCTAAAACCGGACACCCAGAAGAAGATCCTCAACCTTCCTTTTAACGGCTCCTCCTTATTCGGTTCTCATGCTGATGAGGAGATGACAAAGATGAAGACCGAGCTAGACACGGTCAAAGCAGTTGGACTGGAAAAGCGGAAGGAGTTTCGTAAACGCTTCCGTCAGAACGACAAGCGGCCCTTCCAACAGAGGGTTCAAACCCCTCAATGGTCCTCCCAAATCAACAAAGGTTCCAATTCCAGCACAAGCGTCCTGGCAGGGGAAGAGGGAACAATAAGCAACAGCAGTCCTCCACCAAGCAGCCTCCAAAACAGTGAGGCATTGCTTCCTCCGCACCCGTTCGCCACTCCGGTAGGAGGGAGTATCGTTTTTCACCTGAAAGAGTGGGAATCCATAACAAAAGACAGATGGGTGCTGAATATTGTACATCATGGTTACTTGCTGAGGTTCAAGACCCCTCCTCCGCAAGTTGCCCCTCAATTGACGTGCCTTCCTCAACAACACAATTTATTGTTACAGGGCAAAGTGTGTACCCTTCCTCTCCAAAAAGGCCATAGAAGAGGTCCCACCTCACCAGCGAAATCAAGGGGTATACTCACGGTACTTTCTGGCCCAAAAACGAGGAGTAGCCAGAGAGTACAGACCTATCCTCGACCTGCGCCTGCTGAACAGGTTTATAAGAAAAGAGAGATTTTGGATGCTAGCCCTGCACCAGATCTTCCCACATCTTCATCTGGGAGACTGGATGTGTGCCATCGACCTGCAGGATGCCTACTTTCACATTCCTGTTTCAGTGAAACATCGCAAGTTCCTCAGGTTCCAGGTGTCTCGACAGCACTATCAGTACCAAGTACTTCCGTTCGGGCTCAAATCCGCCCCCGGACGTTCTCCAAGTGCATGGCGGTGGTAGCTGCTTTCCTCCGCAAGCGGAAAATCTTCGTCTATCCCTACCTAGACGACTGGCTCCTGAAGAGTTCCACACCTTCACTACTCCAGAGCCATCTCACTTACTGTCTCAACCTGCTTCACTCCCTGGGGTTGCAAGTCAACTACAAGAAGTCAGTTCTCAACCCCATGCAGAAGATACATTATCTGGGCGCGTCCCTAGACACCGCAACGGCAAGCGTGTGTCCTTCGGAGGAGAGGTTGTCCTCAATGTTGATCAAGTGCTGTGCTCTTCTCTGCACTATACATCCCACAGCAAGGCAGGTGTCATCACTGCTGGGATCGATGGCCTCATGCATCTTCATTGTGCCCAATGCCAGACTTTACATGCAGCCTCTACAGCAGTCCCTCGAAGATCAATGGACACAGCGCTCAGGCCGTTGGGAAGATCGTGTCTCTCTTCCTCAGGCGGCCAGGGACACCATCAAATGGTAGATGAAACGTTCACACCTTCTGCAAGGGGTCCCTTTTCACCAGGTCCCTCCGACACAGACTGTAGTTACAGATGCCTCACTGCAAGGTTGGGGAGCTCACATGGGCCAGCTTCAGGTACAAGGTCTCTGGTCCGAGACAGAGAGAAGTTATCACATCAACTTCTTGGAGCTACGGGCAGTCCATCTGGCTCTCAAGTCTCTGTACCCGTCCCTACAGTCCAGCTCCATTCAGATTCAGACAGACAACACAACAACAATGTACTATCTGAACAAGCAGGGAGGCACCAGGTCACGGGTCCTGTCTCTGGAGTCACAGACCATATGGAAGTGGCTTCTGGCGAGGAGTCTCACGATCGTAGCCGTTCACCTTCCAGGAACCTTGAACGTGCAGGCAGATGTTCTCAGCAGAGACTTCGTAGAAGCACACGACTGGGTGTTAAACAAAGAAGTCGCTCAGGACATTTTTCGGCAATGGGCAGTGCCAGACATCGACCTGTTCGCAGACGCGGCAAATACGAAATGCCCCGTCTTCGCGTCCAGATTCCCACAACAAGGATCACGGGGGAATGCACTTTTGATAGGATGGTCGCAGACATTGCTGTTCGCTTTTCCACCACTCCCTCTGATCCCTGCGGTCATACAGAAGTTTTACAGGACCAACGCCAAAATGATCCTGATAGCACCAGAGTGGCCGCGCCAGTGGTGGTATCCGGACCTCCTGCAGCTGTCCGAAGCTCCACACCGGAGGCTTCCCTGCCGCCCGGATTTGTTGACCAAGAACGAGGGAGAGTATTTCATCCCAACCTCTCGTCCCTGCGATTGACTGCATGGCTCCTGAAGTCATCCAGTACGGACACTTAGACCTCCCTGCTGATTGTATGTCCATTCTCAAGGAAGCAAAGAGACCCTCCACCAGGAAATCTTATGCTTTCAAGTGGAAGAGATTCTACCTGTGGTGCAAGGACAACGCCTTTGATCCGACTAAGGGTCAGGAGCAAGTGATCCTTCCCTACTTGTTATACTTGGCAAAGTCAGGCCTGCAATATCCCTCCATCAGGGTTCACCTGGCTGCTATAACAGCTTACAGGAAGTCCCCTACCCAGGTTCATTCTTTCAAATGCCAGTGGTAAAGGATTTTCTGGAGGGACTCAGGAAGGTTTATCCCCCAGTGAGATCTCCTTCTCCTCCCTGGGAACTTAACATTGTTCTTACTAAACTTATGGGTGCTCCTTTCGAGCCTATTCATAAGGCGTCTTTGCAGCATTTGACCTGGAAGGCTGCTTTTTTGGTAGCCATCACTTCAGCCCGCAGGGTGAGTGAGATTCAAGCCCTGTGCTGTAAGGCACCTTATACTGTTTTTCATGCCAATAGGGTGGTGCTACGTACACATCCGAGCTTCCTCCCGAAGGTGGTCTCGGATTTTCACATCAATCAGGTTATTACACTGCCCACCTTCTTTCCTAAACCTTCAACTCCCCCTGAGAGATCATTACACTCTTTAGATCTCCGAAGAGTGCTGAAGTTTTACCTTGACAAAACTCACACACTTAGGAAATCTGACCGGCTCTTTATCAACTACGGTTCTACTAACACCGGTCTAGCTGCATCTAAAAGATCCATCTCTCGATGGATTGTCTCTTGTATAGCTTTATCCTACCAGTTAGCTAACAAGACCTTACAAGGCAGACCTAAAGCGCACTCTACCAGAGGGAAAGCCTCTACCACAGCTCTCCTTCACAATGTTCCAATGTCTGAAATCTGTAAGGCAGCCACATGGCGATCGGTGCATACCTTTACACGTCATTACTGTCTAGATTCTGATGCACAGGCCGATGCCCAGGTGGGGCAGGCCTCTTTGAGGAATTTGTTTGCATGATTGCAATTTGAATGTAATGTTCTGTATACTCCGTTGCTCGTCCGCGAGGTACTGGGTATGGGCTTGCTACTCTATTCATAGATTATGACTATTGATGAGTATCCCCTGGATGAGAAGGATTAGTAACTTACCTGTAATCCTAGTTCTCATCCAGGGGTATACTCATCATAGTCATAAGCGACCCTCCCTCCTCCCCGGACGAGCATCACTGGAGTTCTTCTATATTATTGCATCCTCTACTCAGGTGTCTCTACATTATACACCGTCAAAAAGAACTGACCTAACTGTCACCTGTGGTGCATGATGGGAGCAGAGGGTCTCCTGCAGGCCTTAAAGGCACGGTACCCTAACCCTTGGAAGCCTTAAAGGCAAGGTGCCAGTTTTTTTGTCTTGGTTTCATTATTGCTCTGTAATGCAGCCTACAGGCGAATGCCTGCAATTACAAGTTTTTCCTTGTGGCAATAAAGCATTGGTATATGACAATTGTTCTGTGCATGTCCTCTTTTCCTTATGGGTTAGGAGGGTATTTGTCTTACAATGCAAACCTATGTAATTTCGGCAGTTCTGCCATGTTGGAAATTTTTTTAGGCTGCATGTATATGTTTCACATATATATATATATATATATATATATATATATATATATATATATATATATATATATATATATATATATATATATATGATCCAGCGCGATATTAGCAAACAGCATTCATACACCAGATACTCACTTGGGCCCATACATTCATACTACGCTAATACTTACGCTGGGTTTTATCAGTTGTTACTCTTTATCAAAATCTCCCTGCTACCAATTACCTTCTGATTGAAGAGTAATGACTTACCAATGAATCCTTTGCTAATTGGGAAGTTTAAAATGAGTGACATTCGTTATAGTACATAATCCTGAAATAACCACTAAGTCAGGAAGTTTTAAAATGTTTATCTAAGATTTAGCAGAGAAAAATACAGAACCACACGGTACTTAATCGCAATACCCAAGATGAAGCATAGAATAACTATTGCAATTCAATGACGTCCCTCAGAAAAGGAGAGGATAGAGACAGCAGCGCAACTAAAGGTTGCATTATATTTACCTAAGTGCGAGAACCAAACCCCTTGGCCAAGGAGTTGGAAAGAATAGGACCCAGGAAGGATGAAGAGCAAAGACTTCTTCCAGGATCAGGACAGGACCGGTGACCTCTCTACAACGACGCCTGCGTCGTTCCCCTCTCTGATACTCGGCTTCTCCTCGATTCTCCCGTGCCTTCCTTCTAATGGACTGCGCCGCCCCCTCCTCAGGACTTCTCTGGACAGAGGTTCAGTCTGCAATCGATCAGCTTGGCAGTCTGGAGCTAAGAGCCTGACAGCATGAACGCCTGTTCCCTTGCAGCATCTCCTTCTTGAACGCCTGCTCCTAACTAAATTAACTAATGCTATATTCTATTATACCCTTCTATGCCCATGTACCTCCCCTTAATGTTGCTAAAATATGGGACCACTACTTCTGATTGGACAGGGACGGGGGTGGATTCTCACACCATATTGATTTGTCTTGTATTTCTGAAGCCTATTGTTTTTAAACTACCGCCCCTTCAATTTAATACATTTGCTTTATTTCCCACCCATCTCATGAAAAAATTTACAATTTATTCATATAAAATGTTTCTTTTCGACGAGAACATCTTGGTATGTAGTGGTGTCGGCCAGCAGGTCATGGCCTTGGATGATGTCCAAGTTGACTTCAACTCTTCCTTTCTCGTCTGCCTCTCAGGGCGCATGTGCAGAATCTTTGTCACACGAGCTTTCAGTTCACCAAAAACCCAGGCCCAAGTTTGCGAACTAATAAAAGTCAAAGAAGAAAACATTAAAATCACAAATAAAATGTTTCACTGTATGCCCACTCTTTCTACTCTATTCCCATTTAATTATAAATTCTATCCCGCATTAGTAGCGTTAGAGAAACGAAGGTTTACTAATGACATGAGAGCAAGCTGAAGCATGGGAAAACATCAAGCAGCCATTTTAATGCACACTGCGCAGAAGCAGAAATTTCCCACCAAGCAAGAAGAGACGTCACAACACGTGATGTGGTTGGGACATGCGCAGTAGGGTTCCCACGCTTTAGCTGCCATTTTGGATTACGGACAAGCGTTATTCATTAATAAAACACATAGGCAAGCACCCTTACTATTTGTGTAGTGTATGCAAGAATTAGTAGAGACAATACAAATTTAATAAATTAATACTGTGAGGAGATTGCATTCGAGCAAGTCTCATTTGTGAGTCCTTGCTCCATCAATCCTTCTCTGATGGCGTTCTGAGCCATCAAAATACTACCCACAATCAGATGCCAACTTCTAGCAAATAGTTTCATTCTTATTTTTACATTTTCTATTTTTACCATCCCCTTCCAATTTCTTGTATAATTCACTTCTCCATTCTTCAAGTTCTATTTCATCTAATTTTCTCTTCTTTCCTTTTCCTGTCACATTATATGTTCCATTCTTTCTACAACATTTGCACCATATTATTATTGTCAGTGCTATTATTGCTATCCCTGCTAAGGGTACTAATATTTGACCTATAAGTCCTTTTCCTACATTGGCAAACGAGGTACCAATTGACGCAATACTACTTGTCAATCTTTCCCATACACTATCAACTTCCAGTGGTTTTAGTTCCTTCTCAAGTTTAGTTATATTCTGTATATACGTTCCAATTTCCGCACTCTTATCAGGAATATAAGTGCAACAGTGTTTTGTCTTCAATAATTTACAGACTCCGCCCTCTTTTGCCAATATAATATCAAGAGCAAGTCGATTTTGCATCACCATAGATCTAATCGCAACCATCTCCGCATTAATCATTAGAAATCCTCCAGCAGTATCCGTTGATAAACGATCAACCACTGTAGAGAATTTACATATTTTCCTTGAGTTCAGAATTATTCCCACCGAAGGTATCAATGCACCAAATATATCACCTACAATTTCAGAAAAACTAGCTCTTTTACTACGTATTAATTCACTATTGTTTTCATTGCTCCCAGTGTTTCTTTTTCGTGGTATATCTTTGGAAATACTATTCCAAAATAACAACTTCCATACCAACGTGCAGGAAGCCTAAAGTAAGCCTTATTCCCACACACATAATAGATTCCAGGAAAAACTGAATCTGTTCCTCCTTTGATTCCCCAACCTCCAAGAATTAAGAAATTGTGTTCACATTCACTGGTACCGATGAAAACATTGTTATAATCAGTTTTTAACCTATGTAGACAAATTTTCCCTGTCTTTACAAAATCCAAAGCCATAGCAGCTTGAGCCTTGCCAGGTGTGTAACTCCCTTCTTTCTCAGCCCAAGGTGGCAAATGAGCCTTATGCTCAGAAGCTTTCTTTTGGAAATCTTGTCTTCTATCTTCTACTAAATTCAAAATATATTTTCTTCTTCATGTAGAGAACATGTTAGATTGTGTCTATGTGCATGTGTTATGTCTATTGATTTCATTGTTAAGAAAAATTCTCCCATAAACTGTGCGTTTTGACTACTAAGCACTGGGTTCATACTCTTTCGAATCGGAACCTCAGAAAATATCACATCTATGTTTGAATAATAATACTGAAGTCTCCCTGTTCTATAAAATAAACTAGACAAAACACTACATGATATGCCATATGTCAGTGGTAAGTGATGATATGTTAATCCTTCTGCTACTGATTCAGGTAACTTCATACAGACATAACAATTACTAACTTCCATGGTATCTACATACTGAAATAATAACTTTGTGAAAACATTTAAACTAGTGTCGTTATCAGTTATTTCATGATGAAATTCTGGTTCATTTTCTGCCATTAGTTCTACTCTATTGCCCTTCATGTTTGCTGTCCTCTCCTTAGTTTCATTATTAATTCTTTTATCCATTATCATAAGGTAAGGAACTGCTACAATCAGGACTAACCATACTATAAGCACCATTACTAGACTACATATGCATATTGCACCTTCTACAACATCTATCGTCAGGCATTTTCGACAAGGAAGATCGCTCTTCTTATCTATTTCCTTTTTTCTTTATATGACTCTTTGTTTAGTCAAGGTGGTCTTATTTCTTTCTCGTACGTTAGTTCTGCACTTGTTCCTTCGTCACCACTTTCACTTGACTCTGAACTTTCGTAATCTTCAAGAATGATGTAAGTCCAATCAGGACCCTTGAATTTGTTATTCACAAGTTTCAGTCTTTTACTTCTTCTTTTCTCCGTTTTATTCTGTTGTTCAGTTTGGCTTGTTACTTCATTTACTTGATCTGGATCGTCACTTCTGGTTTTTATGTGGTATTTTACTCTTTTAACCCCTTGCGTGCGCGGCGAATTTTCACGCTGTGCGGGCGTTTGTATTAGTGGGCGGGATTCGGACGGCCCCCGGCCGTCGTGCGCACACGCCCACCGTGACGCGTGACGGCCGGGGGCCGTCGTGAGCACCGAAGGGGTTAATGACACTCGGCCAATGATCTCCTTTTCTTGTTTTCTTTGTTTGCACTGTTTCTTTATCTTCGTCTTCAGTAATCTCTTTATTTTCACTTTCTGACACCTTTTCTTTTTCTGCAATTACTGTTTTTCTTTCTTGCTCTTTTTCAGGTCTGATTTGTTTTTCTTCAGCAGCTCCACTGTGAGTTTCCAATAATTGACCTTGTGCTTGATTTATTTCTTCATGTTCATTTTTCTCGAGATCTTTTTCTTCTGTGTGATTTTCCTGATCTAACTGGTTCTGATCAGGGCTTATTGCACTTTGTACTTCTGCAGCCTGACCGGATTCTTCTAAACCTGTCTGTTCCTGCTCAAAACTCGTTGGTTCTTCGTTATTTTGAGCCCAGTTTCCTTTCCCTATCTGGTCCTGCTCAGGTTCTTTTATTGTTTGTTCTTCATTCTCCTGAGCTGCTTCTTCTTCACCTATCTGATCTTCTTTGATTTCCTCAAATCTCGTTTGACTTCTTGTTCTGTGGTAAACTTCAGGAATTTCTACCACCGGTATCCAGTCCTGACTTGTGCTCGGTTGTTCTTCTTCAGCTTCTCTTGAATCTCGAGCCTGAGATTCCTCAGCTAGGCAACCTTCAGCTTCCTCAGTAATTGATGCTGACTGAGGATTTTCTTCTTCAGGATCTGGTACTCTTTTGGTGTGGCTTACGTGAATCCAATTAGGAAATCCTGCACACTTCACTGCTGTATTTGTGGTCAGTATTACTTGACAAGGACTGCCCCATCTGGGTGATAGACACGTTTCTCTGGTGTGATTCTTCACTACCACCCAGTCACCAGGATTCAGATCATGTTCCTGTTCAGGCTGCCTGGAAACTGCGTCTTCTCCAACCTGGTGAGAGACAGAACGCACTAGGTCAGCAAGTCTTTTACAATAGTCCAGTACCATATCATCAGATATATTCAGCAGTTTGTTTGTGGGAACATGTGTTTGTCTCATTGCTCTTCCCATCATTATCTCATGGGGACTCAATCCTGTATTTCTGTCAGGTATGCTTCTGAGTCCCATTAAAACAAGTGGCAATGCATCTGGCCATTCTAATGATGTTGATGCACACATTTTTCCCAATCTTGACTTTATAGTGCCATTCAATTGTTCAACCACTCCAGAAGCCTCTGGACTGATATGCACAGTGCAGTTTCTGTTTAATTTGGAATGCTTCACAGATTATTTGGATCACTTCACTGTTAAAATGTTTTCCTCTATCTGATTCCAAAGTTACTGGGAAACCAAACCTAGGAATGAGCTCTCGTAGCAACAGTTTTGCGACTGTAATGCTATCATTTCTCCTGGTAGGGTAAGCCTCCCCCACTTTGAAAACAGACACACTATGACTAGTACATATTTCAGCCCTCTGCATGGTGGTAACTGTATGAAATCGAACTGGAGTCTTATAAAAGGACCCTCTGCCTTTCCAATTTTCCCAAACCCAATTATTGTCTTCCGCCCTGGATTATGCATCTGGCAAGTTAAACATCTCTGACAAAGACTCTCTGCAACAGCCCTGAACTTCGGATTGTACCAGTTTTGTCTAAAAAGCCTAATCATTGCATCTCTCCCTATGTGTGTGTCTCCATGATACATTCTGGCCATTTGTGAGAGTAAACAGTCTGGCATGACTGGTCTGCCATCAGCACTGATCCACACTTCATCATCTCCTCTTTGGGAACAACCCACTTTGATCCACAAATTCTTTTCATTTTCATCAACATCATCTTGTAATCTCTTTACATCATTCCAAGTTTCAGGTGGCATATACAGCATAAGTTGGCAGCTGATTCCCATTCTTTCCACCCTCTTATTGACTGACAATCTATTTTTGGCACAATGTTGGGCCACCAGATCTGCATATATGTTGCCGACTACCACCCAGTCATCTCCTGACTGGTGTGCGCACACTTCACCACAGCCAATTCTTTTGGTGATTGTATTGCTTCCAGCAATTCCCTTACAAACTGTCCATTTTTAATGGGGGATCCTGAAGAAGTCAGGAAATCCCTCTGCATCCATAGTTGGCCAAAATCATGCACAACCCCGTAACCATATTGGCTATCTGTAAATATAGTTACTTTTGATTCCTCCCAATTTTGCAGGCTTTTATCAATGCAATCAATTCAGCTACTTGTGCAGATTTGACTCCTGGTAAATAGGACGCTTCGACTATTCCAGTTAATTCACATACCGCATAGGCAGCAGTTAATTTACCATCTTCATGTCTTTGACATGAACCATCAACAAATAGCTCCCTGTCTGGCTTTCTGAGGGGCTGTTCTTCTATATCTGGGTGAGGTTTCGTACATAACTCTGTAATCTGTAAACAATCATGTTCATTTTCTTCGTCATCTTTAATTTTCTCATGATATGGGTCTGGTAGTAAGGTTGCTGGATTTATTATAGTACACCTTACCATGGTCACATTTTCAGCACCCATTATTATTCTTTCATATTTAGTCAGCCGACTAGGAATAAGATGTTGTGTTCTGGTTCTTGTCAATAGAATCACAACAGCATGTGGAACAAACACCTTTACAGGATGTCCCATCACAATTGACTCACTTTGTTCAATGCTCAAACAAGTAGCTGCCACTGCTTTTAAGCATCCTGGCAACGCGGCTGCCACTGGGTCCAATGTAGCAGAAAAATATGCTATAGGACGTCTGTCTAAACCGTGTCTCTGGGTTAGGACAGAAAGTGCACAATTTTCTCTTTCATGACAGAATAATGCGAATTCTCTTTATAATCCGGCATGCCTAGGGCTGGTGCTGAGCACAGAGCATTTCTCAATTTTACAAAAGCTCCTGCACTCTCATCATCCCAATCAACTGGGTCCTTTGCTTTCTTTCTTGTCATTTGAATTAGGGCTTGCTAACAAGGAAAATCCTAGTATCCATTGTCGACAGTAACCTACTATTCCTAGAACATTCTTCACTTCTCTTTGGGTTACAGGCATTTGCATTTTCTTAATCAATTGTACTCTTTCCGAGGTTATTCTTCTTTTTCCCCTCTCAATTTGGTGTCCCAGATATTTAACAGCTGTTGTACAAAACTGCAATTTTTCAGGTGAGACTTTATGCCCTTCTTCGGCCAAAAGATTTAATAGTGCTATGGAATCAACAACACAGTCCTCTCTGGTATTTGATGCCACCAATAAGTCGTCGATATATTGCACTAGGACTGAGCTTCCTGTCATCACTAGTTTCTCAAGGCACTTTTTCAATATCTGATTGAAAATGGAAGGACTTTCCGTGTACCCCTGAGGAACACTGATTCCATACATAGACTTTGTTCTCAAATTTAAATGAGAAGAGATACTGGCTATCTGGATGCAATGGTATTGAAAAGAACGCTTGACATAAATCAATTACTGTGAACCATCCTGCACTCCAAGGAATTTGGTATAGAATTACTGCAGGATTTGGCACTATAGGACAACATGGTTCCACTAATTTATTTATTTTTCGTAGGTCCTGAACAATCCTATATTTTCCACTAGGTTTCTTTAGTCCCATGATTGGTGAATTACATTGGCTACTCATTACTTCTTTAGTATGTTTTGTCTCAACCATTCGATTAATTTCTTCAATGACTCCTGCCTTTACTTCTGCACTCATTTTGTACTGTCTGGTATTTGGGAAAATCGCACCTTCCTTTACAGTAATTTTAACTGGGTCTATTTTAGCCATAAGTCCTACTTCTTTTCCTGTGAAATCCCATACTATGGGGTTTACAGTACCTTTTAATTCTTCTGGCAACTCGTCTTTGTTAATACCTAAAACATCTCATCTACTTCTGTACCGTTTTGCAATCATAATTTTATATACATGGTCTTCATCTGGTGTCTGAACTGCCACACCATCCGGTGTGCAAAATATTGTGCAGTTCATTTTGCACAACAAATCCCTGCCTAATAAGTTTACTGGGCTAGAATCGCATACTACAAATTGATGCATTTCTCTGAAGTTTCCGATTTTAACTTCCATTGGTTCGGTAAGAGGTATTCTAATCCTTTGATTAGCTACTCTCACTACTTGGATATTTGCACCAGAGAGAGGAAGGTCTGGAATGTCTGCTGTTCTTACAGTAGACCGGGTAGCACCAGTATCCAACAGAAAAGTAATATCATTACCTTTCACATTTCCTTCCACGTATGGACCTGACTGATCTACCGATAAGGATGTGCCAAGTACGCACTCCTTCTCCCCCTCTCTTAGGCACCGTCATGAACTGTATTGACAGAAATTGTCCTGTAAAAGAAATTGTGAGGTTATATAATCATTCTTACCACTTCCTCCTTGATATCCGATGTCTGTACCGTGCTTTGCTCTGCTTACATTACCCTGAATAGGGGCAGGTGGCAACTGACTCTGAGGATTTACACCCTGCTGTGAGTCATTCTGCGTCTGTGGATTTAAATTTTGATTTGGGCCATTATTATTCCGAATCTTTTACATTCATCCTTCCAATGCCCCAATTTTCCGCATCCATGACAAGGAAATTTCTTTAGCTTCTTCTCTACTCATTCGTCCTCTCACTTTTCCACCATTCCCAGTATCACCACTGCTCCAGAATCCTTCCTGATTTTCACTCGGATTTTCCAAATTAATTCCCTGTTTCTCGGCCATTTTTACCTGTGCCCACATTACCTTCTCCTGTAATTTCTTATGCCTATCCTCAATATCATCTCCACAATATTTTGCATATTTCAAAATCTCGTCGATAGGTTTCCTTGCCAACACAGCATGTGTTGTTTAATCATCTGACAAATCTCCGGCTTCAAACCGTAAAACAAATCGATACACAAACTGACTCATGTTTTGTCTCCAATGTCCTCAAATCCACTATACTGTTTAAATACCTGCAATAAACGCTCATAGTAGGAATGTACCGATTCATTAGCTTCTGTGTAGTTCGGTCTATTTTCACCCAATCGGCTTCTTTCGGTGGTATTTTCCCTTTCAGGTAAGTTATCACCTGCTGATACTTTTCATCACATCATTTGATGGGGCACCTGTTTTCGGATCTCTAGGATACTCGTCACTTGGCCAATCAACTGTAATTTTACAATCTGTCCACAAATCGGCAGGTACCACTATGTCAAACAAACCATCTAAGTCCTTTAACAATACCTTTGACACCTTCACAAACCTCTCAACCTGCTTGTACCATTCAATTGGTTTTTCTCTCAACTTTGGAAAATCATTCGTAGAATGACAAAATATCCTGTCTGCTCCATGGGACATGTATATATCCTCCTCCCGCAACTTCTCGCATTGGGTACATTTGGTCAGCTTTCCCTGTTTCTTTCATCACATATTCCGATGCTGATCTACTGGATCGTGCTTCTTCCTTTTCTTGGCCCATCTAGTTCTCCATCTATCTAGGTCTCCCCATTTTTGTAGAACTATCATTAATTCCCTTACTTGTAATTTTCTTCCAGAGGCATTCATGTTTTCTAAATCTTTTCTGAAAATTCTGCTCTATAGGGTTTCTGCAACACCTTGATCTCCTATTTCTATTCCCATCTGTAGTGCTAAATTGGATAATTTTTCATGGAATAATCTTACATTTCTTGTAATATTCCTGCACATAAATAATAATTCTTCATCATCATAGGTATTTAAGCGATCTAGTCCTATATTTCCTGCTATTAATTCTTCTAATTCGACTTTCAATTTATGAACGTCTATTATTTTTGGAGGTGTGCACTGTTTATCTGATTCTTGTGCCCACCTTTCTAAATCTTCAGGGGTGACTATTGTGGCACTTTTTCGCTCCTAATGAAGTTACTAGACTTATATCTTTTGAACACCCAGGTGTAGTTCTCTTGGGAGTAATATTGACAGAATCTCGAATGGGTAAATCCATCAATGATATTGTGGATTCGCTGTCACTAAAGTGATCTTCAACCATTACTACTGCTTCAGGTTTTGTAGCATTTACAGGAGTAGGTGCAAGTATTGGTGGAGGACAGTTTCCTGAGTACCATATAATGGAACTACTGGACTAATTGTTACAGGTATGGTCAATGAATCAGGATGTACTTTTATCTGTGTTATTTTCTGTATTAATTCTGCTCTGGTCTTCTCTAGGGCTTCTCTTTCTCTGTCATGAAGTATTCTACTAGGGTGAATTCATGCATTACCTGTGGTACTAATGGAGTTTTTAACGGTGGTGCACTTGGGGTGCATCCACTTGTCCCTTCCTGATATGGTGGGGGTTCCTTAACATTTCTTCCATAAATTGCCTTTCAGAATCGTCACTTTCATTAATTGTTTTGTCTTTTCTGTGCATTTACTTCCTAATTTTTCCTCTGCTGTTAACAATGGATATAGTCCTTCTGTAATCATTGCCCTTCTCCATTGTTTCATCTGACTGTCCCTAGACTCATGTTGGTTCCTGGGAAAGAATCCTCGATAACCCCTGTTACTTCTGAATCGGTCACGCTCAAATGCTTCGGTTTCCCATTCCTCTAAAGCTTCATATTGAGTTAATCTAGGTCTGGGTTCTAAGTCCTTCATACTTAATCTCAAGTTTTGCAGAATTCGTCCATTGAACGTGCCATTCTCGGGAAATGCTAATATTCCATCATTTTTGGTATATTCTATCCAATTCTCTATCCATACACAAGTATGATAACCTCTCTCCATCATCATAAATGAAGCGGGCGTTTTAGGTGGTGGAATGATAATTCCTTCTCTAGTTTTGATTGGTTTGTCCTTTTAAAATAGTTCTTAATCTTTTGCAGAAAGGACATTTTTCTCTTCTCTCCGTACATTCTATCTAATCTTCGGTGTATAAAATTATATTCTGCAAAACCTAGGAATCTCCTATCCGGACGAGTTCCTGTTAAAGTCGGATCGCGTTTTAACATGCAATCTCTACCCACTAAGATTTTTAGCTTCTAGAATATCAACCAATCAAGTGTCTGCTATCTTTTATTCCCGAGCCAATCTCTTGCGCGGCCTTTTGGTGACGTTTGTCTGTCAACCCTCCTTTACAATCTGCTCTTCACTGTTCCTCGCTGTTTCAACCAATCCCAGCGCGGCACCTGTGATGTCAGTACTGCTCCTGACTACTGACCCCTCCTTTACAAGAGTCGTTCCACACCCGCTGATTCAAACAATCCCAGCGCTGGCGTTTTGTGACGTCAGCTCCCTCTCCAGCAACTGACCCTCCCTTTACAAATTCGCACGCAAACTTATTTTCTCTACAATTCTTAATTGAATTTCAGTAACAACATAAAACATTTGCTATCGTGCCAGTTTCTCTAAATTCAAAAGATAGTTTCTCTCACACTTAGTAAAACCTTTCCGTTTACTAAACATACACTACGAGTAAAACCCTTCAGTTTACTCTTCACACAAGCTCCAGAAGTATCTGTTACTTCTTCAATGTTACCCTTTCTAGGTGATATAACATCAAATTTTCACCAGCGTACTCTCTTTGCTATTACTCACACGCATAGATTCCCTAACCAGTACTGAAAGTCCTGCTTAACTTTTCAGTACTATTTCTGCCTGACAGATAACCTCACTGCAGTATGGCTTCCACTTACCAACCGCTATTCAATTTTCCCCGGGATTCTGGACAACATAAAACAAACTTTGAATACACGGATGTTAGTTCATAAAAATAAAATTTTCATTACCCAATTAACAAAGAGTAACCATCCTCTGATTACCAGAAAACTGATCCAGCGCGATATTAGCAAACAGCATTCATACACCAGATACTCACTTGGGCCCATACATTCATACTACGCTAATACTTACGCTGGGTTTTATCAGTTGTTACTCTTTATCAAAATCTCCCTGCTACCAATTACCTTCTGATTGAAGAGTAATGACTTACCAATGAATCCTTTGCTAATTGGGAAGTTTAAAATGAGTGACATTCGTTATAGTACATAATCCTGAAATAAACACTGAGTCAGGAAGTTTTAAAATGTTTATCTAAGATTTAGCAGAGAAAAATACAGAACCACACGGTACTTAATCGCAATACCCAAGATTAAGCATAGAATAACTATTGCAATTCAATGACGGTCCCTCAGAAAAGGAGAGGATAGAGACAGCAGCGCAACTAAAGGTTGCATTATATTTACCTAAGTGCGAGAACCAAACCCCTTGGCCAAGGAGTTGGAAAGAATAGGACCCAGGAAGGATGAAGAGCAAAGACTTCTTCCAGGATCAGGACAGGACCGGTGACCTCTCTACAACGACGCCTGCGTCGTCCCCTCTGATACTCTCGGCTTCCCTCGATTATCCCGTGCCTTCCTTGTAATGGACTCCGCAGCCCCTCCTCAGGACCTCTCTGGACAGCGGTTCAGTCTGCACTCGATCAGCTTGGCAGTCTGGAGCTAAGAGCCTGACAGCATGAACGCCTGTTCCCTTGCAGCATCTCCTTCTTGAACGCCTGCTCCTAACTAACTTAACTAATGCTATATTCTATTATACCCTTCTATGCCCATGTACCTCCCCTTAATGTTGCTAAAATATGGGACCACTACTTTGATTGGACAGGGACAGGGGTGGATTCTCACACCATATTGATTTGTCTTGTATTTCTGAAGCCTATTGTTTTTAAACTACCGCCCCTTCAATTTAATACATTTGCTTTATTTCCCACCCGTCTCATGACAAAATTTACAATTTATTCAGATAAAATGTTTCTTTTTCGACGAGAACATCTTGGTATGTAGTGGTGTCGGCCAGCAGGTCATGGCCTTGGATGATGTCCAAGTTGACTTCATCTCTTCCTTTCTCGTCTGCCTCTCAGGGCGCATGTGCGGAATCTTTGTCACACAAGCTTTCAGTTCACCAAAAACCCAGGCCCAAGTTTACGAACTAATAAAAGTCAAAGAAGAAAACATTAAAATCACAAATAAAATGTTTCACTGTATGCCCACTCTTTCTACTCTATTCCCATTTAATTATAAATTCTATCCCGCATTAGTAGCGTTAGAGAAACGACAGTTTAATAATGACATGAGAGCAAGCTGAAGCATGTGAAAACATCAAGCAGCCATTTTAATGCACACTGCGCAGAAGCAGAAATTTCCACCAAGCAAGAAGAGACGTCACAACACGTGATGTGGTTGGGACATGCGCAGTAGGGTTGCCGCGCTTTAGTGGCCATTTTGGATTACTGGACAAGCCGTTATTCATTAATAAAACACATAGGCAAGCATCCTTACTATTCGTGTAGTGTATGCAAGAATTAGTAGAGACAATACAAATTTAATAAATTAATACTGTGAGGAGATTGCATTCGAGCAAGTCTCATTTGTGAGTCCTTGCTCCATCATATATATATATATATATATATATGTATTTTCTATATATCTGGGATCCCGTACGTGGCGGATTATTAATAGATTATGACTATGATGAGTATACCCTGGATGAGAACTAGGATTACAGGTAAGTAACTAATCCTTCTAGCCTAGGAGGCAGTCAGCAGATCTGGCAGATTTTGAATGTCCTCCAATTTCTTTGGATTAACATTTAGAAGACATATTCAAAGAACTGCTCTGGGTTCTTGAAAAAAATCACACCTGGTCTTGTGACGGTTCAGGCCATAATCTGGCAGCCTTTTCACAGTGGATCAAAGTCTGTGGTGATGCTCTGCTAGTGTTTTGGTGAATATCACAATGTTGCCACTGATATTAAGGATGTCTTCAAAACCTGAAAGCATTTCCTGGAGGGTTTCTGAAAGACTCTGGCAGCCGATAAAATCCTGAAATACAGATGTTTGTAACGTCAGAGCCCCACCTGCATGGAGAATATGGTGATGTGCCTGATGCTTGGATTTAGGAGTAGCTGGTGATGTTCAGCATTTATTTTCAACTTTGAAAACTTTTGCACCCCATTGAGGTCAGGGAGGATATTGTTTAGTGTGAGACACTGAGGTGGCATTCTAATTTGATGGCTGTGTTAGGGAGCCCTATGTCAATACATATCTTGATCATTCCCAGTTGTGTTTGCTCTGTTGGTAAACCATGGAGGAAACACATTGGGGGCCAGACACATTTTAAATGGCATCCATGGCTTTAAGTCTCTCTAGTTCTTGTTCCATCAGGGGGTCTTAGGTGGAACTGGATTCTCCAGTTTTGTAAGGCTACTGGTTTAATGATTCTGTCTTTGTGCAGTTTGATCTCTATGTTCTTGAGGCAGCCCAACCCTTGAAATTGGTGGTCAGGCTCTTTGAGCATTATTGCAACATTGTTATCGCCCACATGTTTTGCAAAGAATATTAGTAGTTGGTCTTCTGCAGTGTTGCAACTTATACAATACAGCCTCTATGACCCTGTCACTGTGGAGTATCTGTGTCAGAACGTTCCATCTAGTGGGAGTGGAATATGTTCACCATATTTGTAGATTCCTGTTTTGGTGGGGTACAGCTTAAGTGACATCAGTTGTTGGCTGTTCATCAGACTGACCGATACATCTATGTCAAAGAGGGCTGTGACTTGGGTCTATGAATCTGCACCTTGCATGGTTGGTGGGCTCTTTTCCTGTTTTTTGAGTCTTTGGCATAAGAGGAATATGTCTTCTTCTTTATCTTTGAAGTTGGTGCTGGCTGTCAAGGCATAGGTAGATTTAGCTCTGGATTCACCCTTAGTAAAATATTGCACAGAGAAAATGGGGTTCGACTTTCCAGTGCTCTTGCAGACACACGTAAAATGCTTCATATTCTTGCAGCTCAAGCAGGCTTTCCCTGCCAGACATTTCTGCAGTGGTTGGCCCTCCAAGTTGCAATTCCCGCTTTGACTCATGGTTGGTTTTGGGGCTTTCATGATGGCCTGGTGAATGGTCCTCCTTTGTATGGCTTCAATTATTTCATCCTTCTCTTGTGGCAGTGGATCGGGAATCAGTTTGCCAGTTTTATTAATGCGATTTCCAATTGTTCAGCTCTGCTACTTAATAGTTTGAGACCTGGCCATTATAAATATGGAGTTCAGTTTCATTTGAGGATTCCTTAAGATCAGTCTTCTTAACACAAACATCTGCACCCCTGAAGGATCCGTGCTCTAACTTCCTATGTAAGGTCATCATAGCTGTAGGAGTTGGCTAGTTCACACAGGAATGCATAGATGCAGTCAATTGACTCCCCTCCTCTCCCCTTAGTTGTCCTTGGTGGAACTCGAACCTCTCATAAGCGGGAATGAGTTGCTGGTCAAAGTGCCCATTCAGAGCAGCCACTGCACCATCATAGTCATTCTCTCCATCCGTATTAGGCAGGTTTTTGAATAATTTGTAGACCTACTCTCTAGCAAAGTGAAGCAACAGCAAGCGATTTACAGTGTCATCAACCTCACGAGTAGCTAAGCAATAGTACTTCAGCCTCCCGACCCATGTCTTCCACCTGTCTGCTGCCATGAAGGGGTCAACCAGCTCACTGAATGATCAGATGTCTGCTACTAGCAGTTGTTCGGTGTGGGCTACACATGGTACCTGGGCTGCTGGAGCAGATCTTGGGCAAGCAGCTCCTCCAGTGGGATTACCTGAATTTCCGCTCTTGTCTTGCTTTTTATCTGCTAAGATCTCCGTATGCCTGGCAACTCATTGTTTGATCCTGATTCATGTGCTGGGACCTGGCCCACTTGCATTTGCTTTATTGGCCAGACTCCTTCTCTCCTCCCTAATGCCCTTTTCTTAATGTTTACACTCCTACGCCTTTTTTCTTCATTGTTCATCTTCTCTTCCTTTGCTTCCAGTAGGACATTGCCATGCATTGCTGTGCCATCTGAGCAGTACCATGGTGAAGGAGGGTTTCCTTTTGCCAGCCTTCCATGCAGGGAGTACTTGGGCAGGCACTGGTTTGGCTTCACTTGTGTGCTCACATTTTTCCACTCGCGTGGGCCTGTCCCTCATCGCCACTGTGATGATCGCACAGATCCTGTGCCCCTAGTCTAGGATGATGGGGAGTGGTGCCAAATGAATGAAGCACACACACACAGGCCTCTATTCTGGAATGCGCCCAGCCTCAGGGTGCCAGCAACGCGTCCTCTGTCATTGGCAGTGGCCTTTATTGATAATACGCAGTGGGCAGTGTCCATGTCTCTAAAAATTCTAATTTGCAAAGACAGAAAACCGAATCAATGTTGCTCTAAGCCATTTAAGTGAAGAATTTATGAATACATTTGACCAAATCTACTTTACAAGCAATCAAACCACGCCTACAACATATGAGCCCCCTAACAGCACATAAAAAAAAAAAATTAGGAACTGAGGCAGCATGGTCAACTCTGCGGCCCACCTACATCATTGCAGCCTTTGCGAGTCTTGCACTCTTCCTTTGAGTGTGCTGGTGAATTCCGGGCAGACCTTTAAGGAGTAAAAGCCGCACTGAAGAGAGGCCAGCATGCACATTTATTTCAATGGCGACAATCCCAATTTCCTTTCAGCTTTCTCTGCTGAAATGAAGTCAGCTGGGGAATAATTTCAGGCCTGCAGAGCTCTTCAGTGTGTCAGATGGGCACCCGCTGCACCGTTTCAAAGAATTTGGGCGCATAAAATATACAGTAAGTACACCTCGCTTCCCACCGAAATATCCACACAGAGCAAACTGCCCTTTTGAAGTGACGTTGACAGCTTTGCTACACTTTAAAATATTCTGTTTGCTGCTGCTGTCACCTTTATTTTAGTGAATATATAAAGTTCACATCCATCCATAAGATGAAAAAAGAAGAAATGCTGTTCGTGTACCAATGCGTCACCGGGTTACGATATAGTCTGGTAACTAATGTTCAGTCTTTCCAAACTAATGAGGTTTTATCTTATTGTGTGTGTTTTTTTTTTTTTTTTAGATGTCGCTAAACATTTATTTTACATTCTTTCCTCCTCTGGAAGTTTGCAATATTAATGTGAAAAACAAAGGTTCTTAGAGGTCTACTCTAAAGCTACACAATAGAGAAGTGTTCACACCCTCATAGAGCAATCACAGTCTGAATCACGCAGTGCTTAATTTGTAAAATATTAAGTGCCAGGGCTCTGACCAGGAGGCCACTGAGGCTTGCACCACACATCTCCCTTGTCATTGCTGCCAAAACAACTACTGACCATCTCTCTCGCATGTAAATGCGACAGTTCAGATTATTCCAGGTCCCCAAAGCTAAAGGAATGGCTGGGGAGGCTGGTATTAGCACTATTTTAATGTATATTGTGTTCTAAACAACCGTTGTTCTGCTCATCTCTAAATTAGATGAGCAGCACCACCATGTGGTAGACTGTCAACACCATACTTAGAACAGTTAGGTGCCGGTGCCAAGCACCGGAAACCAATTAAGTGCCAGTGCAGCACCGGAAAGCACCAGCTCAAATTAAGCACTGGAATCACCGTCTGAATAACTAGACTTTGGAAAGTAGCTTAAAATATCTCTGTGTCCCAATCAGCCACGAGGACTAGAGCGAACGTACTACACATTAACACATACCTCAGCGGTGTCTTTAAGAAAATGCCCATTAATGCTACATTAAAAATTTTTCACGCAAAGTAACATACCATGGTGCAAGGGTAAAGCATGAATCCATGCTTATCAGAAGGGTGAGTGTGCCCTGTGTACATGGAATTGCTGAAATAAAGCAAAGGGTAGTAGTGGTTTACTATTCGCACTTCGTCAGCGTACCTGTATTTATAGTGGGTATAGTATAGTTAACACATTTGCTTGTGAGACAGAATGGTGCTATTAGGTTATAGCAAAACCAAAGGAGATGATGGACGGAGTGTTGAACATTGCAAGCACTCACCCCCAGTCAACTGATCTGGGTTTAATCCATCATCATTCTTTAGCTCACTCCACCACCCCAGTTCAGACATGGCCATATGCAAATTAGTCTGACCCTGTGCCTCATGGGAACAGTCCAGCCCGAACTGCCAAGCCATGTCTTCCCTGGACCGGAAACAAGCATCCTGGGACCGGTTTCGGGTTCATAACCCTCATCAGCCAGGCTATCTTGAATCCAGTGGCAAAGTGAGCAGGACCCACGTCTGGGCATACCCTGCCAACTTAGGCGAACTTAGCAAAACCAAAGGGGATGATTGGCGAGTGTTGAACATTGCAAGCACTCACCCCCAGTCAACTGATCTGGGTTTAATCCATCATCATTCTTTAGCTCACTCCACCACCCCAGTTCAGACATGGCCATATGCAAATCAGTCTGACCCTGTGCCTCATGGGAACAGTCCAGCCCGAACTGCCAAGCCATGTCTTCCCTGGACCGGAAATAAGCATCCTGGGACCGGTCCCTTGCTCACTGTCTGAACTGGGGTGGCGGAGTGAGCTAAAGAATGATGATGGATTAAACCCAGATCAGTTGACTGGGGGTGAGTGCTTGCAATGTTCAACACTCCGTCCATCATCCCCTTTGGTTTTGCTATTTTCGCCCTAAGTTGGCAGGGTATGCCCAGACGTGGGTCCCTTGCTCACTTTGCCACTGATAATTGCTTTATTTGTTGATTAATAAAAATCATTACAATCAAAGAAAAAAACACAACATATTAGAAACATCATTTTTACCCATAAATTTATACACAACTTTATACTAAAGACTTTAGCAGCAATAATAGAAAGCAGCAATGAATAAAGTGCATTTGTGCCAGGGTTATCATTAAAATTTTAAAGCAATTTATCTTTAATCTTAATTTAATTAACCAATCCTATAACAGTTTAAAATATTTAATAACTATAATGTAAAGTTATATGCAGAACTATTAAAGGCAGATTTTAAAAGCAAATTTTTCAATTCATTTTGCATTAAAATCTTTGACGACATGTTACTGTATTAACAATCAGAATCAATTTTGGTTAATAGCTTTTTTTCTGCAATAAAAATAAACTTTACAAATTGAGTAATCAAGCGGGGCATAGACCCAGTGAGACAAGTAATGATGGCGTGGCGACATGTTCTCACCCCTAATTCATTAAAAATCGGTCTTAACAAAGACTTCCGCTCTTCTATTTCAATTTCAAATTCAGCTTTATTCGATTTTTCTTACAGTAAAAATCATAAAAGCACAATTAAAAGAGACATTTCAATTATAATACACAGTAAAAGCAATCAGAGTCACATACTTAAAAAAAAATGTTTTACATCGTGCTCCTGAATCTAATAACAGACTTTAAAAAAGAGATAATAGCCATTAAGATCATTTGATTTTCTAAGGATTGTAATTTCAAAAGAGCTATTCTACATTGTCTTAAACCCATACTCCTCAGAATAGGTAACAAAAACCTTTTCCTGGGAGAGGTATAAAATTTACAAAATAAAATGCAATGCAACGTAGTTTGAGTCGAAATGTCATCACAGGGGCATGGTAATAAGTTTCTCGACCAGTCATTGATTTCAGGGAAGGTAATCATTCTATGAAAAATTCCAAACGAAAACGAGTTAGAAGCATACGCCCAAAGCTTCCTGTTCCTGCACTAAATAGGGTTGAATACCTGAGCATGTTGTAATCAAAAGGTTGTTCATGACCGATCTTTCTCTCTCTCAATGAACCATCGCTTATTTTCTAAGTGGGTCAGACATTCTGATTTTAAGGTTTTTCTAGGGATTGTTACCATAATCTCCGGAGTTTCAAAATATTCAGGATGGCCAATTTCGTTCGACATATTTTTGATGAACTTAAACCATGGTATATTAGCCACCCTGTCCAAAGTTAAACAGTCCATAATTACATCACGATTAAAACCAGTCTCAGGTGAAGCCCACACCTTATGCCAGAGTAGAAGTGGGTTAAGACTAATAATATCAGAGATAAATGGCAGACCAAGTTCCGTATGGCAATTAAAAGTAGCTGTGGAACTAGGGACTGCCAGCAGATAACGAGTGAAGGCATTTTCACAACGTTGAATATGTTGCACATCTGCAGATCCCCAGATACCTGCCCCATATATCGCTGTAGAAATACATTTTGATTTGTAAATGGCCAATAGCTCAGGGACAGGTCTGCAGCCCAATTTCCTTGAGAAATTAATAACCGCACCTATTGCTCTTGAAAACATTAGCTTTCTTGCCTGCGTGGCCGCATTCCAGGACCCTGTCCGATCGAGTTAATTCCCAAATAGGAGAACTTATCAGTACTTTCAATTTTTTATTGTCAATAAAAATATCACATATTTTTCTTGTTTTTTTCCACAGCTCATTGTATATGTCTTGCTGATGTTTACTTTTAGGCCCCTATCAAGCATATAATTGGCAAAGTTAGTGACAGTTCTTTGTAGCCTATTTGCGTCCGCGCCATGATAACTGCGTCGTCCGCATAAAGTAAAATGGGGACAGGGGTGTTATTAATAATCGGGTAGTCCTGCCGGCGTTCAGTCAAGAATTGACCAAGGCTATTAATATATAGGAAAAGGAAAGGGCAAGTATACAGCCTTGCCTCACTCCCTTTTATACGGAACTTAGCTGTACACTCCCCCTGTCTCCCATAACGAACCCTTGCCCCAGACTCCTGTACAGTTCCTTAATAAATGAAAGCAAAGGTGGATCGACTTCCATATCTTTAAGGACTCTCCACAGCTTATCATGTATTACGCAGTCAAACGCTGAACTGAGGTCAACAAATGTCAAAAAAGTTTACCCTCCTTTGCTAAAGTATATTTACTTATGATCAGGGTTAAATTGAGGCCTTGCTCAATCGTACCAAGCCCTGGTCTAAACCCATATTGCAGGTTAGACAACACACCTGTCTCTTCCGCCCATAATTGTAGCTTATTTAGAATTACCCTCCCTACTACTTTCAGGAGGGAATCTAAGAGGGAGATTGGGCGATAACACCTTGGTTCATTTCTATCCCCCTTTTAAAAATAGGAATTAATATTGCATCTGACCATGTAGGAATAAAACCATAACGACTACAAAAATTAAAACATTAGTTAAAAGTGGGGCCCACAGCTCAATATTAGATTTATAAATGTCCACCGGACGCCATCCGGTCCTGGTGCTTTACCAGAAGCACTCTCTATTATGGCCCTGGTGACTTCCACCAACGAGAGTCCAATAGATATAGGAAAAGCTGCAGTCTGTACATTATCATCGGTCGCCTTGACTACTGAGGATACCTCGTTGTCTCCAATGGTCTCATCATTATAGAGGCACGAGAGATATTCTACCCACTTATCCTCTGTAATAACAATGTCTATAATATCAGTGTCCCTGTTAACAAAAAAGGCATTCACAGCTTTCCAAAAGCCATTATTATCCTTCCTTAAGCATGCCTGGTGTAACGCCTGCCACGCCTCTGATCTCAATTGTGCTTTACGCTTTTTATCGCCTGCCGGTATTTAGTTCTAGCCTGTTTTATTTCCTCCCCTTGACCTAATCTCGCTATGCAGTACCTTCTTCAAATGAGTATGGGCCTTGCTACATTCCATATCAAACCAACCCTGTGACTTATGCGTACCCTGTTTCTGCTTCCTGGTAAGTAATTTCTGAACCTCGCTTGTAATATTAAGGAAGGCATTTAGGACTACCGTATAGTCCCTTTCCTCGGAAAGACAGGTTTCAAAATCATCACTAGTCCTATTTACAAGTTGCTTTAAAAAGCCGCAGGATCCACCCCTGCCCATTTTAGAGAATATCCGTTTGTGCTTGAGAGATTAATATTAAGATTATAATGTAAATCCTTGTTATTCTTACTTCTAACCGACCTCTCCAAATTAAAGGCCACACTAATTGGATAATGATCACTCATTAGAATACCATGAGTTACAAAAAGTACAGACATTACAGGAATACCTATTTGACACTAAAACAAAGTCAATAATTGAATTGCACCCCCTTCGATTAAAAGTTGGCTCAAAAGGAACTGGGGGAATACACAATTCATTTGCATATCCCAAATCAAATTGAAATACAATTTCATTTAACAGGTCCCCCAGTGTTATAGTGTAAAAAGTGGGCCAGCTCATCTTCTTTATCTTTACCTAGGCCACAAATACCCCGTTGACTATGTTGACACAAAAACAATTAAAATCCCCACCCCATACAATGCACATATCACCAGACATTTTATCTTCTAGATTACTCAATGTTTGCCTCTAAGTTTGTTAACACGCTCATAGTCTCATTTTTAGGGATATTATTGTAAAAATTAATTATTACTGTACCCTTTCCTCCAACCATATACAATAATAAGATCTGATAATAATCAGTCACAATTAGAAGTTTCAAATTAATCACCCCTGCCGTGTTAGAGACGTAAATACATAGCCCCCTTTATTACGCCCTTGCTCGCTGCTGATTGCCGGTGTGTGAAAAGTTCGAAAACCAATGATATGTTTTTCTTCGACTGACCAGGTTTCTTGGAGGCAGATTATAGAATATTCTTCTACGAAAGATAGCCATTGGGGGTCTCTCACTTTAGAAGATAAACCCGCAATATTCCAGAACAGTATTTTACATACATCAGCTGTAACGTCCTTTGCATGTCCCCCTAGGTCCCTCTCACTTATCACCTCGTCATAAAAATTATCCCCGCCCCTAATTGGTATTTCTACGTATTTAATACTGGCTTCAGTGTTACCTTCGGGGTTGTAAAATTATCCTCTATGACCACACCTTCTATTGATTGATCTAAGCTCAATATACGATCTATTCTATTCTCAGACAGCAAATCCTGACCACACTCCTGCTCTTCTAGCAATTGGGGGCAGGTAGTTACAATATGTATTAAAGTTTCCTCATAGGAGCCACATAACCTACAAAGTTTATTAGACAATTTTTTTTCCCATTTAGGTATTCCGTCCTTAGTGGGATATCTCCCAAACCGCAATAACATAAATTTATTCCTTAAGAATGGTTTTAAGTGGGTCATCAAGTATAATTGGGGTTCTAATTTAATAAATGAGTTAGTAACTGACCAGGAATGATACTTTTTTCTGAGCTCATCTTTATCTAGAAGACTCGAGTAGTAAATTGACTGATCGATTTATAGTTTGTTTAAAAACAGCTTTGCTCCTAACTTCTTCTTCAAAGGTTGGACACTCAAAATTATTTAAACTCTCACTTAAAAAGGATCTCCAGCTACTAGCATGCTCATACCTCGTTATCTCCTGCCAGCACTGGTTTGCAAGGGTACCTTGTTCTGAGCGATATAAAGTATATAGTATTTTTAAAAAGGCAGATTGTCGTACCAGAGATTGCCTTTTCAAACCAAATTCTAATCTAACATTAGCATGTCCTATATACCTGGGGATCCTAAAAACTGATTTGAAGACTCTTATTTGTAGGTCATCAAGAATTTTCACGTCTTTACCACGAAAAGTCATTGAGCCATAAGCCAAAGATGGAATCAGCTTTGCTTTCATGACCTTCAATAGATGTTCGTGATTTGGACATGACAACTTGTCCCTCAACCTTCTAAAGGCAAATGGCAAAGCTGTTGCCTTTGCTTTAAGGTTAATAAAATGCTGTCTAAAGGACATATTATCGTCAAATGTTATTCTTAGATATTTATAAAATTTTACAGTTTCAATATGTAACCCATTAATGTTCCATTCTTTTTTATCTATTTTTGTTCCACCTATAATCATTATTTTTGTCTTTTTAGTATTAATTTTCAAACCGTTAAGGGTAATATAATGATTAAAAGAATCAACTAATCTTCTTAGACCTATGACAGAATGACTTAATAATATAGTGTCATCAGCATATTGTAAATATTTGATGTCTTTGCCTAAGAGGGAAGGTGAATGAGCATTAACTTTTTAAAATATATAGGAAGGTCGGCCATAAAAAGATTAAAAAGACATGGAGCCAAAACACAACATTGTTTCAGACCAGTCTTAGTTTCAAGTCGATGGGTTGTACTTCTACCATCTCCGACTTTGATCTGAACCCATGTCTTGGTATATAACAGTTTAATCATTTCAAGCAATTGGTTTGGGATGCCCCAATTTAAAAGTTTAGCCCAAAGTAGATTTCGAGGAACAGAATCAAAGGCAGCTTTGAGATCGATAAAACAGATATATAACTTTTGCTTTCTATATTTAGCCCTTTCGCCTAATAAAGTCAATAAAATCAAGTTCGTGCTGGTTGATTCGCCTCTTCTAAAACCGGTTTGGAAAGCTGGAATTAGATTTTTTCTTGTGGCCCAATCTTTCAATTCTTCAAGGAGGCAACTCGCAAAGATTTTTGCCTCCACATCAGTTAGGGCTATTAGTCGGTAATTTGCAGGATTGTCATGTGGGCCACTTTTATATATCGGCTGAATTATGCTTCCTTGCCATGACTCAGGGACTGATCCAGTTTTAATGATATCATTAAATAAAATCGTTAAAACCTCTGGCCAATGCTTAAGATTTGCTTTAAAAATTGAATTTGGAATCCCGTTTGGGCCGGGCGCTCCATTCGATCTGATCCTGCTCATTGCCTTTTTAACTTGCTCTATAGGCCATAACTCGTTCACTTGTGGCCCAGCTTGGGCAATGAGCGGGACTTGCTCCTTAGGCCGTAACTCCTCAACTTGTAGCTCTACCTGATCAATATGCTGGATAGAACCGTATTTTCTGCCTTCTTCTCTGCTCGATATATTTATCTTCTGACAAGCAATATTGATGTCAGACTGTGGAGCCGAGGGTGCAACGTAAAGATTATAGATGAAAGTTGACCAGCCGGATTCATCGATATTAGCGCTATTCCTCTCTTTGCTACCATTTTCAAGATTGTTAATTATGCCCCAGAAAAGTTTTGGATTTTGGCTTTACATGAGAAATGTAGTTTAGTCCATAATCCCTCATAATATGATTGTTTAGCTTTCCATATTTCATTTTTGTATTGTTTTCTGCACTTTTTTAATTTACCACTGGATTCAAGATAGCCTGGCTGATGACGGCTGTGAGACAGAAACCGGTCCCAGGATGCTTGTTTCCGGTCCAGGGAAGACATGGCTTGGCAGTTCGGGCTGACTGTTCCCATGAGGCACAGGGTCAGACTGATTTGCATATGGCCATGTCTGAACTGGGGTGGTGGAGTGAGCTAAAGAATGATGATGGATTAAACCCAGATCAGTTGACTGGGGGTGAGTGCTTGCAATGTTCAACACTCCGTCCATCATCCCCTTTGGTTTTCCTATGTTCGCCCTAAGTTGGCAGGGTATGCCCAGACGTGGGTCCCTTGCTCACTTTGCCACTGGATTCAAGATAGCCTGGCTGAACGGCTGTGAGCCAGAAACCGGTCCCAGGATGCTTGTTTCCGGTCCAGGGAAGACATGGCTTGGCAGTTCAGGCTGGACTGTTCCCATGAGGCACAGGGTCAGACTGATTTGCATATGGCCATGTCTGAACTGGGGTGGCGGAGTGAGCTAAAGAATGATGATGGATTAAACCCAGATCAGTTGACTGGGGGTGAGTGCTTGCAATGTTGAACACTCCGTCCATCATCCCCTATGGTTTTGCTATGCTATTAGGTTATATACACCTTACTACCCAAGGGGGCATATTCTCAAGGACTCATCGCCGAGTTATCGCCACTTTAGCGAAGCAAAAGTGGCGAAAGAATTATCGCCCCATTCCCAAGCTGGTGCAAACTGACCACATTGCCAGTTTTCCAGCGATAGCTGCCGCAAAAACATTGCCACGGATGAGAGAGACAACTAACGCTAATGATATGCAGAGTAGGCGTTCCCGTGCAAAACACACGAAAACACCACTTCGCGACATTCACAACGACCAGCCAGATCTGCGATGCGATCCAAAAACAGGCGATAAGACGCGTTAGCAGCAGGGATTTAACACCTGCCCTTTACTGGTGTTAAGCAGGACGACAAACTGCAGTAGAAAGGGAGCCCAGCCCAGAGCCACATCTGAAGACCAACAGATGCCATGGAGACAACGATCGTGCAGCCTGGAGACCCAAGAGGGCCACAACACCCACCGCAACCACCCCCAGGCCCCCCCCAGCCCCCTCCCCCTGACTACCACAGAGGCAGTGCAGAACAGGACAGCAGACGTTTCCAAAACCCACCAGCCTCAGAGACTCAATGCCAGAGGAAGTCATTGCCCACTACAGGCACAAAAGGACAACCATCCTCCGCATCCGGACCACATTGCCCACAGGCTGACGGTACCAACACGGCGGACAACCACCATCCCTCTGCAGACGAAGCTGCTGGCTGTGCTGCACCTGTTGGCCCCTGGTACCTCCCAAACAACAACTGCCAGAGTCGGAGGAGTCTCACGGCCAGCCCTATCATACGTCCTCACCCATGTCATGGATGCATGTCCACAATAGCAACGGCGGGCTCCGGTCACCGCACCACACGACAGTTCCAATTCATAGTGTTCCTGCGCAACCAACCCCAACGCCAGCCGTTGCCAGACGCCACTGTGCCCCAGATCCAAAACTGTAGTAACTGAAATGGGGGTGCGCACGGTCATGAAGTCCAGTAGTCAACAGTAGTGTAAAAACAGTTCTTTATTACAAATGAGGAAAAGAGAGAAAGAGCAGCTGGGTCGTAGGTGACTGCACCACCACGACTAGTCACTTTGTTGTTGACAGTATTGCCCACCTCAAATGGTCTGCTGCCTATAGACCATGAATATAACAATGTTAAATTGATTGGATGAGAGGCAATATATAGACACAAGCAATTCAAGCAATTCAGTACACAAAACCACATCAAGAAAAGACATTTGCATATCAACGTTTTCTGGTCTTTTTATTCTCTGATGTGCTTCATATGATAGAACCAGCCAACGCATTTCGCCCAAACATGGGCTTCTTCAGGGCAATAACGAGGAGGATTGAAGTATATCCTCAGACGTTGGATCAAGAAAGATTGGAGCAAGTCCTAGAGCATATGGGTGAAGATCATGGTAGAAAATTGTCCAGTAAGTATACGTAGGATAGTGTACATCAGACGGTATTAGCCGTGTGTGTACGAGGAGCCATGTCCGGGAAACGCCCTGTACCTCCCAAACAACAACTGCCAGAGTCGGAGGAGTCTCACGGCCAGCCCTATCATACGTCCTCACCCATGTCATGGATGCATGTCCACAATAGCAACGGCGGGCCCCGGTCACCGCACCACACGACAGTTCCAATTCGTAGTGTTCCTGCGCAACCAACCGCAACGCCAGCCGTTGCCAGACGCCACTGTGCCCCAGATCCAAAACTGTAGTAACTGAAATGGGGGTGCGCACGGTCATGAAGTTCAGTAGTCAACAGTAGTGTAAAAACAGTCCTTTATTACAAATACAACAATAAACAATACGAAAAGCACAGCCAACGCCCAACGGGAAACTTCATCAGGGCAACGTGTGGATTCAAGTAACTGCATATACTGCAGGAACTCCCCAATACCATTCTATACTCCGGAAGTCAGTATCCAGAAACCTGTTGGACAAATGGTGACAATGGTCAAGCGTCCGTATAGTCACAAACCTAATCTGGTACAGTGTATAGCACTTGGACAAACCGGAATGCTCACAGGAAAGACAAATCCTGCACAAAAAGACCGTAACAGAAGTACGTGTGGCCGTAACCTTCGTAGGAAATAAAAGGAAGGTTACGGTCACGCTAACTTCTGTTACGGTCTCATGTTGCAGGATTACTCATACCTGTAAGCATCACGGTTTGTATCAGCTTGATACCCCTGCACCTTCACTCCCCCCACCCAGCCACGAGGGCGCCGCCATGACCGGTGGTGCCTACGCGATCCTGTGTGCCTGCTACACACCAGCCCTGGTCCCCAGACCAGTCCGCCAACCAGCGATGAGTGCCTGCCCCTGCGCACCTAGGCCTCAATGCTCACCGGCGTGTCTCCAAGAGGGCCCACCACGTGCTGTTGCAACCTCCTCAGCCGATCGCTGGATTCTGCACCACAGGCCCCCAGCGCACCCTGCAGCACTGCGCCGCGGAGTCATGTCTGTGCAGCCTGCTGCCCTCGGCGTACACTGCAGTCCAGCTGGGATCACAATTCAAATCGAATCTTGATTGGCAGGATGGCGTATCGAGGCCTATGCATCATCGCAGGCTGCACACCCGCTCAGCTCTGGTGCCACTAACTCAGTGCACCACAAGTCATCGCCACATGGCGGTAGGCCCGTGCCGGCCTAAGTGCCTCGGATGCCACCCACTTTGTGCACCTCAAGTCATCGCCACGTGGCGGTAGGCCCGTGCCGGCCTAAGTGCCTCGGATGGCACCAACTCTGTGCACCTCAAGTCATGGGCCCTTTATGATTGAGTCTCGTCATGCAGACGCCATCATGTCACCTCCGGCAGTGAGAAATGTGATGTGGTAGGGCCCTAGGCCCTCATGCATAAATAATGACCACACGGACACACTCACCTAGTTAGTGGAAATGGCTTCGGGCACGTGCGCCCGGCCCCTTTTATTGGCAGGGCCATATGCCCTGTGACGCATGTGCTGGATGGGTGTGGTGTGGGTGTGAACCAGCCCTCAGGGAGTGGCTGTGGCATGCTGACAACTAGACCTGTGATCAGCAGATCACTACAGGGAAGACTTGGGACATGTAGCGTTGTCGTCCCCCCCTGTAAGCGGATTGGGCTGGCCTGGCGTATGCCAGTCCAGCGTAGGGGTGTGAACGATGACCCCAGCGCTCTGGGCGTGGTTCCGTTCTGGGCTGGACAAGAAGATGACTAATGCGTGTGTCTCTGATGTGGTGTCAGCGCCACCCGGTCCGCAATCGGTAATGTTGCACCCTGTGACTCAAGTCACACAACATGTGCAACATGGACGTAAGGGGTAATCACTGACCCGACATTCATCCATACTTCCGTACTTGAATGATCATAGACATGACACATCTGTGTGAATTTGATTGTTTAATGCACATTCAGTGGAGTGTTGTAGCTGTAGCAGTACAGGGCCATGCAAACCCCACTTTACATTGTTGGCCCATGGAGGGCCAGCCAGAGTCCTTCAGGGAATGACAAGTACATCGGAAGAGGAAGAGTTCAGTCTGTAGTCTGATAGCTGTTTCATTGGTGACCAAACAGAATATGGCAGTCCATGTTGAGGTCCAAGGTGAGTGTCGCAGAGTGCATCGGGGGACAGTGGAAGGTGATGATGCAGAGGGCAGAACCAAGCAGAAACAGGCCATATGGCGGAGAAGAATGCTACCACTTCCTTACTACCAGTAAGGCAGATTCATCTGCATCTTCGTCCTCTGATGTCTCATGTGCTTCACATGTGGGTGGTGGTGTTTTCTCTGCTGCACTCTGTGGCACTAACACATCAGGGGCCGGAGGTGGATTGGCTGCCGCACTGTGTGGCACTGACACATCAGGGGCCGGAGGTGGATTGTCTGCCGCACTGTGAGGCACTGACACACCAGGGGGCGGAGATGTGGATGTAGAGGCAGCAGCAGCATTCATCTGCGCCAGGCCTTGTGGCAGCAATGCCATGATGAGGGTCTGCAGGGCATGGAAGATCCCAGCTACATCTCTCTGGTGTGCATCCGTGGAGGCCATTCTTTCTGCCTGCATCCGCTCCCTGTTCTCCATGATCCTCCGCATGTGTTCCAACTCCCGGCTGACATCGCTGGAGCCACTCTGACTAGACAGTTGTTCTTGTCTCAGAGTCAGGACTCCAGCGATGTCAGCCATGGACCGTTGGAGAGCATGGAGCGGACTGTGGGTGTCCGTTAGGGACTGTAAGTGGTCCCTGATGGGACTTAGACACCCATGTATGGCATCTAGTTTGGCTGCCATGAGGTCGAACCCCACCCGCACCTGATCAGCCATCTTCTCCTGGCACCCTAACACACGGCGTTGGAAGGCCATGTGTTGTTCGTGGTGGTCCTGGGAGACAGCCGTGGTGGTGGGTGCTTCCTGCTGTGTGGTCTGTGCAGGGGGTGGGGTTTCCTAGATGCAGCTTGGCTGCCCTGCTCCTGGAGGTGGGGTGCCAAAGCTGTCCATGAGCCATTGGAGGGCATCGGTGTCGATGGAGGGGAGGTCTTCTTCATCAACAGTGAAGAGGTGTACTGTCTGCTCTGCAGGAGGTGTTGATTCACCCTCTGCAATGTAAAGGAGATGCAGTTTAACATTGTTTTCACATGTATGTTGACACATTGTACAGGTTTACATACAAACTGCATGACAATGTACATTGTGACTGTTTGGGAGGAGCTGCCTATTTGATGCAGGACAGTGGACATTTCGACAACATCACTGATGTGCGTTTGTACTTGTGCATGGGTTTGTTGTGAGATTAGTGATGTGTGGGGAGGGCCCCCTCTGGGCACATAGTCGACAGGGGCCTACTTGCAGTTTCTAGGTGTGCTGCAGTGTGCCAAGGGGATCAGGGACATGCTCCAGAGTCATCGTGGGTGTGCACTGTGCTATGCTTAATTGTGCATGTGTGCCATTGTGCCCATCTCCCCCAGTCCCCCCAGTCCCTGGTCGTTACTCACCCTCTTGCTGTTGTGTCGGCTCCTGTCGAGCAGTGTCCGGTCCCCCAACTCCTGCCACCGTCTCCACACTGATGACTCTGGACACCATTTCCTCCATCTCGTCCAGCTCCTCCTGTGGCGCTCGACTCCCACCTCCAGTCTGCATTGCTGCCTTCTGGTTGTTGGCGAGTTTCTGCATGGTTTTGCGCTTCACATCATTCCAGCACCTCTTGACCTCCTCCATTGTCCTCCTCAGCACTCCGATTGCATTCACCTTGTCCACGATGGACTGCCATATTCCATTTTTTGTCGCCAATGACACATTGGAGGTGACAAACAGTTGTTGATGGTATTTCATCACCTCCGTTATCAGGATCCCGTTTTCCTGCGGACTGAACCGCGTCTTCCTCTTCTTCCTGTCCTTGCCCTTCCCTGACCCCGAGGTCCCGGCCTGGTCCTCCGGGGGGCTTGTGGGGTTCTGCTCGTCCTCTGTTCCTGCTCCGGCTGCCTCCATTGTGCTTCGCAGTTGTTTTGTTTTTGCTTGTGTTTTTTTTCTGCTTTTGTAGTGATTTTTCCCGCCTGACATATGTGAATTGCAGGCCTGGCGCTGCTTGTCGCAGATTTTTCTATCGCGGTTGGGCCCATCACAACTTTTTTCACGTTCGGGTTTCCTTTTTTATCGCCGTCACGGTAGTTGTATCGCGGACATTTGACGCGTTATCGGGAGACTATCGCATGTTCCTGCCGCGTTGGGAATACGAGGTTGACACAGAGTTATTTTCCCGCGATAGACGGCAATATGAAAATGTACGTTAGCCTTTTTTGGCGATGATTATCGCATGTTCTTGAGAATATCCCCCAAGGTGTGATATTACATGCTGTATCCTACGAGCGAGAATGTATGCAAATATAAAAAAATGGAACCAAAGAACTCAAACAGTGTGAAAATAAGTATGCGGTCCAAAAGCTAAGGACTTATTTTTTTACAACAATCGCACAGTTTTTTATTTTTTTGCCTGAAACAATTGTATAGTCTGCGTACAATCAAAAGGTTTCACTTTCTTTGTTCAGAAAACAGCCAATATGTGTTTCGTCACACAGTGACATTTTCATGGCTTACATGGAATTGCTAGCTGCTGGAGGCAAAGGGAGAGGAAAAGCCATTTGTTTCCCCTAGCAACATTAGATGGTCTCACAGATACTGTCTGGTTGGCAGTACGCATGAAGTTAGCCTGTAATTGGCTGCGTAAAGGGATGTTCCTGGGGTCTGCCTGGCAAAAGAATGTGCTGATGTGTGAGCCAATTGTTAGAGAATGTGCCAGAGTTTGCAACCTCAGCTCATGCATTCAAGGGAGAGCTAGACAGAGGAGGAGGAAGAGCATACCTAGGAACCCACAGAGAAAAAACGGTTCACTTTTGGGGCTTCTTGAGCTTTTCCTCCTTGCTCATGGTGGCAGAGCACTCCTGGAACATCTTCACCTCTCTCTTGAGGAGACACAGAGAGAGTGCCACTCGTATTAAAGTCGAACTTAGGTTCATGTGGGACCGTGACAGCTCTGTCAGTCATTGATTATTACTGCACTAGTTGAAGGTAGCTGGAGTCGGCGAGGGTACCCCAAGATGTTAGATAGCCCAAAATTTACCACAATCGAAATGCGCGCATCGCTACACCGGAGACAGTATTAAACTTCAATATCAGGAGGCAATATGTCCCCTCATTAAGGCACCTCCCAAAGCAGCAAAATCAGAAATGCAATTTATTAAGTGAATGAGCACACTAAAGGCCTGATGTACGACCATGTCATTTAGCGACTCGCAAATTGCGCTCAATTGCGAGTCACGATTTGCGAGTTGCTAAATGACATATACAACAGTGTATGAGACACTGTTAGCGATTCCTAATCGGGTCGCAAATTGCATGCCTCATGCATATTAATGAGGTACTCACAATTTGCGACCCCATTCGGAATGGCTGGCCCTCACAGGTATGGTGGCCTGTTGGGCTCAGCAGACCTCCATGTCTGGGACTGCTTTTGAATAAAGCACGTTTTTTTTTTTTAAATGCAGCCCGTTTTCCTTAAAGGAAAACGGGATGCATTTAAAAAAAGAAAAATGAAACGTTTTTGTTTAATTTTTTAAGGGCAGGTAGTGGTCCCTGGGACCACTGCCTGCCCCTAAAAAATATTTTCCCCTGCACTCGCAAAGGGCAAGGGGTCCCCTGGTGACCCCTTCCCATTTGCGAGTGCTTTACCACCCTCTTGAAGAGGCAAATTGCGAGTGTTTTGCTACCACAATTGCGGTCGCAAAACATTCTTATATAGGCCTCTGATTCGCTATTAGGAAGGGACACCCTTGGAACGCCCCTTCCTAATAGCGACTCGCAATTCCTATTTAGCGAGTCGCAAAAAAATTGTGACACACTAAATAGGGATTGTACATGGCCCTATTAGATTTTGCATGCGCAAACGGGTCGCAAACCCCTTTGCGCATGCAAAATAGGGTTGTACATCTGGCCCTAAATAACTGAGCTCTAGATCAATTAACAGTTAAAGGGTTTTATTACAAATTCAAAATAGGTAATACATGTCTATGCCACAGAAGGGGATCAATGTAAAAGCTACACAGAACTGAAAAATCAGAAATTATTCCATGTCCCAAATGGCCAGCACAAATGAGAGAGTAAAGGACAGCATCCCTGGTAGAACAGGAAAGTCTTCTGACTCAGACCCAAAATCGAGGGTTTTTATACAAAATGTTCGCATATGAAATTGAAAGGTCTGCAGACTCGTTGTGGTTTGAGCAAATGTAGCATTTCATCAGCAAATCAAAGCATATGAAAAATAAACATCACAGTGCCTTAATACAGAAACACTATCCCACTACATTATTATTCAGCACTTTCTATTTTAAGATCATCAGGAAATGCTAGAACAAAACATGATACATTGACAATAATGTGTTGAACGAATTGGACACAGTGAACCAACAGACCTTGGTGATGTTGCAAACTTTGAGAGCTGGGCAAAGTTCATCAAGAAGAGAACAACTATAACCATGGAAATAAATCAGTACATTTCAGCTTAACTGTGTGTTGCAGAGTTTGTGAAAAGAGAAGTAGGCACGGGAGTAAAGAAACATGAATGACAGGGATGACTTCCGTTTTAGAAAACATGGTATTTGTACCTAATTTGTGGCCTGGTTAACACATAGCAAGAAATGGCATATCTACACATCATAAAGAATTTGTTTTGAAAGCAGTAGATCCATATCAGTGTATGCATGTGTGATTGAGTGTGCAAATGCATTCTGCATGTTATATTATGTGCATTTGTAAAGCGCACTATCACCCGCAAGGGTATCCTAGCACTGAGCAGGTGTGTGTGCCTAACCCTGCCTGTAGTAGGTTGGTTAATTCAAAAGCCAGTTCTTCAGTTTCTTGCAGAATGCAATAAGAGAGTAGGAGTCTCTGATTTGGAGTGGGAGGATGTCCCATGCTATAGCAATGTAAGAGAATGCCCACCTTCCTGATCTGGTACTGTGTATGCATGGGAGGTGTGCGTGTAGTAATCCTGCGGAGCGGAGGTGCCTGGATGGTGGTGGAAGGAGATGCAACTGTTCAGGTAAGTGAGACCTAGGTTGTGTAGTGCCTTGAATGTGTGTGACAGGAGTTTGCATTGAGTATGCTTGTGTATCAGGAGCCAGTGTAGTTCCCTGAGGTGTGTTGTAATGTGAGTTCTGTGTGGGAGGTTGAGGATAAATCTGGCAGCCGAGTTCTGGAAGGTTTGTAGTCTTCTATTGAGTTGTTTGGTGATCGCAGCATAGAAGGCTTTCCCACAGTCCAACTTGCTTGTGAGTGACAGTTTTTCTAGTGTTGCTTGTGAGCCATTTGAAGATCTTCCTCGGATTCTTCAGGGTGTGGAACCAGTATACAGTGATGTCATTGACTTATGCGGTCATGTCCAGTTTGCTTTCAATGAATATTCTGAGGCTCCTGACGTGGGTTCTGGGTGTCAGTCTGAATTTGGCCAGCCACCTGTTGGAGCCCCATGGTGAGGTGTTCTTGCCGAAGATCACTACTTCTGTCTTGTCCTTGAGACAGTTGGCTTTCAGCCAGTGGCGGCTGGTGACATTTGAAAGTGGTGAGCGCAAAAGTTGTAGATGTGTGTTGTGTCGCAAGCAAAGCGAGTGAGCACAACTGTCATAAGGGGGATTCGGAGGGTTCTCCCCCCAAGAAAATTTGAAAAGAAAGAGTGGGGAAATCATGCATTTTAAAGCATATTTGATGAAGGAAGACGGTTTATAAAGCAACTGTGATTGAGTAGACTTGAAATGTTTCAACACATGAAAAATACTTTTACAGAATTAACATTGTTTAGTCACTGTAGTGTGCACATTTTACAGTACAAGCAAGGTTTGTAATTGTCTCACCTGCACACACGGTTGTCATGTCTGTCTACTGTCTGCAGGAGAAACATGTCCTCTTGTTTATATTGAACCTGTAATATGTTGCAATAGCGATAGTCTTATAGATACACATAAACTATCCTGCATTGTGAAACGCTCAGAGCCTGAAGCTTGCAGCTCGTGAGCCCAAGAGCACACTGTGCAAGGTAGGAAACGGAGCCAGGGGGCAGGTAGAGAGAGAGAGGAATGTGCAGGGCCCACTCCACACCAGGTGCATGAGAGGTCTGCCTGGGTTGTAATCGCCTCACTGCCCATTTACAACGTATGTACTGCCTTTCACAAGTTTGTCCAGGCAGGCTTTTTGTTTTTTCCCTTAACGGGGAAAGTTTGATTGTTTGACCTTTCATACCAATCGCAGTTTGTGTCTGTCCTCTCTGTACAGCTCAGCTTTGTTTAGAGCAGCGAGACAAAAGCTAGACATACGTTCCCATCCAATGCTGGAACTCAGTGGCTGGGGGAACTATCAGAACCCGGAGAAAGGGGCTGCCTTGTCTTGTACACTGGAGGACAGGAACATGCGATGAAAGGAGGAGATGGAGCTGGCAGGAAGTAGATATGAGAGAAAGGAGGGGTAATAAAGGAAACAGGAAGCAAGAGATGAAGGACAAAAGGAGAGACTGTTGAAGCAAGGGGAAGAGGCATGGAGGGGGGCAGAAAGAAATGGAGAGAGAGAGAGAGAGAGGCATGGAGGGAGAAAAGGTAACAAGCAAGAGGTAGAGGCATGGAAGGAGTAAAGGAAGGAAGAGAATGATAGAGGCATGAAGGAAGGAAAGAATGTAAAGGAGAGACAGATGCATGGAGGGAGGAAGGGAAGCAAGGGAGTGATAGAGTCATGGAGGGGGGAAAGTAAGCAAGAGAGGGGTAAAGTCTTGGAGGAAGGAAAAGAAGTAAGGAAGAAGAGAAAGAAGCACGGAGGGATGTAAGGAAGCAAGAGTGATACAGAGGTTTAGGATGAAAGAAAGTAAAGGAGACCACTGGCGGCCTCCTAGACTAGATGCCCAGTGTGAACAGCGGAGACCCATGAAAACAATTAACGCACGGGACAGGACGAACTCGCCGTTCCACAGGCACATAGAGACAACAGTAAATAATAACATGGCCATGCAGGCTGCAGCGGAGGCCCGTGGAGACAATTAATTAGCACACGGGACGAACACAATAATACATTTGGGGGATATTCTCAAGAACGTGTGTTAACTATCGCCAAATTCGCTTAACGCAACTTCTCACATTGCAGTCTATCGCGGGAAAATAACACCGTGTTAACGCAGTATTCCCAACCCGGCGGCACCATGCGATAGTCTCACGATAACGCGACAAATGCCCGCATCAAAAGTAACGCGATGCCGAAAAAATGCGAAACACAAACGCCCAAAAAGTTGCGATGTCCCAAATCGCAAAACAAAATTCAGCGATAACCAGTGACAGGCCTGCGATTCCCCCGCGACATGCGGGAAAATGCACTATAAAAGCAGAGAAAAAAAAAAGAGAAAAAAATGTAACTGCGTAGCACCATGGACGCACCCGGACCAAGTGCAGAGGACAACGCGAATCCCACAAGCCCCACAAACGACCAGCCAGGAACCCCGGGGAAGGGCAAGGAGAAGAGGAAGAGGAAGACGGGGTTCAGTCCGCAGGAAAACCAGATCATCGTCAAGGAGGTGACAGAACACTACCAACAACTGTCCGTCACCTCCACTGTGTCATCGGCAACACAAACGGAAATATGGAAGCACATCGTGAACAACGTGAATGCAGTCGGAGTGTCGAGGAGGACAATGGAAAAGGTCAAGAGGCGCTGGAATGATGTGAAGGGCAAAACCAAGAAGAAACTTGATGCCAACATGAAAGCAGCAACGCAGATTGGAGGTGGGGGACCAGCGCCCCAGGAGCTGGATGACATTGAGAAAATGGTGGCCACAGTCATCAGTCGGGGTACGGTGCCAGGAGTCGGGGATCGGGACACTGCTCAACATGACCTGACACAACATCAACAGGGTGAGTACCGACCAGGGACTGGGGGGACGGGGGAGATGGGCACAATGGCACACATGCACAATTAAGTTGAGCACACTGCACACCCACAATGACCCTGGACCATTCCCTGATCCCTGTGCCACACTGCAGCACACATACAGAAACTCAGGGAATGCGTGTTGAAATGAATTTATTTGCACATGCTGTGCCTGTGGTCATGTTGTACTGTCTCATGATTGCCAAGGACTGCCACAATGTGACGTCCTCATGTGAAGAAATTGTCAATGATGTTGTTCCTACGGGCTATTCCTGCTGCAGCTGCAGTGGGGTGTGGTCCACCTGCCTCATCTTCCTCATCATCATCCGGTGCATCGGCACCCGTAACCATGGGGCATTGGTGCGTACACATATGTTGTGCAACACACAACATGCAACGATCATCTTGCACACGAACGCTGGGCTGTACAGGAGCCTCCCACCTGTGATGTCCAGGCACCTGAAACGTGACTTCAACACGCCAAATGTGCGTTCCACGATGCCCCTGGTGCGTTTTTGGGCCGCATTGTACTGCTCTCGGGTCTGTGTGTTCGTGGCTCAGAGGGGTGTCATCATCCAAGGGCAGAGTGCATATCCTTGATCACCTCTGACAGTGCAGAGAGACATGAGTCAATAGTTGGTTCTGCATGATGTGCCAAGCAGACACAGGCAATATGGGGGAGATGAATGCTACAGACTCATTTTGACACCAAGTCAGTATCAGCTACATGATGATGAAGACAACCCCCAGGCCATAGACTCAGATGCTACCAAAGTTCAACCAGAGAGTGTCCATGTATTTCGGGGCATGGAGTCAGTGGCACCAGAGCTGAAAGGGTATGCAGTCTGCGATGAGGCCTGTACAATGCTATAAACTCTGCCATAAATAAATCAAGACTCAGTTCCAAATGTGTGACCTACTTGACCGTAGTGTAGGCCGGAGGCAGCGGTCAGCAGGGGCCCCCAGCCACGTGTCCTTGGCTTGCGATGCACAGTGTTAGTGGCACCAGAGCAGTTGTTGGTAGTGTTTGGTCACCTCCATAACGAGGATCCTTTTTTCATCCGGACTGAACCGCGTCTTCCTCTTACTCCTCTCCTTGCGTACAATGATATGGACTCGGCCATTGCACAATCAAGACTCAGTTCCAAATGTGTGACCTACTTGACCGCAGTGTCGGCCGGAGGCAGCGGTCAGTGCGGGCCAACCGCTGTTCACGCAGCTCCTCCTGGTACTCTCACACACGACGTTGGAATGCAATGTGGCAATGATTTGTAGTTGACGGAGGTGGAAGCACCAGAGCTGAGCGTGTGTGCAGCCTGCTACGATGCCCTGCCTGGTCCGGACTGGATTGGATTGGTGTGAAGCCTGCTGGACCACAGTGTGGGCAGTACACAGGTGACCCCGTGGTGCTGGGCCGCAGTGTAGGCCGAAGGCAGTAGTCAGCAAGGGCCCACAGGCATGTGTCGTTGGGATGCTATGCACAGAGTTGGTGGCACCACATCGAAGGGAGTACAGTGATAAAAAATCTGCCATAAACGTATGTATTCTGCCATTGTATAATCAAGACTCAGTTCCAAATGTGTGACCTACTGGACCGCAGTGTAGGCCGGAGGCAGCGGTGGAGTACGTCAATGAGAAAGGAGTACTGTGGGCTTGTGTCGCGGACGCCGTAATGGTCTGAGGAGGCTGCCATGGTATCGGGCATCCGGCTTGGAGATTGCACCGGCACGTGGTGGGCCCTCTTTGACACACGCCGGTGTCGGCAGGTGAGCAGTGAGGCCTGGGTGCGCTGGGGCGGGCAAACCGGGTCTTGGGACCAGCGGCCTGGGGTGCAGCAGGTGCACAGGACCGCAGGCACTGCCGCTCATGGCGTCGGCCTCGTGGTGGGGTGAGAGGCGCCGCCCTGGCAGACACGTTGGCCATTCCGGAAGAGAACCATGCCCAGAGTAACGGGCTTTTTATTCACTCCCCTACGCTGGCCTGGCGTACGCCGGGCCAGCCCACTCCGCTCACGCTTACAGGGGGGGACGTAACAAGCTACATTTCCGCATTCTTCCCCACTGGCTGCGGTAACATGGTTGCATCCACTGTCCAGTACACTGCAGACACCAGCAGTGTATGGTGACATGGAAATGTCTGTGGTCTGCATACTCAGGTCTGTCCAGCACATCCACGCCACACTTGGCGTTGTGTACATTCACATTCATGGGTCACTTGCCTCCTTCGCACATGCCTGGTTCCCACCTCTCCCCACATTCTGCTCTTGTGTGGCTGAGGTGCCATGCCGTTGATGGCTTGTGTACATGGCTAGCCCAGGTTGCCACGGTAAGTTGTGTTGTCGTGTCTGGAATGTGGGGATGTTGGTTGTCATGTTGTATGTGATTTTGTGACGTGTACATTCCCAGAGTTGTGAGTTGTATGTTGGTGGAGTTGATGTGTGTGGTGTGTTCAGTTGTTACTTACCTACGAGCAGTGCATTTCCATAGGTGCCATCCTGAAAGCGCTGGTTGATGATGGACTGTCGGAAGATGAAAGAATCATGCACACTGCCTGGGTAGTTGGCGACGACATTGGTGAAGAGTCCCCAGTGGTCCACTATTGCCTGCACATTGATGGAATGCGTGTGCTTCCTGTTGCGGTAATTGTGTGCAGTGGTGGCAGGGGGCACGAGGAGTACATGTGTGCAGTCCATTGCCCCCAACATGTGCGGGAAGCCAGCTATGGCGTAGAAGCCTTGCTTGATCACCAGCTGTTCCTGCGCAGTGTGTGGGAAGTAAAGTTGCTGGGGTACCAAGCTGATGATGGCATCCTAGACAGCTATGAGGAACTTTGAAAGGGCTGGCTGTGAGACTCCTCCGACTATGGCAGTTGTTGGTTGGAAGGTCCCAGAGGCCAACAGGTGCAACACGGCCAGCAACTTTGTCTGCGGAGGGATGTTGGTTCTCCGCTGTGTTGGTACCGTCAGCCTGTGGACAATGAGGGTCAGGATGCGGAGGATGGTTGTCCTTTTGAGCCTGTAGTGGGCAATGACTTCCTCTGGCGTTAAGTCTCCGAGGCTGGTGCGTTTTCGGAAGGTCCGGTGTCTTTGTCTGTGCTGCCTCTGTGGTAGTCCTGGGGGATCCTGGGGGGTGGGGTCCTGGCGGTGGTGGGTGTTGTGGCCCTCTTGGGGCTCCGAGGCTGCATGATCAGTAGCTCCATGGCATCTGTTGTTCTTCTGGTGTGGCTGTGGGCTGGGCTCCCTTTTATGGTGCAGGTTGTCGTCCGACTTAGCACCAGGTAGGAGCAGGTGTTAATTCCATGCTGCTAACGCGCCTTATCGCATGTTTTTGGATCTTATCGCCGATCTGGCTGGTCGTTGAGAATGTTGCAGAGTGGTGTTTTCGCGTGTTTTAGCACGGGAACGCCTACTCTGCATCTCATTAGCGTTAGTTGCCGGTGTCATCCGTGCCGATGTTTTTTGCGGCTGCTATCGCGGGTAGACTGGTGATATCAGCTGTTAGCACCTGCTTGTGAATGGTGCGATGAATCTGTCGCCACTTTGGCTGCGATAAAGTGCCGCTAACTCAGCGATAAGTCCTTGAGCATATGCCCCATGGAATGAGATGTATATCGCTCGCTCCCCCAGAGAGGAGCTTTGCATGTCACAAAACCCCTTGCCCTCTTGTACACACACGCATAGCACTGCATCTGCATAGCACCTACCCGCATTGTAATGCCTACATTAAAACACACTCTGCAATCTGCATTGGCAGAGCGAAGGGCAGGCATCCAAAACCCCAACAGAAAAATTAAGTGACATTCCTTCAAACAAACACGGCTCTACAAAGATCTTTACCTGACTCAAAAGCTAACAGACAGCACTCAGTCGTATGATTGAATGTCCAGCACTATTCGAAAGACTGACCAGATTTAGAAAGTACTATGAGACATACTAATGGTGGAAGTCACTATACAAATGCCAACAGTATTACATATGTTACTCTTGCAGCTAGAGTTGTATTTTCTGTAATTGAGGAGTGCGACGAGTGTTCCTAAAGCCGGGATCCTGTGGCTATGGCCCAATATCCCCCCCTTTACAATGTCTGCATTTACATTGAATTAAAGTGGAGCTATGAAAGAGACACAAAAGTGCCAGCAGGAAGCCAGGAGACTGTGCTCACAATAAACATGTTTACAGTCCCCATAAAAGGGAGGCTGCAGAGACAGGCAGATGATGTATGGCGCATCTCCATCTTGGGCCTGGTCACACAGCATACAGTTATCTAGCTCGCCACCGCACCGTATGGGTGCTTCAAATGATATGCACAATAACATGTACTGAATACACGTATTATGAACACCATGGCGTGCCCGTGAGCAATAAATAAATAAATAAATCATGATAATAACAAGAATAAATAAGTAATGATGATTGGTGGTGAAACATGTCGCTGGTGAAAGAGCTTCTTCCTTCACACTTCAGAGCAGAGGAAGAGGCAAAAGAAGAAGCAGTCAGCGGCAGCAGTCAATGAATGGAAAACTCCACAAGCAGTGCTGGCAGACTGCCACCCGAGCGCAGGAAGGCAGAGACTGGCTGAAGAGCACATTGCTCCCTGTGACCAAACAGACACATGGCCAGAACATGTTACATTAGGAAGGAAGGGGGGGGGGCAGGCCTGCATTTTTAGCAACTTTGTGTGGTGGTGGCACTGGCGACGTGTCCGTGTTCAAGAAATACTGCTGGCGGGATGACATGTTACGAGAGGAAAGCAGAACAAGGGAATGGGCCTTGGGTTAGGACAGAGAGCAGCCGATGAGGCGTGCCTCGCCCTCATGTCATCTGGAGTCCTATAACGCTGCGGCCTGTCTCTCTTCTTGCCCGCAGCCTGGAAAGTGAAGAGAGAGAGAGAGAGACTGCCTCTTCCCAGCCCTGCGCTGCTTCACATGCACACACTGCCAAAGGCCCCTAGTCTCTAAGCCAATCCGGACGCTGCTCCTTCTGTTATAGCAGCGCCTCGATTGGCTGGGGCAGACACCCTCGCGGTTCATCACCGAGACATGGGGCTGCGGCTTTGAGTCATCCCGGCTCCAGTATGAGCTGGTCTAGAGACTCTAAGTGGCCTCTAGTGCGCATGTCGGGTTGGCCGGAGAGAGGCAGCAGTCCAACCCGACATGCACACTTGGGCCCCAGGTGCTGGCACTGCTAGTAACTCTGACTTTGTCTTGCTGGCAATAACATTGTTAAGCCCTTCCCCCTCAGGCCATCACTGGCTGCTCCAGGACCCCCCTCAGCCTCAGGCCTCTCTATATTGCAACCGGCCCGGCCGCAGCAGAATGTAAACACGTAAAATATTTTACATTACTCACATTGCATTAGGGGACAAAATATGAGTGGGCAATCACCCTAAGGCAGGCACCACAGTTAGCGGGGTTTGGTCATGCAGCCAGTCAACTTGTTTCTTGTGTTGGGAGTGCTGCTGATGCGGAGAGTATGAGTGGTGTGTCATTGATGATGCACACAAATATAAACCCACACAAATCTTCCACACTCTGCATGTAGTTCTTGAGCAGATCTATGATAGTCCTCAGTACACTGGGCAGCCCATCTCCTTTACCTTCACATTACAACATCAGCAAGCCTTTTTTCTCAGTATTTTGAGTATGTTCCTGGCTCTACATGAGGGCAGCCAACTGTCCTACTGCTATCACAGTCCTTCCTTTTGGCTAGTTGCAGGGCTTCTGCTTTCAGTTTAAGCTGAGCATAACTGCTTCACACACAGGGATATCTTATAGTCACAAAAATGGTGATTAGGGCAAGTTCAAATAGCTACTTAGAACTTATCCGGTTCAAATGCATGGGCCACCAGGGCCAGTTCATTGTCTATGTAGCCTACTATAAGCTTCTGAACATACCCTTTTGAATGATGAGGACAATGTTTTATAATGCCTTGTTATAATATTTATTTTTCTAAAACAGTCCTCCAAAGGGACTATTGCTGTGCATCCTTTCTCTTCTGCCAGAGATGACCACATGATATGCAGATGGGCAGTCAGCATATACAATTTGTGTATCATTGGACACAATCTTCGTAAATGTGTTGCTTCTTTGGGGGAGCACAGAAAGGTCTCCATTGACTTTATTGCTCTAAGAGAGACACAATACACTCTCACTGCAATGGCCATGGCCTGAAGGAAGGAGAAAGAGTTAAAACTGCAGGGATTTTCAGGGTTGTGGGATGGGAGGCATCCATATATTTGGGCACCCTGTCCCTCATGTTTTTTTACAATATGCAACAAATTCTGTAGAGGAAGTGAGTGTTCTTTCCTATTAAAGGGTACACAGATTTAATAAAAGGGACACAGCAATGACAAACTGCACACACGTAACATGAGGACCAGAATGCAACCTTCCCAAATTGCAGATACACCCTGTATAATTTAGTTACCATCAATCCTTAGTGATGTCAAGGTATGGGCATCAGGGTAGTAGTTACACATGGGAAAAGACAGTGCACTGCTTGAAAACATCATCCCATGCAGGTTTGACTCCTCTACTGGTTTGCAAGCTGTTCACAATGATGTAAATCACATGCAAGGGGGCTTAAAAAGCAATTCTCCTGTGCAGGAAAACATTCCACATCAGTACGAAGTATTGAAATGAGGAGCGAGGCAGCATGGTGGTACTGTACAAAGGACTTCCCTCACAGCCACTGTTGCCATTCCTCTTCACTTGTTGTAGTATACTAATATCATCTTCAGGCCATATATTATATTTATTGTTTATTACCTTCATCTGGAGTTCAGAAAAAAACAAACTAAAAAAGGAAATAATGGCTAAAAATGCAGAAGACAATGAATTTGATTGAGTTTGGAGTTAGTCGCACTTACTCACAGACAACTCTTTGGTAATCTGGCACAATGTAATTGAGAAGCAGGTTTGTTGATATAAGTTTTAAAAGTTATGGACTGAGTTTCTTACAGAAGATTAGAAAAAGATGGTCATTGAGGAAAAAGGAGCAGAAGAAGGAAGAAGAAAAATTAAAATAATTTGGGATGAGAAAGTGGGAAGCAAAAACTCAATGAGGTTAAGACATAGAGCAAAAAGAAAGGCAATTGGTGGGAATGTCGACAATAAAGAGATGATTAAAATAATCCCAGTGGGTCCAGGAGTAATTTGGAAGTCAGTGAAGTTGATGCAAAAGCAGGAAGTGCGTCCAACAAGCGCAATGAAAATTAAAGTGAGCAGCTTCTTTTAGAAGAATCTAAAGCTGGAGTGTAGTCAGCTGGGCAACTAAGAAGAACAAAGTTACAAGAATTATGATGATAAATGATAAGAGAGTGATGAAGAAGTTTAGCAGATTTCATCAGAATAAAGGCTAATACAACAAAACAGGTTAAAATCTAAGTCTTATATGAATTTTAAAGATTGAAATGGAAAGGGGTGATCAAATGTCATAAAAAGGCTGTGAGTGGAAGAAGTAAAGAAAGTGGATAGCACTGAAAAAGTGATAGAATAGAGGGGGGTGGACAAAGGGTGAAGAAATTAAATCTCAGTTTTGGAAAGATGAATGGAAAAGAACTGAGAGTATATTCAAAATCAAATGCTGAAAATAACTCCAACATAGCGAAGCTGAATGAATTTGACAAAGAAAAGTTTGGAGTACTAACATGGTCATGTGGCACTACTCATCTCCTAAGTACATTTTCTATTCCCTGTAAGGATTGTGGTTTAACTTCCTTCAGGAACAATAATATTTTAGATTCTACTGTATTAAGAGATTCTAGATATTTGAACATTTGGGATTTTGTCTGAGTGGCAATCGGAAATGGCATGACTGGTCTATTAGAGTTTGACTACCCTTGGCTGAAGATGCTGGTGGTTGGGACGGTGTTTAGACAAATAAATTAGTGCAAAAACTTGGAACTCAAAAATATCAGAAAAAACTATTGTAGTGCAAAAATATTGTGGTATAGAATATTGTTGTCAAGAATATCGATTTTTTGGTAAGTAATATCATTTTAAAGAATATTATTGTTTTTAATACCGCTCTCAGCAATAAAGTTATTACTTTTAAAAATTTAGTTTGCCATTTTAAGTGATTTTTTTCTTTTTCTTTTAATGTTATTAGTGATTTGTAGTGTTGTCGCGGGTTGTTGGGTTTGTATGGGGATAGGGTGGGAAGTTATTTAACTTATAAATATGTTTAATGTATAGTTGATTTATTTCTAATTGGTTATTCATTTTTTAATTGATTATTAATTATGCAAATAAAGGAAATAGATCAATGTGAAACCTTTATACAACTGAAACATCTACAATTAAATGTTCGGTTGTGCTAATGAACAAACCTGTTTTCAAAAGCCAGGAAAAAATACCTAAGTGACACATCTGTGCTGTCTGAATAAATTATGTGATCTCTTACCTGGGGCTTTTATGCACAATACTTTCTCGTTCCACACATCTGGCTGTACCCGAATAAGCTGTCCGTTTGTTGTGAATTCAATCTCGATTGCTTCCCCAAATACTGTTCCTTCTTTCAGGAGAATGAAGATCTCTTCTGGGTTCTGATCGGTAAAGAAAAAAATGAAACAAGCTTTAAACCATGCATGAGATTTAATTCGGGAGAAACTAAAACCGATACTTTGTAAGTATGTAGGTAGTCACATAGTATGCATAGTCACAGGCTTGGAATGTGTTGGCAGTTTGGGTTGTAATAGAAAACCACACCATTGTGCCCACCATGCCTGGCTTTGGATGAAGGCTGACCTTTGCACATTCACTAACAATTGGACTGGAGCGGCCCATGCAGGTAAGAGCGGTGAGCAGGGTGGGGGGGACTCAACAGACGACGACTCGGGAAAATTAAATAAATAATTTTCCCTCGTCGTTGTCTGCTGAGCCCCCACCCCACCCCGCCCACCGTTCTTACCTGCACGAGCCGCTCCTGCAATTAGAACTATTAGGACAGCATCACTTAGTGCTAAAAGGCAGATCTAGAGAATACAGCACCTTATGTGACATATTTAGCCACTCTTTTCACAACCCTGACTTCCTTGGAGTGGCCAGAACAATATAAAAGAGAAACATTTTAAATGCTAAGGCTACATCTAGGCCCAGATTTACTGAGATTTTGCGTTGGGGTTATGTTACTTTTTTAGTGCCACCCCACACAAAATCTACTTTGAGATTTACAAAGCTACGTAAAGCGCAATTTGTGTGGCTTTGTAAAAATATTGCTGCCTTGCGTCAGGGATGCATTAACTTTCGTTAACTTGTGCCAGGAAAACTTTACATGGGTGGAGCACGGGCGTTCACGTGCATCCACCCATGTTTTTTGACACAAACCCATATTTACTAAAGTCTTTAAACATGGGTTTATGCCAAGATTGTGTGCTTATCCAAGGGTGGCAGAATGAGAAGACATTTCTCCTTGTTACTTCCTCTTTGCATTTGTGCTGTATTCTGCTGCATACATACAATGAGGAGCAAGCCTCTAAGAATAGTTTTGTTCCACAATAGAGGCACCATTGCGTCGTGGTGCATGGGTAACTGCATTAGCCCTAGGCAGCCAGAAGTGCACCAGTGCTACCAGAAAGCAGAACTGCGCCATATTTTAGCAGATATGGTACATTTCTGCTCTATTCCTTTGACACAATGAAGCACAGCAACTTCCCTTGTTGTGTTGCATCAAATTTAGGATATCTGAGCCCAACCTCTAATTAGAAAGGCTAACAACCACAGATCTGACAACCTACCAGTCACCCGGTGAGGAGCCGAAATCACATGGTGCAAGGGAAAACAAGCTGAAAACCATTGTAAATAGTGGATTACCAGCTCCTTTTCAAAGACAGTAAGCAGCCGATGTCCATTAAGAGGTGTGAAAACACACCAGGACATCGGCGACAGCCTCAACGAGCCTCTGGTTTTTTTTCTGGAGGGATGGAGGGCTTGGTGAGGGATAGAGTGCCTCTTAGGTAGCTCTCGGCATGAGGCCCTGCCCCTCCAAGGCCCCGCCCCCTCAACATGCAGTGAAACTTGTTTGTAAGTTGTCAGGTGTGCAATCACGCGAAACAAAAATTTGAAAGAGGAATGAACATTTTGAAAAATGTTATTTGAAGATCCTTCTGCCCAATCTCAATCAATCAATCAATCAATCAATCAATCAATCAGGGGTTTGTTAAAGCGCGACTACTCACCCGTAAGGGTCTCAAGGCGCTAGGGGTGGGGTGGGGGTGCAGGTTCCATTCCATCAAGGAGGGGGTCTGTCGAAGAGCCAGGTTTTGAGGTTTCTTGCGAAGATGGGGAGCGATGTTGTCTGTCTGAGGTGGAGCGGAAGGGAGTTCCATGCTTTGGCTGCGAGGAAGGAGAAGGAGCGGCCTCCCGATCTGGTCTTTCTGGTGCGGGGGACTACGGCGTAGGAGAGCTGGGCTGATCGTAGGGTCCTTTGGGGTGCGTGGAAATTGAGTCGGCTGTTCAGGTATGCTGGTCCGGTGCCGTGGAGGGCCTTGTGTGCATGGGTGAGTATCTTGAAGGTGATTCTCGCCTCGACGGGTAGCCAGTGGAGTGTGCGCAGGTGCTGGGAGATGTGGCAGTGTTTTGGCAGGTTGAGGACCAGTCTTGCAGCGGCGTTCTGGATGTTCTGTAGCTTGTGGGTGAGGTTTTTGTTTATTCCGGCGTAGAGTGCGTTGCCGAAGACGAGTCTGCTGGTGACCAGGGCGTGAGTGATGGTCTTTCGGGGTTCGAGGGGGATCCATTTGAAGGTCTTACGAAGGAGGCGGAGGGTGTGGAAGCAGGAAGACGAGACGGAGTTGATCTGGCGGTCCATTTTGAGCTCGGAGTCCAGGATGATTCCCAGGTTGCGTGCGTGGTCCGTGGGGGTTGGCGGGTTTCCGAGGGCGGGGGGCCACCAGGTGTCATTCCAGGTGTCAGGGTTTGGGCCCATGATCAGTACTTCTGTTTTGTTGGTGTTTAGTTGTAGGCAGCTGTTTTTCATCCATTTGGCGACGGCTTCCATGGCTTCTCGGAAGTTGCTTCTGGCGGTGTTGGGCTCGTTGGATAGGGAGAGGATGAGTTGCGTGTCGTCTGCGTATGACACAATGTTGAGTCCGTAGGTTCTGACGATGAGGGCGAGTGGAGCCATGTAGACGTTGAAGAGCGTCGGGCTGAGGGAGGAGCCCTGGGGGACTCTGCAGGTGGTAGGTGTAGGGTCCGAGAGGAAAGGGGGGAGTCTGACCCGCTGCATCCTGCTGGAGAGGAAGGAGCGGATCCAGTCGAGGGCCTTGTCCTGGATTCCTGCGTTGTAGAGTCTGCGTATTAGGGTGCAGTGGGAGACTGTGTCGAACGCCGCTGAGAGGTCGAGGAGGATGAGGACTACTGCTTCTCCTTAGTCCAGTAGGGTGCGGATGTCATCTGTTGCGGCGAGGAGGGCGGTTTCCGTACTGTGGTTTTTTCTGAAGCCAGATTGGGAGGAGTCGAGGATGTTGTGTTCTTCAATGAATGTGGCGAGTTGGCTGTTGATGGCTTTCTCGATGACTTTTGCTGGGAACGGGAGCAGGGAGATGGGTCTGTAGTTTTTGAGGTCGGTGGGGTCCGCCGAGGGTTTCTTCAGGAGGGGGTTGACCTCGGCGTGTTTCCAGTCGTCGGGGAACGAGGCGGTCGCCAGGGAGCGGTTGATGGTGTAGCTGAGCATGGGTGCGATGGTGTTGGCAGCTCTGTTGAAGATGTGGTGGGGGCAGGGGACCGTGGGGGCCCCTGAGTGGATTGACTTCATTGTCTTTAGTGTGTCTTCAGTGGTGAGGGATGTCCAGTTGTCAATCGCTGGTTTCCGGGTGTCGGGGGTGGTTGGTGAGGGTTCAGTGTGTTGGTTGTCTTCGTCGAAGTGGTCGTAGATGCTCTTGATTTTGTGGTGGGAAAAGGTGCTGAGTTTGTCGCAGAGGTCTTGTGAGGGAGGGATGTCGGTAGACTCGCTGGTGGGTTGCGCGAACTCCTTGATGATGCTGAAGAGTTCCTTGCTGATGACTCTGCTGAACAATTTCATCAAAAAATGTAATCAATTGAGCCATTGTTACCATACTTCCCTCACTCACCGATGAACACAAATTTTTTAACTAAATTCAAGGTGATGTGACATCACTTTGGGATGGGACTTAGCCTCAGAATGTGAATCATCACTAAAATTAAACCTTCCAACTACTCCAAAGATCCTGTTCTGGAGAGAATAGCTCTATATTGGTTTTACTAATTTATGCCTGATTGGACAAAAGTTGGGAGTTTCTCTCTTAGACAATGCATGTTCCAGCACTGTTTTAAGAATAATCACGTTAACCCAATAAAAAGAATCTCATAATGGATTCAGGTGATCTAATTAGCATTCATCCTGCCATAGGCCTTCTTTTCTTCTTTAAAGTTATTGTGAGCTGTGCTGCAATGCAACCTACTCAACATATCTTTGAGAATTAGGTCTTGGAGGAGCTCCAGTCAGGACTCAGACAATGGTCCAGTACGGAAAACATCTTGCCTAATGTAACTCATGATGCATCCTCGATTTTTGGCAAGCCCTTTATCCTTCTGCTTCTTGATTTATATGCTGCATTCGATACCATAAATCATTGTACATTTATTAAAACCCCCAAGGAATGCACGGGCTTTGAGAAAATTGTGCTTAATTGGTTTGCCTCTGACCTGACTAAATGGTCAAAAAAGATCAAAATTGAAAGCTACTTTTCAAATTTGGTTGCTTTAAATTAAATGGTCCCTTAGAGATATGTTTTTAATTTGTTTATGGAACCATTTGGAGTCATACTTGAGTACTCTGGATACCCTATCCTCAGTTTGTGGATAATTCACAGGTCTACTACAAGATTTCCCTTCTCAACGTCTCAAATCTTGTCCAAACTAAAACCTGTTCAAGTCTAGGTGACTGACTACTATTCAAATACTATCCAAATCTAACAAAAACAGTTTTTCTTCTTATCTTGTCTTCTCAGTCCCATCTACCAAACTGATTCACCTGCCATAATTAAATTCCCAAATCCCTGGGTGTCTTTCTCTATAAAAGACTCATCCTTCAAACACACATCATTTCAATGGCCACAAGTGCATATGTTCAACTGCGATTGTTCTGTTGCATTACCAAATTTATCCCTAAACTACATCTCAAACATTTGTCCAATATGTTATGTTGTCAAGCTTTGACTATGGCAAATCTCTCTTCATCTCTTCTGACCGGACTCCCCAAAATGCACCCAACACAACTGAAAACGTTGGCTCTATTTTGGTAAAAGCCTGACTGCCATTATGTGTTGTTTTTCTTTCTCTTTCTGTGGTTGGTTATTTTTCTCATGTGACTTATTATTTCCTATATCAAGCACTCTAACGCCCTCTGGCAATGTCCACACTATAGAAAACTGCACAAATAAATAAATTAATACACAAAAAGCATGGGCTGGTCACATCATAGCACTGTGTTTGGTAAGAATGTGCAATATACCCTTGTGAGGTACTTTGCAGTGGTGGGCACAGCAAGTACAGTGAATTCACAAAGATTGTCAGATATCCTTCCTCAACAATATTCACAAGTAGGGATGGTTCTGTGAAGCCATGAGGCTGGAGCATATGCGGAGATAGAGCCCTCACAGGCAGCAGGATTGCTGGTCTGCATTTGCTTTCCAAATGTGCCTGCATTTGATCTCTGTCCCTAAAAAGTCACTGTCCCTCAAAGGGATAGGGGTTGAAATTAAGAAAAGAATATCAATAAAAGGAATCTGGGGAGCCTGCAGTTGTTTCCTGGGCTGTGGCCTGCTCATATGCCCTCCCCCACCATGCCAAAGATATCACTTGCTCTGTAGAAGCTGTCTATAGTGGACAGCTTTCACTTGTTAGAGATTACTGACTGACAGGCAGTTGGTAACACTTCAGTATTGCATTTACCAACCATTGATGTCTTGTTTCTTAAGAGACGCAAACGAAGGGGGTACATCCCTTTGATGCCAATTTATCTTTGCAGCTTGCAAGGTATTGAAATGAATGCCTTACAAATTATAGTGATAATTGTGACTCCCAATGTAATTTAGAACATTACACTTTCTTTTCTTTAAACTTGCACATATTGCCACTATGCAGAGCATAAGTGTTTTGAAGGTACAAAGTATGTAATGCATCAGGTGACTATCTTTGCAGAACATGCTTATAAAGTTAACTTTAATTCCCTTCCTAACATTTATGCTAAATGTATGCTAAAAAACAGCTCAGATGCACAAGCCCCCGAGAAGTTAGCCTGACCACAGTCAGCATTTTATAAAATTGCAAGCTATTTTCAACCATTATATTGGCATAGCCTTAGCAACACGTAGAAGTAGATTTTGAATCCAATTCTCCTAATAATTGCATTAAAAGATCCTGTTTTTCAAATTTTTTTCTTCATTTCATGGTGCGGTACAAAATGTGACTATCTGCAACATATCAGCTAAAAAACTCTATTAAAATGAAAAAGAAGAAATAAGACTCATTTTTGTTCCGATTAATTTCTATCCTTACACTGTCAAAAGTTGCATCTTTGGAGTTGGAGAAAACGGTATTACCTGATATTCTGTGCTGTCACGGTCTCATTTTCACTCCATTCTGTCCAAAGAAATGCAGCAACAGCTTAATGTATCACCAGCAGAACGACCAGATTAACAGTCATTATGCAGTGCAGCCTGAACAGTGGTAACAATTCCATTCTGAATGCCATAATTGGTCCTCTGCTGAATCTTTTTAGGGTGACTCGCAGGAGCCATCAGATACTCAGAGGAAGCATCTAATGGTCTTGTTGGTTCAGCTCCCTAGTCTATTTACTATGTCAAGGTGTCCAAGGACATAGTGAGTTTATTATTCATGATGTCCTCAGACATAGTAGGCCATTAGTAGCAGAACGTGGGTAGGCTGTAGTGGAAGCTGCCAAGAGGTAAATAAATTATTTTTTGTTAAAAAAAAGACTGCTTGGAGGGGACAAGTTTCCTGTAGCAGCCTGCCCTTTGCCACAAGTGCTTCCACAAACCCAAGCCACTATGATGACCAACCTCAAGTATCAACCACTTCAAACGTTTGTGAGTCAGTTGAGCCTCATATTACCCATAACTTCCAATGATTGAAGATCAGCAGCACCCTTTGCACTGGGCAGTTAGTGTAACTGTCATTTTCACAACAGTTTATTAGTGCTAAAAATGCTCAATGTTGCACGATCACTGATGAAAACCTACGCAGCACCAGAAGAGTCAATGTTCTCCACACACTAGGGTTTCTGCATCATGAATAAACAGTTGGGAAAAATACTTATTGCGGAAATACAAATGTATAACTTTGCAAAGTTTCATTTTGTGAGAAAATGCCCCTTTTTGCATGATCACCCCCATTTTTTGCTGAATTATGTTGCTGGTTTTTGGACTATGCAAAATGGGGCACTGCTGTCCAGTGCCCAGTGTATTTGCTCTGATCCCAAAAACAAGTGTATATTGACTAGTCCCTGATAGGCTTATTTAACTTTCTTATAGGGCAATAGTAAATGGTGCGGGCAAATACACCTATGGCATAAAAAGATAAATGTCACCTATGGACTGCAGCATTTATTTGGCCCATCCACTAGTGTGAAAAGGAGAACATGGCCTCAAGCCTACCATGTGTAGTCTGACAGCAGCAGTTTGAACCTGGCTGTACATACCTATCAAATGCACCCTTTTCAAAGTTATAAAAACCTGATTTTAAATATTAAATAAGTTACCCCTAAGCACACCTTGCTGCCCACAAGGTGCATAATGTTTAAATGTGGAATATATGTGACATTAGAAATGGAATTTTCCAACAGTGACTAGGCCCAAAATGACATTGTCACTTGTCAGGCTGTAGTAAGCACATAGGAAAAGTCAAAGTATAGATTATACACTTTAATCTACAACTTTCAACCTATACCAACTACAGACTCTATTCAAATACTTTTTTTCTAGTTAATAAACACCCAGGGGCATATTTATGAAAAGACACGCAGTGCAGCAAGTCACCTTGCTGCGCTGTGCTGCGCGATAAGGAAAGGGCAGGAATGTGCCATATTTAAAATTATACAGCGCATTCCTGTCTTTTCCCTTTGCAGGTGCATAATGTGATGCCTAGTGCCAACGCAGGTACCCGTGCACCATGGTGCAAGAGTGACCATGTTGTAAGTAGGATTGTTTATGTGCAGGAAGGGACATCTTCCTGCAAAAAAACAATCCCCAGAGCCATTTTCCTCTTTCTATAGGTGCTGCAGAATGCAGCACACTTAGAAAGAGGAAAACACTAGGAGAAATAAAGATATTTCTTCTTGTTATGCCTCCCCTGGGGATGCGTACTATTTTGACGCATTCCCAGGTCAAGCATTAATGGTAAATCTAGGAATGCGCCAAAATCCATGGGTGGATGTATGGGAACACCCACACTCCACCCATAGAACACCTCCCTGTGGCAGAGTAACCCAACGCAATGATTTGCGCTGTGTTGAATTACTCTAGATTTATCAAGCCACTCAGGGCCACGCAAGGTGGCCTTGCGTGCCTTGATAAAGCTAATTTAAGAATTGCGTCGCTCTTGCGCCCCATTGCGTTGTGAAAGGGCAACACAATCTTTGATAAATTTGTCCCCCAATCTACTCTAATGGTGAAGTCAGATTTTTTATTAAATATATGGGATGTTTAGAAAGTTACCTTTTGCCTGCCTGAAACTGCTGAAGGCTAAGTTGCATTAGCTTTCACCCACTACACCGTCTGAACTGGGCCTGATGAGGTGTGAAAGAGGTGCGAAAATGGCTCCCAGAACAGAGACAATGGCCTGGGAGTGCGGAGGTGTTTTCTTCCCCTGACAAGAAGACTAGTTGGGGTAGGCCCTGGAACTTAATTAACTTCAAGGTGGCCAGCGCTGTCACAAGTAAATGTTAGGTGACACCTGGAAAGTCTCAGCCTATGTCCTCATAGTAAGAATGGCATCCAAACCAGTGGGAGGAAAGCTACCCACAGAACCGGTTTTGAGTGACCACAGAGTAGAGGACTGCTCATTATCATGGTCACTCTTCTGGGTGGGCACAGAGACTCTGCACATGGGGAGCAGGGCTTCCTCATTTTGAATTTTGAGGGTACGGGGCACTGTGGGATTCTTTGCAGTAAGGTAAACAGGAGATGCTGAAAAGTGGGTAGCATTCCCCCCTGGAAATTTTACCACATTATTTAGGGAGAAGGCGGGATTCACTCATTAGCTTGCACCAACAATAAAGGTGGCACCTCAAAGCATCCTATTTAGAACACTCTCCGGGCTTGTGGAAAAACAGAAGAAGGGCTGCACCTGCTGTTTGAGACCTCTGAGGAGACCTGAAGAGCTGGACCTGCTCCCACGTGTACACAGGACACAGAAGTGGTCTGGAAAGGTCAGTTTGATGACTTCCTATGTGGCTGCATGGATATCACAAGCTGCAGGAGGTCTTTTCCCTTAAGTGAGGAGCAGACCAGTAGCAACTGGAGCTTGACTGGACCCTGCTCTTGACCTCTGACTGATACCTTGAGAGTCTCTAAGTGCTATCCCCCAAGTTCGGCCTTACAAGTGTATACTTGTGATGTTTGGGCACTAGAATAAAGTTTAGAAACTTTTGAAAACTTTTCCTCCAGAGTTCCAGAGCTTCTGCTGGACCCACCAGATGAAGTATCCAACTGGCAGCTCCACAGCATCGGAATGCATTTCCGTTTTGTCCATCTCATTGAGCCAGACACCGCAGAAAAAAAGACTAAATCCCATTCTGGGTTTGGACTTAGAACATTTTCAGCATGAAATCTCCAAAGCTCCAGAGGACCAGCTGGATCAACCTGCTTGAGGTATCGGGCCTTCGGTTCCACGGCAGCAGCTACGATTTCAGCAAAGACCCGCTGGGGGAGAATTTTTCTTCTCAAAGGTACCAAAGGCACATTCTGCATTGAGACTTAGAAGAAATTTCAACACAATTTGGAAAACTTTTTTACTTTTTAGGATTTGTGTTGTTTTTGGTGTCCTTCAGCTTATAAATCTTCTCGATGTTTATAAATTAGGGTGGAACTTTTATTCTGTTGTGTCTTAGACACTGTAACTGTTTTTTGTACTTCTAAATGCTTTACAGATTTTTTCAATGTTAAGCCAGCCTGCTCTGTGCCACTACCAGGGGTTGAGCTCAGTGTTTAAATTACTGAAACCTTTGACTAGACTTAACAGGTTAGCAACTTTATTACTTGTGGTAGACTGCATCCATCCCAATTAATAATTCACTTTCTTTCACATTTAATCCCAGGTTTCATAGTTCACTAAAATGCTGTAATATCTGCTTGTATCAGATAATTTCAGATTCTACCAGAAACTTGTTAACATGTTAACAAGGAACTCTTATTAATTTTGGGATTTGAAAAAGCTCATATAACAGTAATTGACCCTTTCCTGCTTTATTTGTTTACCTTCCCAGCTGTTACATGCTCTGCATTCATAATCATGACATGTGCATGATGATTTATTATTAATTACAGGTTTTAGGGGTGTCATTACAAATGGCTAAGTATAGCCTTGATAGCTTCATAATAACCTGATATTTCATCCTAATGGTCAGTGCTATGAATTCTCAAGTTAATATTAAAGAAAGCAAATGTTCCATAAAGCTTTGAATTGGTTCTACAAAGTCTAGTCCAGGCCACTTAAAAACTTAGGGGCAGATTTACAAGCCCCTTGGGCCACTTTTGCGTCACTTTTCCCATGTTAAAAGTGACGCAAAAGTGGCGCAAGGGCTTGTAAATCTGCCCCTTAGAGTCCTTACAAAATGTAAAAGCTGGGGGCAACGGTTTTGACAGACCAGGAACTTCGATTAATGTCAATGAAAAGATGGAAATTAAAGGGCTATGATCACTTTTCACTCTCAGCTGAACTCCAGTTTAGTGAGTATCTCTAAGTCCATTGACCTTGCCCATCATTCAGGACCCAGCACTTGAGCAACAGCAGCATGAAGTGGCACAAAGCATCACTCAGACTGCAGCGGTTGCTTCTGGTGGCCATGATGTGCATTGAGGTGTCCTTGGTCATTTGTGATTGTGGGAGCAGCAGTGACATAGCTGAGGTGTTTAGACAGAGGTATGCGTGCTGTCGATGGCTCTGCATGCACCCCTCACAAGCCATCTGTGCTGCTCCTCTATCTTGCCAGGCCTTCTCTCATATTCCACACTCCTGGCCCCACTTATTGTCTGCTTTAGATGCCACCATCCCAGGTCAGTGTTGAGTTATCATATGGTGATGGATGGCACAATGGGGTTGGTGTGGCACTGGGCATGCAGCATCTCTCTTCTTGGGCCAAACTGATTGTATTTTAAATGCTTATTATTTCACCTCTGTCATCTACCTGTGTCTGTGCACATTTTGAAAATGCACTAAAATTGATTTTCACCTTCCTGAGGTGATCAGACTGGTGTTCTCCATTTTGAATTTTCTCTGAAATGGTGTATAGCTTGGAAATCATGAGCAGTCCCTGGACTGTGGGAATGAATCAAAAATTGAGTGTTGCACTGTATAAGGACATTTAGTCATGACCCATAGCATTGCCTGTGGTTAAATGGAATATAATGCAGCACTATTTGAACAAATCAGCAAAAGTACTACAAAGCAGGAAATTACAACACTTTAAAAGTACTCTTGATATCGTATCAGCTTCTTGCCACTGTGAGTACCAAAGACACTTTGCAGGGCTCCATAAACTGCCTATATTTTCACAATCCGAGCAACACATGTAGAATGCAACATTGATGGACGTCATTGGTAAATTGAAGCAATGGTTGCAGATGACAGTATTACACAGACAATATATCATAGGGCCAACTCCATACACCAAAAAAGAATCCTGGGAAATATGAAAGAATGTAAAGAAGTACAGCGACTCCCTGGGTGTCATTTTCAAAAAATAGTTTCAATTTGTAGTATGACCCCAGCATTGGTGAGCCCCAAAACTGTGTATATGAAGTGGTGTAGCTGTGGGGGGGGGGCACTCTTTTTGGGGGAGGCAGAGGTGAGCAAGTCATGTCTGTCGACTACCACCATCCCCCCGCGAACAGGTCGTCCATCGGCCGCCACCCCCAGGGAACAAGTTGGCAATTAAATGCACCAGGCGGCAAACTTAGGGGCCGCCCCTGGTGGCAGTAGAACTAGCTACTCCACTGTGTATATGATCTGATTTCAATTTACAAAAAGTAATATGATTCAAAACATAAATATATTGATTTGGCATATGGTCTATTTAAATGCAGAATATAGTGCAGATGGTGCAGTGCACAGGTGAGAAAGTGGAGAAAAAAACCTCAATTCTTTCTCACCGAGGGAACACGTCCTCTGATCATACAAGCAAAGTTTGCAACTAATTGGTATATATTTCTACAGCAGATTCACCTGTATTCAAATCAGTGCTAAAGTATTTTTCGAAAAACGGAATTACAGATAATGTGTTTTTATAATCCCAATATTTTATGAGGAATTGTAGTATAACCTAAAAGGACAAAAATGTAGAATACAAAGCAATTACAGATTATCAAAGTAGAATTGGCTTGTGTTTTTGTATATTGAAAACAGACCACATACCCACTTTTGGGGCTCACCAATGGTGAGCTCCTACTATTAAGGGAACTATTTTTTTTTGTTTAATAAATGTAAGCAACATGATAGACAGGAAGGACTACACTTGATGCTGTAAGCCATAATGCGTACATGGGAACAATAAAATATCTGATACAAGACTGGTTGTGAGTGGAAGACTGCCAGGTATATTCATTGGTGTATCTTATCCTTAATTGCATACAAACACAGTCAGGCACTCGCAAGCTATTACAAGATGGTTTGTATCCCTTTACAAACTTAAGAAATAAAATAAGCAATGACACAGTAAATAACCACAATACTTCTACAATACCATTTGCGGCTGCCCTGGGGCGCATTCAATGTAATAGAGAGCACTTTGGGGCAGATTTACAAGCTCTCTGCGCCACCAGTACGTCACTTTTAGTGACGTACTGGTGGCGCAGAGGGCTCCTCCATATTTACAAGGACAGGAAAAGCCACCCTGCGTGACTTTTCCTCTCCTTGTAAATACGGCCCCTTCACACGCAGCACTCTGCGTTGAAGGGGCGTTCCATGGGTGTTGCTGTGGGTGTTCCCACGCAACACCCATGGAACAAGACACATTTCCAGATTTACGAGAAATCGTAAATCTGGAAATGCGTCTGAATGCTACGCCACCCTACAGCACGCATTGAAAGAGGAAAATGCCTGCTTGCGGTGCCACGCTGGGGCACTTCCTTGTAGATCTGCCCCACAGTTTGTATCCGGCGCACCTGTTTTAAGGTGTGCCGTGGCGCAAACAAAGAAAGTGTGCACTATCTTTAATAGGGCCCCTGGTAGGCATCTAAAAAGGTACGTTTTTTCATAAACATACATTCACACATTAATTTACATTTCTGAATAGGCCCCCTCTTCATTTTATAGTGCCTTCCCCTAACTTATAATGCATTTTATGAGTCACTGCCGTTTTATAATTCGAATTTGCCAATTGCCACATTAATGCATACCACCTTTTTACATCCAATATCTTTCCCCAACTTTGGGGGCCTTAATTTTTAGCATTGTGATATCTTGGTAGCCAGAATATGTACATAGCCTGTGCCCCAAATATGGAGGTACTGTAGGATGGGGCCAGACCAGAAACTGGTGTTAGAGCACCTTCTCTAGTCCCCTTGGATTAATGCTCTGCTAAGCACCTCATTAGTATATAGTTTTTTCTCTCCTGGCATCCCTAATAGCTCCCTGAAGGAAATAACAGATTCATATAAAATAAGAAACAAGAGATACGGCTGTATCGCTGGTATTACCTCAACAATTAAAAAATGTCACATCGAAAATTAACTGTTCAAAAGTGACATTTTTCGAAATTAAAAAATCAAAATACTGTTCACTTCAAAATAGTACAATTTCGAAAAATGTTTTACGGCTAAATTTTTTTTATATTAATTGGAAAAAGGAACACTTTTTGTAGCAAGGGACATACAGCAGGGAGGAGAGACCCAGAAGAGAGCAAAGAAATGTCCTCAAAAAGGAAAAACAAAAAAGTGCGATAAGGAGTAAGCCTAGTTCGGTAAAAAATCTAAGAAAACAGTTAAACATAAAACACATAACACTAAAGGAAAAAAGAGGCTACACCAAGAATGAAAAAAGAAGGGAAAAAAGAAAAAGGGAAGCTGCTACAGGGTAAAAGATAAGAACAATTGATAAGAAATACATATTTGAGGCACAGCTATATGAGAAGTAAGAAGACGTACTGTCTAGTTACCAGCGGTGGCCGGCACAGGTAAGCGGGGTAGGGCGGGGTATGGTCGGGGGGGTGGGGGTCGACAGACGACGGAATAGGTATCACTTATTTATTCAATTATACATATTCCGTCATCTGTCGACTCCCCCCCCCCTCCAACCTCACCACGCTTACCTTTGCCGGCCGCCGCTGCTAGTCACCATTCCAAACGCTTTAGAAAAATTTCCATGTACATAAACCGATTGCCCTGAATTTGATAGTTGCTTCTTTTCAACAGGATTCAGGCTCCCGCTGAAAATGTTGGATCAATTCTTCCATGTTTGCGAAATTTACACCCTAATGCTTCTTTTAAGCAATCTCCAGGGTTCCTCTATATTTAGTATTCCAAATAAAATATTTATTTGTGCATATGCCAATCAGAAGTTACATCTCGTAAAGTGAAATGAAAATTTTAAAGAAATTTTCCATTCTCTCAATTTAATCGTCACTCTCTAAACATATAAATAAACAAAAGAAAAATGCTGACAAATATATATATATTGTTGCTTTTCTAATATAAATTAAATGTACAACATAAAGCACAAAGCACACAATACATACAAATGGTACGTATCCGCATAACATATATGACCATCTAAAACTCATATGCGACCTTTATAACACAATTATTTTTCGCTGGAAAATAAAGTGCACAGTGTAAATCTTTTTTCTCTTATATTGTTATATTTCTCTTATATCTTATTTTAACATGTATAAACTTTAAATATCTCATAAAGAAAACCATATACAACGAGGTACAAAGGCCATTGATCCACGTTCAAGCTATTTTAAGCAAGTAGAACTTGGACGTGGTTATTAACTGGTGATGAAGCCTGAACTTTGCCCCTGGAGTGTCTACAACTAGGATTAAACATTTTCCACCAATTGATTAACATTGCTAATCCAAATCCGATACTTGAGATTCTAGGTGTATTTTACACTTTTTGTATCATGAAGTGTAAATGCCTCATTGTTTTTGATTAATGATAACCAAACATTTGTTTGCCTTATTTGGGAAGGTAACACTGACCATGCAGCAAAGACTTAAGAAGCAACATCCATTTCAAGACCCGCTGGTTAAGGTTTGTGGATAAATCATGGTAGGTTAGAAATTTTGCATTGACCCAATCTCGTGAGATTACAGCCTATTGCCAACTCTCTCGGCTACAGTCTGTGGGTCTCACCAGGTTAAAAGAACATCAGGCAGAACTCCCTCCAGTAAAAACAAATGGAGTGAAAGAGCAATACTACTTTGTCCTCCAGCATGCTTGCAATCGTGAGCGAAGAGAAAAATGTAATTCACTCCATTCCCTGGTGTAAACAAGCTAGTGCGCATATGGCAATTTAAGGAAAGCATTCCAGAATCACCAGTCCTCAATGCATAAAGCATAGACAGTCACCAATCCTCAATGCATGAAGCCTCGGTAGTCACCAATTGTCAATCTATGAAGCATCAGCAGTCATCAATCCTCTACACATAAAGCATTGTCATTCATCAATCCTCAACGCATGCTGCACCAATAGGCAGCAATCCTCAACTCATAAAGGATCATCAGTCACTAATCCTCGAAGCATAAAACATCAACAGTCACCAAATCTCAACACATAAAGCATCAACAGCCATCAATCCTCAATGCATGAAGCATCGGTAGTCACCAATCTTGAATGCATCAACAGTCAGTCGAATTGGTTCTGTGGGAAAGCTCCTGGATCAGTGACAAGATCACAAAGGTTCTAATGTCACAGTGCCCATATTTAAGCACTCACGATATATCCAGATGCTGTCACTGGTATAAAGTCCAAATAAGTAGGGCTTTTTAAAAATTTGTCTCTTTGATTAAGTGATGACTGAAATTAGGACACAAGAAAAAATAGTTGTACTTAATGTTTTTAAAACACGATGCCTCATCTCCATATTACTACTAAACATCCAACAGAAATTGAAAGTTTGTACAAGAAGCACCAATCAGTGATAAAAAGGTAGCTTAAAATTGAGTGCAAATATATAAATTAGAGGAGTGTCATGAAATGATGTAACTAATCCGCCTGACTCGTAAAAACATGTGAACTAACTTCTGTCAAGATGCAATGTCATTTCACTATGGAAACAGACAAATTTCTGCACAATACTGTTACAGGTGAGTCTATGTATGTACTTAGAAAGGGCATGCAGCAAAAAACTTGGCTGCCTCTATGGTTGCCTAGGAATCAAAATATGGAATAACATAAGGATAAATTATTCCATCCCAGGCACGGAAGACCCTGGATATAAGAACTCAGGCTGGAAAAGACTGAATGTGTCAGACAGAGACCAACCTAAGGAGGATTCTCCGTCGTTTGGACTAAAATTTTTTTAATGAAACAAGTTAATAAGTGCTGTCTCAGAGAAACAAGGCACTATAGTGATGACTTCATGAAATATTCCATTTTGTTTTTTTAAAAGTGAGCAATGTGGTGGCCATCAGGCTAGATGGAAGGTTGAGCTCTCGGTGAGCTCCCTGGAAATCCTCTGTTGTTAAATTCCAGAAACCAAGATGCCAAGCAGCTTTTCATAATCAATTTACTACCTCATGACATGAAGACTCTAGTTATGTGCTGTAGGAAATCTTTTCTGAGTGGTCAACCCAGATTTTTCAGGGTTAGCTGGACCTGGTATTTCTGCTAACTTTAAAACTCTGTACCCCTGCTAATCAGTGTTACAGTGTTTATGCTCCTCCTTTCAACATGGTAAATTTGGATATGCCCAGTTGGCATATTTAACTTACCTATAATTCCCTAGTGGTGCAGAGTGTACCTAGGGCCTGTAAGTTAAATGTCACTAGCGGACTGCAGCACTCATTGTGCCATGCACTACAATGGCAGTGTAAACATGACTGCAGGCCTACAATTTGTAGCCTGACTGTTGCAGTTTTAAACTGCAAATTTTACCTGTCAAAATAACCCCTTTTAACAGGTTAAAACTTTTTTCAAATATTTATGTCACCAGTAAGTAGGCCTTATTGCCCATAAGGAAGTTTGTACGGTACTTTAAAGTAGGACATGTAAAAATTCAATGTTACGCATGCCCTTATAGTGAAAAGGCCACAAACACTATTTTCACTGTAGCAAGGGTGCCTTATTCTATATGAAAAACACGTGGATGCAATATTAAATACTAATACTGTAACTCAGGAATAATATTAGTTAGAAAAATAATTAAGCCATTTTTAATAGTTATTAAAAATCCAAATCTATGGTGAAGTCGGACTTGTACTAAATATTACGGAAAAGTAACTTTTAGAAAGGTATCTTTTCCCTGCCTGAAGTTCCTGGAGGCTAATCTACGGTTTGCTCTCCCACGTCTTCCAGCTACTAATTAGCATTTGAATATCCCCCTTGATGAGATGCGAATTTGCTCCCAGAGTTGAGACAAGTGCCTTGAGTATGGGGAGGTGGTGTTGTGCCCTTGACTGGATGGTCTGCGGGCTGGGCCCAGGAACTTGATCAGCTTTAAAGCTGCCTACCCAGTCACAAGCAAATGTAGCTAATGCCCAGGTCTGCCCCCTTCTTTTTTCCCCCTCAGCTAAGCAGGCTCTAATCATAGTGGGTCTCTTTTTGACATTACAGTGACAGATCCTGTTGGAGTGTAAAAACCTGCTTGCCAGGTTGACTGAGGTTGTACATACAACACTGAGGAGAACTTCAAAAGGTAAGAACAGGATGTCAAAAGAATTCCTTTGTATCCACTGTCTGGTTGATAGACAACATAGCTTTTGTTCTAATAGACTTCTCTTTCTGAGTTTGTTGTGGTTACAGGACCTGTTTCAAATTGTGATTTTAATGTTAGATATGGGAGAACAATAAGAGTACCATAGTGCACTCTCCACAAACCCCCAACCCTCACAGCCCATGCTTAGTGTGGCTGAATACATTTTCCATCTTGAAAAAGCTAAAATGCGATGGGGTTAGCCCAGGTAACTTTCACCCAATTTATTATAGTGTACCCAGGGGTCATTCCCATCCACAACCTCATGTCAGGCATAATTATGTGGCATCTCCAGGCACCCACTTCAGAACACTCCTGGGCCTGTGGAAGATCAGAAGAGGACTGAATCTGCTGTCCAAGACTTGAGAATAGCCCTAAAGGACTGAACCTTCTCTCCCTCATGTACCCAGAACAAAGAAGTGGACTTTCAGGGTCATAATGCTGTCCTCCTGGTCAAGCTACAGGCATACAACAAGCTACAGGAGGCTTTTCCTGCAACTCACCAGCTGACCAGTGGCAACTGGACCTGGACTGGACCCTGCTGTTGGCTTCTGCCTGACTCTCAGTGAGTCATTAAGCACCTTCCCTGAGGCTGGGGGGCTTTAGAAGTGTACTCCTGTGGAGGATTGGGACTTAAAGGACTAAGTCACAAGTTAAAATCTTTTGCCAGGACAAACTTCATTGGTGGATCTGACGCGCGATCCATTGTGGTCAGCATCAAATTGCACCTAGGTCCTGTTCTATCACAACCGTTGACTAACATTGGCACTTTGTGCTTCACAGTGCTATTTGTACTCAAAATTTTAAAAACTCATATCTTCGGGTTTTGTCATTTTGGTGTCATTTTGATTATTAAATTGTACTCTATTTTTCTGATTCAGTTTGGGTTTTTTATTGCTTTGCATTTCAACTTTATTGCTGTTTTAGTACTGCATAATCACCTTACACATCGCCTCTAAGTTAAGCCTGTCTGCTCTGTATAATAGCTACTGGGAATTTGAGCTCAGGTTGAGTTAGTGACTTTAGGGATTCATCCTAACAAGGGTTGTAGTTATTGTCTGAGGTTGATATCTAATTCCCCAACTAATACCTCAATTTCTTACAGGTGCTAACTGCTGGTTAATTGTGCTGTTGAATCAGTAAATGCGCATGGTGCTGTTTTTTTCTACTGGTAACTACACCTGTGTTTACACCAGCGGCCGTGTCTGCTCTCCCCTTGAGCACCTGATCTGGCAGTTACCAGACTTTGAACGGTGGGCGGAAAGCTTTGTTCACTCCATGAGGGAAATCACTGATATGCTGCTGAGGACTGTAGGCGGCTGCTCATGAGGGAGCCTCGAACTACAGTGGGTGTAAGGTAGAAATAATATCCTACTCCTTAGTTTTCTGTTTGCGTATCTACCTTGCTACCTCATACTCATATCGATTCATTTTTTCAGATACTTTCTAACCGGCTAATTTGCTAACCTGATAAGCTCACCAAGGGGGGTTCCCCGGGGAGCTGGGATACACACTAGTAGGCAGCTATGTTTTTGTCATCATTTCCCTCCTCAACCATTTGCTTTCTTGTTTTTTTTGCCTTTCTTTCTCATCTTTCCTTCCTTGATGGCATAGCCTGCAGAAGCTCAAAAGTGAACACATTCTGTATTCAGAGGTGACACTAGCCCATGCCTGATTCAACTTGAATGAGAAAAGGGAGAAAGAACAGAGAAAAAGGAAAGGAAAGGAAGGGAAGGAAAGGAAAAAAAAGGAAAGGAAAGGAAAATGGGGCACAAAGAAGTCATAGAAGGAGCAAAGAAAAAAGGAGGAGAGCAATAAAGGAAGGACAGCAGGGGCATAAGAGATGAGGAAGAGAACAGTGAAAAGAATAGAAAAAAAGAAAAGGGAGCAACAAAATAAAAGAACATAAGAGCAATGACAAACCAATAAAAAAAAGCGGATAATGTAAGGCTCAGAGAATTATGGTTGAGAAAAAATCAAACAAGATACCAATTATACAAATATATTGCACTTAGTAAAAATTTCTTAATGACAGATCTCAAGAAACTAAGCTCTGGTAAGGGTCTGGCCGCCATGAGAAGCCTTCAGCACCACCGTGAGGGGTACAAAATCCAGGTGACTCGACCTCCCACACAGGAACCTTACCTACATAACCTGATGGGCTTCACCCAGTTCTAACACAAGAGTGCCCAGTGCTGCCAGAGTTCAATGAAATCACTGAGAGAGTCAATGGAGATGCCTGTAGTGAAAAAAGAACAAATATCCAGACCCCCCTCATCAATGCTCACCTTACAAGTAGCGTATTCCCTAGCACATCTGAATCAATTACAGACATGGAACAGGCTGCACAGGTAATCCATAAAATATAGGACACAAGCAATCATCTTTAGAACATCCTATCCCTCATCAAAACAGCAAAGGGGTAATGGCTGACTTTCCACTTCCACATACGAATGCTATAAGCAACTCTGGGGAAAATATAAAATACCCAAATGAGTAATCACATCTCTTCTGACTACCATATCTTAAGACAAAATAAATACAATACTTCCTACCTCTAGCCTATCCAGATTTGGGTATCTACAGAGCAGATTGTAACAGAAAGTAGCGGAATCTGCTGAACCTGCCTCCAATGCACTAGATTCAAAACAATCGACATTCCAAAAATCATCACTGTGAGTTCTGCATCAAATGAAGGAGCATGACCTAAGTTGCCTTAGAGAAGAATCCTTCTACTTGAATTAGAAAATAATGGTTATTCAGGAACCAGGGCACATCTAATATTAGACACAGACAAACAACAACAACTACTAGATGGCAGAAAGACTAATCAATCTTGTACCAATTCTGAAGACTAACTCAATGATGCCAACGTATTTGATTTCATAAGACTCAAAAGAATTGGCACACCCAAATTTCAATCGATTTTAAGCTCTTAGTTCTAAAAATCAAACCAAGCATTTTCGGATCCTGCCGTTCTCCTCTAATAGCTGCTGTCCCTACTGACCTCGCATACAAAAGATTCTGATGAGTGCAGTACCCAGTTATCCACCTTTATGTCCACCAAATCTATGTTCCTTACAATTCTAAAAGATGTCCTCATTATCAAAAGGAATCAAACTGCACAAGCTGGTGATCTAGAAGCTCTGTGACACAAAATGAAATCTGTGGGGTAGCAACTAAATACTTCCTTGAAATCTACTAAAGAAATGGAAGCTATATTGGCCTATTTAAAAGAGCATTGAACCACGACTTTTAGGCAAATACAAAATTTCACTAGGAAGTCCAAAGATTTGGCAACTTCATCTCAATGCTCTAATTTTCATATTATAGGAATTTTGGAAGGGGCAGAAGGTCCAAATATGCTCATGATACACTTCTGCTGCGATGAGTTCTAGGTAAAGACCCTGCAACTTAGATTTCAGCTGGGGAATTTAACCAAGATCTCTCAATTGTTGCAGCACATCATGTGCCTTCTGGCCCTCGAACAATGACTGCCTTTTTTAAAAGACTTTAATATGAAAGAAAATATCTCATCCATAGCAAGAGAACAAGGGAGGATTCAAACAAAAGATGCTTTCACGTTTTCTATTTTCAAAGACTTAGCGCCTGATTCAGAGTTTGGCAGACAGATTAATATCCATCAGGTCAGTGGAATACACCAAATTTTGAGTTGCCCACTGGCCCTCCGCACAACTCTGTACATTCACAAGAACCGCTGTCACAGTGGTTCCTGTCAATGTATGAAAAGCTTAATGGACAGTATCGTCAGCCAATACACAGCCGTCAATCTTTTCAAATGTTTTTTTCTTTTGGAAAAAAACTCCCAAAGTAGGAGCTTGTTTTTTGAAAAACAAAATACTAATGACCCCCACTCCCTGAGAGTTTTCTCCAAGGATATGGAGGTCATTGTGTTATCCTATCTCTTTCCACCAGGTATTTCCTGGCAGTGACAGACAGGAAAAAAAGCCTTTACATCATCTCCGATTAAGAAGGCGGATGGTGTAAAGTCTGTCCTCCAACAGCCCCTACTCAGTCGGGCTGTCAGAGTAAGTATTCTATTGACAAAGCCAATGGAGGCTCTGTCCACGAATACTGATGGTTAGCCCAAAATTTAATGAGGGAGGTGGACCATCACTTGGGCAGACAGTGTACTCCATTGCATTTGTGACAGAGTACCATCTGCCAAACTCTAAACCAGCCCCATATCTTAGGAAACTGCCTCACAACAGGAAGGGATGAGAGCTATGTTCCAAAAATGTAAACTATGGACTATCTTAGCCACTCTAATAGCAGGAGCATCTCTCAATATGAAATAGAAGGGCTGTATATATTTGATATATTTTCCAAACCGGGTCAAGCCAAATGTTTCTTATCTGAATGTATGCAATGAGCTTATTTGATCTTATTCTATTACTATACGAGGAAGATCAAATGGAGTGTTGCCAGTTGGTACTCTCAGACGAAGAGAAGAACCAAGGATGCTTTGGAAGCAGAGATTGGAATATGGGAGTAGTGTTCAAGGTGCCAAGTTATTTTCTAGGAACTGGAAAAAATATTATGATGTGTATGAGGTCATGTTTTCTGAAATGTTCTTTGTGCATTTTAATTAGTGAACCCACCTTGGATTTAGTCAGATTTCCTTTAGACTTGGAGAGGTACAAACCTCTCTTGACATCTCTGATTGTCTGGCTTCATGCTATACATGATTCTTTCCTTCCAGAAATTCTACAGAGGTTCTGATGCTGACACCTTTTTTGCTACCTTGATTCAATAGGGGTTTCCCTACTCATTGTTCAGTAAAGGGTTTGATAGATGTTGTAATCTTTTCCATGTATGGGGAGAAGAATCAAAACCATTCATCTAGTTATCAAGTCCTTTTCATTCTTTTTTTGTGTTGCGGCTACTGAGATCCTTATATGCTCTTTGCTGTTGAGGACCAATTTTGTAAAACGCTTCTGTCATCCCTTAATAATTCTATACTTTTACAGTAGGTTCTTGAGATTGCTTTAAACTAGTCTGGTTTTGAGTTTGCAATAAACGTTTTAACGTCAAGTTACTGACTCAGACTTTTATTGTGTGGTCCTAATGGTCACGCTATACCTTCAGATTTAAATTGTTGTTAACCCCTTTTCCTCTCAGGTTACTAAAACGGTCCATTGACTAGAACTGAATTAGAAGAAATGGCCCAGAGCGTTCTCAGCCCCAAACATGACTGCCTCAAATTTTGCAGCAATCTCATGCTCAAAGTGTCCACCCATATCGAACCTATTATTATTAATGGTAATTTTAACTGCTTATTAGAAACATAATTAGATACTTTCAAGTCCTTTAGCTACACTTACTTACTCCCAGAGCTCAAGTGGAAAATCCAAGGGATACATGTAGCCAATGAAAATCAGAGAGCCTTTCAGACAAGACGTCAAAAATAGTGAGAACTCGGATAAGCTTCTCACTTTTATTGGTCAAAAACTTGACGACCTTAATAATATTGATGCTATAACAGATGAACAGGGAAAGTTACTCACAAGTAAGATTATTATATTTGATCAATTAAAATCTTACATAAAATATATGTATAATGCAATATGATACAGATCCATTTGAATGACGTGGAGTAAAACAATAATAAGGTTTAAGATTTAAATCCCATAAAATATAATTTTTTTGTTTATGAGTCGCAAACAGGTGTTTGGTTAGAAATTCATGTCCACAATTAATCAGCAGCCACTTGTAACACAGACACTGGAAGTTTAACCTTAAGCCAAACCTTTTACCCAAACCAGATAGTCATAATGAGTCCAAAAATGTCAAAGCATCGGTTTTAAACAGAACTGTGAATTTGCAGAATTAAGTTTCCCGGTATCTTCGATGAACAATTTGGTGGCTCTGCATTGTTCTGAAATGTTCTGGGAGGTAAAACAATGCTTCTAGACATCCTTGCAGTATCTAATATTGTTATTTAAAAAGATCTGCTTCAGTAAGACTTGCCTCTACCTGTGCATGCCTGGACAGCAACAACTGATGTGTGCAAGTGTTTATTGCTTATAGTTATATAGCCTGCACTTGTAATTCTGGAATTGTTGGTTGTGCCAGGATAGCCTTGGTTCTTTTATTGGGAGTAGTAAGTACAGCATGCAAATGATGGATAGTCTAGCTGGGATATGCATTGGCTTCAGTAAATATCACTGAGCTGTCATAATATTGGAGGAATCCATAGTGTGCAGTGAAGTCATGTTGTTAGCCAGGCCTTGAAAATCATCTAGCCTGCTAAGCAGCAGCATTTGTGTCTTTAGGGCCAATTTAAGGGCAGCATGCAGGAGGTCAATTCCCCTGATTGACTGTGTCCCAAGTCCTTAACAGAAGTCAATAGATAGGTGGTCCATGGGTTTGCAGCGTGGTCGTCCCGTAGCAGAAGAGCCCTAATTATAGCTTTTAGTTTTCTTGGCTTTGCTTTTTTAACTAGGAAGTAATATGCTTAAATGTTTGCCTTACAGACAGGAAAGAGGTTTTGCTTCCTGCACAGGAGGAAACCATCTGAGAAGTCTCTGCAGCTCCTGCATACCACCAAAGCTTTAGATTACAACAAAGTAATAGAAGCCATTCCTCATACTAGTAGGTGTAAATACCTCATAGTAAGCACACGAATGGCTTTAGTTGTAGTATTAGTTAGAGTGCTCATAGGGTTATATTCAGCTACAGATAGCTCAGTGGAATGTAAGTCTACTGTTGCCCCTACCACGCCACATTCTTCTGATAGTAGCATGCAGTTGTGGGGGGTTAATAAATTACACACAGATGTATAAAGAGGGGATTATACCTTGAATGTTTATTTTAGATTGCTTTATGAGTATTTAGGCATGATGAATGCTAGGAGTTGTTATGTTTGCACTCAGTTACCTGCTTCTGTGTCAGAGGGAATTACTTATCACCATCTCCCTCTGACATATGGTATTTCTTGCAGTCTCCTATTAAATATATTTTATGGAGAAGGTAGTTTTCAATATTATTTTTTGAATCATGACGTAGTTCTTCCACAAGTCCCCCTTATCAAACATTCAAATAGAATCCTTATTTTAAAGGTGCAGAGATTGCAGGCAAATATTTCATATCTCTTAAGTCATGTCGAACTAGGCCAAATTTTAGTTGAATCTGTGAGCGGGAACAGCTCCGACGCAGGTGAACCCATAAACAAAATGAGATAGTTGCAGTCTTCAAGAAATTCTATTCATCATTATATCTTAATAGTCTAGAATGAAATATAGAGCAAATTACTTACATTCTAAGTCAATCAAACCTTCCTAAAAGAGATGAAGCAGCTATCTCAAGTCTAATGACTGCATTTTTTTCTGGAAGAAATTAGTAGTTATTAAACAACTTCTAAGTGGCAAAACTACTGGAACATATAAAATCCCTCAAGTAATCTATACAATTCTGGCAGTCATGATCTCTTCTTCAAAAGGTTATTAATCAAATGAAAGTATCTCATCAGACTCCATTCTCATAGCCTGAAGTCATTATGTCTATATTTCAGAAAAAGGGCAAAGATCCTTAGTACTGTAGATCCAATCAACTTATATCTTTATTCAATTAAGATTCAAACATTATTGCTACAATTCTTGCCACTATACTCAGCAGCATAATTTCCACACTCACTCCAAAGTGTCTTCATTCATGCTAAGGGTATTACATCTCAAATAAATCTAGCAATTGCCTTCATTGACCATGCTGAAACTTGACTCTTCCCCTTGCCACTATACTTATTGATACTGGAAAGGCATTCAATAGTATAACCTGGAAATTCGTATGGTTGGTGATGCAGCTTTTTAACTTACATCCGGGATTCATCTCCATGGTTCAGACATTATATAATGCATCTAAAGCCTGGATGTCTATAAACAGGCATACTTCTAACGTAAATAACATCATGCTCGGCACCCAACGAGAATACACTGTACATGGAACATTACATACGGCTACTTCAGAGGTGACATCCTTCAATTGCTGCTCTCAAACCTTCATTAACCACAGCAGTATATGCAAAAGATGTTGCTGTTTTTTCACCCACTGTCAAACCTACAATACAAATCATAGAACAAACCGCTGGCAAACTCTAACTTATTCCTGGATATAAATTTTAAATAAAAAAATCCCACATTATTCTAGTCGGCGAGCAATATCAGAGGAGTCACCAACACAGCACAGTATCTAGGCATCATAATTACTCCCAATGTTACATTATTTCTTAAAGCTAATGACTCCAAATTACTCTTAGTCACTAAAAACAGCTAGAGAATTGGAAATATCTACATTCATTTATGATAGGTCGGATTAATGAACATTTTAACAAAATTTCTATACCTATTCTGGGCAATTCCATTGTACATACCCAATTCCTATTTCAAAAAACGTTGTACTGATAACTCTACATTCATTTGGCAAAACAAACCACCGCGTAGGCCCCTAAAAACTACCAGCGATTAAAGCGTTAGGGTCATCCATACTGGAGGCTATGCTATTTGGCTTGTATGTGCAAACATATACAATCTTTATATCATAATCAAACTACTGCTGATTCTTGGAATAACTGTTTGTTAAATGATACTTTGAGAGCTAAGTTGTGGATGTGTGTTGATCACAAATTCTTAAAACAAGACAAATTCAAAACTTAAATTATATAGGTCAAATTTGGTATGATAGTAAATGTTGCTTACATATACCGGACTTTATATTTTAACATCGGTACTTGATTATCTGGAACTACCACAAATATTTAGTGATAAATATTTTTGGGAGTGGCACATTCTTGGGTTCACGACACTGGATGATATTTTTGGGAACTCTAATCTTAAATTTTACTCTCAATTTCAAAATGAATTTGCCCTACAAAGGAATTAATTTTTCATTTACAGATCCAACACTTTCCTATATATTCTATATTCTTGCCAAATCAATATAATTACTTAAATGTAATTCATTATTTCCATTGCAAATGCCACTTTCATCTAATAATGAAGATGACATTCAACATTGGGTGAAAAATGGTCTACACTATTAACAGAACCAATTACCTCAGGTCACATGCTTACAATCTTAAAAAAGGTTTGGTAAAATCATTACACCCACTAGACTAAGAGCCCAAGTATATAGCAACTTTAGTGACTTTAACATTACACCAGCCAAATTACCCAAATGGTTTCACCAACTCAATCTATGCCCTAGATACTCCAATAGTGACACTCGTATTGTTAATCTGTTTTCTAATTGCCCCAAACCTGGTGAATTTTGTATCTCCATCGTCTAGAAACTTAGGGCCTGATTCACAAAGAGCTTCTGCACTCGTGGCAGAAGGCCTGCAGTCGCTGAGAAGACTCTGCCCTTGGGGTGGAATCTCGGCAATAAGAATTCTCATTGCGGAGATCCGCCCCGATTTTGAAGACTCCGGCACGACTGCGGGGCCTCCGCTGTGAGTGCGGAGGCCCTTTGTGAATCTGGCTCTTTCTGAGGTTCAGCACATCCAACCGACTTTAGGCCCATGCACTATACTTTTAGGTGTAGATACTGAGGACTTGCTAGTTACTTGATAATAGTCACTCGGCTGCACATCGCGAAAAACTGGTAGACTCCATCTCCTCTTTGTTTAACGTCTGGGGAAAGAATTTCATGAAGCCTTTGAAATGGAAAAACAAATTGGTACATGAGACATAGTACACAAATGTAATTACTGATGGAATATACATGATCACTCATTTAGATAGTCAAGGACCTCTTTAGTTTTATGTTTTTTTAGACATTGACACTGCAGCATAAGATGTTTTGTTTATCAGTAGTACATGTACTACTCTATTGTCGAAACTGAAAAATGAAAAAAAGTAAAAAAGAGCAAGCATCAGTCTGCTTGCGAGGACTAATCTCATGACAACTATTTTCGTTTTTCAGGGGCTATACACCTATATGGAGATTCTGTCACGTCCTATTTGAATTACTTCCGAATGCAGCTAAGATTTGTACGAGCTCATCCTTCGCAGATGAAATTCAGGAAAAAATTGAAAACACATTATGTTTCCTATTTAGTATGGCCGAGGCTGCAGACTCTTAAATGTAGTATTTTCGCCCCTGTAGCGCCAAGAAGCTTCTGCGAACGTGTGCTTTACAAATAACCATTAACATTAACAAGATAGTGCACATTTAGGAACACAGTTTGTGCATATAGACCACATTACTATGAAATAAGGGGCAGATTTACAAGCCCCCTGCGCCACCAGTACATCACTTTTAGTGATGTACTGGTGGCGCATGTTACTGCTCAATATTTACAAGGACAGGAAAAGCCACCCTGCGTGGCTTTTCCTGTCCTTGTAAATATGTCCCCTTTACATGCAGCACTTTGCGTGAAAGGGGCGTTCCATGGGTGTTGCTGTGGGTGTTCCCACGCAACACCCATGGAACAAGACACATTTCCAGATTTACGAGGAATCGTAAATCTGGAAATGCGTCTGAATGCTACGACACCCTAGGGTTGGCGTAGCAAGGCGCAACGAGGAGAAATGTTTTCTTTCCCGTTTTTCCTCTTCAATGCGTGCTGCATTCTACAGCACGCATTGAAACAGGAAAATGCCTGTAGTGATTGTTTTTGTGCAGGAAGGTGCCCTTCCTGCACAAAGCAATCTCCCCATGACGCAGGCATCCTTGCACCATGGTGCAAGGGTGCCTGCGCCGGCGCATGGCAGCAGTTTGTGCGCCAGCGCAGGGAGAAGCACAGGAATGCAACATATTATTGTAAATATGTCGCATTCCTGTGCTTTGGAAGTGCCTCAGCGTGGCGCAGCCTAAGGTCTACGTTGCCGCGCTGCGGCACTTCCTTGTAAATCTGCCCCTTAGGGAACATTTACCGATGTTAAGAAGAGTGTGCGCATAAAACTCCGTTGGTTGAAACAATTCCCTTAAGAATAACATATCTATACATTAATAATACAAACACTGCATAGATCAGTTTCATTACAGATGAATATAAGTAAAGCAAAACACACGCAAATATGCACTTGAACACTACAAGTCCTCCACACATCAATAGAGCTGCAGATGAATAGAAGAACCATAAAACACACGGCCTGCAAAATGGATACGATTTGTTAGGTTCAATCGATGCCAAGTCATAGCCACGTGACAACAATCCGGATGCGGATAGCAGCAAGGTAAGCAGTGCGGAGATGCGCTCAATCACTCTACAGCCAAGGCAGCTGGGAAAGGCCCCACAAGTCTTTGCTGCTTCCGTCCGACGTGCAACCTTTGAACCGAATTAGAAAATAAAGTTTAATTTTGGTTTCTATCAAACCATTTAAACATCAAAGAAACACGTTATTCAAAGTATAATTCATACAAAAATATTAAAATCGATCAGTTCGTTCAAATAATTCTTCTCACGAAGTTAGTTCAGTTCATTCCACAAGGTTCAATTTCGGCTGGCTTCCATCTGACATTCGCCCTGTAAAAAGTAACTGGATAATATCCAATCAAAATGCTACATCCATCAGCCTTCTTCCTTTAGGAGAGACATGTATTTTATAAAAGCCTTAATAATTGTAGCTGACTGCCGTTTTCCTCACTAAGGCCTTTTAGCTAAATGCGACCATTTCTTCAGTGACTTAAATGACATAACCTTCCAATCATCTTCTACCCCAAATATGTTATTCAAGCTGATCAAACACCAAAGGAGCCAGGGGGTCTGTCCATGGACATCGATTCACCAAAATCCCAGGAGTATCAGAAGTGACATACCCTTTGACATTAATGATGTCAGAGGAAATGACATCTTATGAACTTTGCCCCCAAATCATCCCAAGAAGAGTTGTCACATAACCTTAATCCTGATGACATCACATTAATTAACATCACTGAAGTTACATTATATTTCACAATTAAAATTCTATATTCTCGTAGGGGAGAAAAGAGGGTGGGGGTTTCTCTCCCCTGAGAATTTTTTTTTTTTCTTTTTCTTTACTAGTGCCTTTTAATGCACAATTTTCACATAAATTCACATAAATTTTCTAAAAAGCCATAGGCTCTGAAAAGACACTCACAAAATATTCAAGTACTTTCATGACATGCTAAGCTAATGAAACCTGACATTCCCCATGAGTTCACCCAATTATGTTTTTAAAATGTCCGATGGGTACCCCCTTATGTTAAAAATTACCTCCATTTTGTCATGAATGGCCCCATGACATTGCCACAGTTGTCTTTCCATATGCCAAGAATTTCCTCCAATGTGCCATCACCAGCAATTTTCCTCCGGTGCAACCAATGCCAAGAACTACCTCCAGTAGGCCAGCACTGGCATTTTTTCATGGTTGCCTGTGCCAAAATGTACCTATAGTGTACCAGCACTAGCATTTTGCTGAGGGTATCCCATATGCAGGTATTGTCTCCAGTATGCCAGTGCCAACATTTTGCCAAGGGTGCTTTTATATGCCAAGAGGCATGCCAGGCCCAACAGTGGATCTGCAAGCATAAAAACACAGGCTCACTTACATTCACTTACTCACACTCATTCTCTCATTAGCACTCACTTGCACTCATTCATTTTCACCTAGTCTCTTTCACACACTCTCACTCACTCTTACTCTGACTGACTTTTATTTACTAACTAGTTTTGACACACACACAACCACAATCTCACATACAAACATACACTCTCACACAAACTCACTCTCACCCACATGCACGCACAGAACATACATTTAAAGCCATTTTATTTGTCTTACCTAAGATGCCAGTGAAGGTTCAGATCTTGCTGCTCCACTTTTTATTACACTAAAAGTGAATAATAAACTATTATTCACTATTAACATAACACAAATGAGCAGAAAACAACGTTTAGTGCCTGTCTCTGATAATGCAAGACACCCTTGTGCTCTTGACACTGATTTTGCCACCTCTGAGGCTAGGAGTACCCTAAATGATGTCCATGGGTCTGTAGCAGCCAGGGAATAACAGTGCCAGTATTTTAATAAAGGGATTTCATGCCAGCTGCCCTGGCCCATGGGCACAGCCAGGCCAGGATGCTCGACATTATTATTAACCAACCATTGAATGCAGGTTTACAGATTACTTCTCAAATAGAGGGTACCCCAACAATCTTCTCTATCCAATAACAACATACTTAGATACATTGGCATCACCTGTCACCAATCACAATCCGACACATTCATAATAAACGCAAAAAGAAAAATCTACTTCTTCAAACTTTTTTTACTACTGCAATTCTTTGTCAAATTTTTAGGATTTCTCATAGCTTAGTACTTTACTAACCATATAAATAAAAATAATATCTTTTGTGCCAAAAATCACGAGTGTTTATCCTCTCACTTGATTCGTGAGGTATTGACACCCATGCCAAAAATACGTTTCCACTTCCCAGAGTGAAAGATTCTGTATTGAATATACTTATATTTAATATATTATTAGTACTGCTTCTACACACCCACCAAACTACTAAGATAATAACATTTTTATTTGAAACACCCTCAACTGAAGGGTACGACCACAGCATCTGCATGTCACTGCCCACACCCAGAATGTGACAGCGAGGAAACTTATCAGAGAACAACTTAGGGGTATATTCACAAGAACGTGTGATAACTACCGCAAGAGTAGCGTAACGCAACTTCCAATAACGCAGCCTATCACGGGAAAATAACCCCGTGTCAACGTTGAATTCACAACAAGGCGGTAACATGTGATAGTCACCAGATAATGCATCAAATGCCAGCGTGTAAATCAACACCACGCCCAAAAAATGCGAAACGCGAACGCGAGAAATCATGCGATGAGGCCAATCGCGGTACAAAAAGCTGCGAAAAGCAGCCTCAGGCCTGCAACTCCCACGCGTCTGGCGGGCATTTGCACCATAAAAACCACAGGCACAACACACCAGAAACAAGCCAAAGCACGTAGCAACATCCATGCACCCTGACCAAGCGCAGAGGGCAACGCGAACCCCCACAGACCACCAGCAAGGAACAAGTGGGTCGGGGAAGGCCAAGGAGAAAATGGAGAGGAAGACGGGGTGCAGACCGCAGGAAAACAAGACCAAGGCCACGGAGGCGACAGAACACTACAAGCAAATGACCCACAAGCAGACCGCCTGAAATGCAGTCGCAGAGCCCAGGAGGCCAATCCAGGAGGCCAAGAGGCTCCGCCAGGACGTGACAACCTAAACCAGGCACAAACCCGCTGCCAACAGGAAGGCAGCAACGGCAACAGGAGGTGGCAGTCCAGCGACACAGGAGGAGCAGGAGGAAAGCCAGGCCACAGTCATCAGTGTGGAGAGGGTGCAAGGAGTAGGGAGTACAGACACAGCTCGACAGGACCTGACACAACAACAACAGGGTGAGGATCCAACAGGGACTGGGGGGACGGGGGGTGATGGGCACAATGCCACACATGCACAATGAGGTGTAGCACACTGCACATCCACAATTACCCAGGGACATGTCCCCCATCCCCGTAGCACACTGCAGCACACACACATAGCAATCACAGCACATACCATGACAATGTGGCACAAAGTGCAACACCCACACTGCAGAACAGGGGACATAACTGGGTCCACCCAGGCGCAGAAACAGAACAATCACATTGGACAGAGCAGGGAACTGTGAGATGCACATCTACCCCTACAACCCCACATCAGCCATGTAGGCCAAATGTACACTGCCCCAACTCAAATAGCCACCACCGCCCAAACAGTCACAATGTACATTGTCACACAGTCTGCATGTTGACAAGAACAAGGCGCCAACACAATGCCAACATGCACCTCCCCTTCACAATGCAGAGGGACAAACAACACCTCCAGCAGGTCTGAACAGACAACCCATCAGTGATGCCCGAGACGAACACCACACCCCGACCCCGACGCCCTGCAACAGCCCATGGACATCCCACACAACCCACCACCAGGACCAGGGCAGACAAGCTACTCAGAGGAGAACCCAGACTCTGCAATAGACCACACAGCATGAAGCACCCGCAATCACAGCTACCTCACAATATGTCACCCACCCACACATGGCACCCCAATGCCAGGTGGCCGAACGCCAAAAGGAGGTGGCCCAACAGGTGAGGGTGTTGCCTAACCCATGGAATGCAAAGTAGAACACATACGTGGGTGTCCAATACCCTTCAGGGACCACCTACACCCCACAAAGGAGACCCACACCTCAACAGAGACACATGCACATATCATGTTGAACTGGCTACGGGCACGTGCGCCCGGCCCCTTTATTGGCAGGGCCACATGTACAGTGACGACTGTGCTGGATGTGTGTGGGGTGAGTATAAGCCAGCCCGCACGGAGTGCTTGGTGCTGGCAACAACCTGAACAGTGGACACCAGTGTAATGGAAACAGAAAACACCAGCATAACAGAGTCAATTGCAGAGCAACATGGATGGATCCGGAGTAACGACAGAGGTCACCCAATATTCAGTCTGGACGTTCCGTGAGTTGCAGTGCACTGAGGTAGGGGCACTAGAGAAGAGCGCGCTCATGTGAAGGAATTGCTAGGATTGTGTCCCTTCGGGTTAGTCCTGATGCAGAGGCAGTGGGGTGTGGTATATTCAGTCTGGACGTTCTGTGAGTTGCAGTGCACTGAGGTAGGGGCACTAGAGAAGAGCGCGCTCATGTGAAGGAATTGCTAGGATTGTGTCCCTTCTGGTTAGTCCTGATGCAGATGCAGTGGGGTGTGGTACACCTGCATCAACTTCCTCATCAACGTCCCAGGTCTCCCGCACTGCCTGAGGTGACAGTTCCGTCCGCAGTCCACAGCGCAATACCCAGTATCAGATCCGTGTGAGTAGCTTGACTACCGCCACCAGTCTGCATTCCTGCCTTGGGGCTGCTGCCACCTGCCTTCCCATTGTCTGTGCCTTCTCCCGTCCGCACACTTGACACATCCTCCTCCTCATGGTCCCAGGTCTTCCCCACTGCATGAGGTGACATTGCTGCGCAACCTCACAACAGCACAAAACTCAATCAGTAACGGACAATGGCTTGCGGTGCACTGAGTCACTGGCACCTGGAGTGCTGAGCTGGACAGCAGGCCGATGATGGCATCCACGACAGGTCTGGGCAACTCCGTAGGTCTGTCAGGACCACCCTTTCGACTCTGGCAGATGGAGGTGGTCCTTGCCGTGGTGGCGTGTGCCTCCTGCGGTGATGCGACATTCGGGCCGGTCAAGACTCGATGCCATGTGTGAGCCCTTGTGGCCCGCAGTTGGGGCCGGAGGAGGCGGACAGCGCAGGGCCACAGACACATGGCGTTGATGACACCAAGACCATCACTACAGAGGCCATTCAATGTCTCAGAAGAAGGGGTCCCAGGCGTGACCAGCACATAGTAAGTGGTCCCGGATGCATTGCGGCCGGCACAGGCACCCAGCCACGGGACGGTGACTTGCGGTGCAGTCAGATGGGCCATTCGACCTGAGCGGGTCCCCATCAATGTCCGAGGTGTATGTTGCGGAGTGTTGCGGGGGACAGTGGAAGGTGTCCTCCAGGGCATGATGCGGAAGGTCTGATGTTATCCAGAAGCAGCAAATTGAGGAGTGGAAAGCGCAACCCTCGTTGTCACCAACAATTCGGGATCAGATTAATGAGGATGAAAACTAGCCCCTATTCCATTGACACAAACGCCACCAATGTACAACCAGTGAGTGTCCATGAATGTCGGGGAACACACTTAGTGGCACAGGTGCTCAGAGGGGATGCAGTCTGCGATGATGCCGGTACAGAGATGTGAACTCCAACATTGCCAAATCAAGTCTCTGTGACCTACTGGACCACAATGTAGACCGGGGCAGTGGTCACCATGGGCCCACAGCCACCTGTCATTGGCTCGCGGGGCACAGAGTTAGTGACACAGTGGCAGTTGTTGGTAGTGTTCAATCACCTCCGTAACGATGATCCTGTTCCTTCCGGACTGCAACACGTCATCCTCTTATGCCTCTCCGTGCGTGCGATGAAATGTATTCTGTCCTTTGAATTACCAATGTTCAGTTCCAAATCTGTGACCCCACTCGTGCGCAGCGTAGGCCGAGGGCAGTAGTCCGTGTAGGCCCACAGACACGTGTGGTTGTGATGCCATGCAGAGACTTGTTGCCACCACATCGAAGTGTGTATTGGGAATTGTTCTCTGCCTTAAATAATGTTCACTGCCATGGTGTAATCAAGACTCAGTTCCAAATGTGTGACCTACCTGACCGTGGTGTAGGCCTGAGGCAGCGGGCAGCACGGCCCATTCACCTTGTGTCGCCGGCATAGTATGGATGGCCCCACCGGCCTGCGTTGTTCAGGTTCAGTGGCACCACATTTAGCCAGCTGGCACTGAACTGGGTTAGTGGCACCACGTGTAGCCGGCTGGCGTTAAACAGGGTTAATGGCACCACGTGTAGCCGGCTGGCGTTGAACAGGGTTAGTGGCCCACGTGTCGCAAGAAGCCCATATGGAACTATGCCTCACTGATCGGGGTGGCGTCTGGTGCTGTGGCCGCTGGCCCGGATTTGGGGTCACTGCCATTCATGACTCAGGACACAGTTTCACATGTGGGACCTGCTGGTCCGAGGAGTGGGCCGTAGGCGGCAGTGCAGTACATCAACTAGAAAGGACTGAAGCGGGCCTGTGTCGTGGAGGCCTGGTGGTCTGAGCTGACTGCCAAGTTCGCGTGACTCGGGCTTGGAGCTTGCGCTGGCACGTGGTGGGCCCTCCTTGACACACGCCGGTGTCGGAAGGTGATCAGTGTGGCCTGGCTGCGCAGGGGCTGGCCTGACGGGTTGGTGGACCAGCGTGCCGGGGTCCGGCAGGCGCACAGCATCGCAGGCAACTCCGCTCACGAGGATGGCGTCGGCCTCGTGGCGAGGTGGGAGGCGCCGCCCTGGCAGAAACGTGGGTCTTTCCGGATGTGGACCACGCCCAGGCCTACGTGGTTTTTATTCACACCCCTACGCTGGCGTGGCGTACGCTGGGCCATCCCACTCCGCAGACGCTTAGGGGGGGCGTAACAGGCAACATTTCCGCAAGGACCCCCACTGGCTGTGGTGACATGGTGGCGTCCACTGTCCACTACGCTCCATATGCAAGCGGTGTATGTCGCCATAGATATGGGTGTGTTCTGCATACTGCGAGGTGTCCAGCACATCTCCGGCACTGTTGGCATTATGTACTTTCCCAATCATGGTTCTACTGCATCCTTCACACATGCCTGGTTGCCACCTCTCCCCACATTCGGCTAGTATGTGGCTGAGGTGCCATGTCGTTGCTGGCTCATTTTCAGGGCTTGCCCAAGTGGACATTGTAAGTTGTTCTGTCGTGTCTAGTGGGTGGGCAACTGGGCATATTGTTGTGCCTGTTGTATGTGATTTTGTGGCGTGTGCATTGCCAGAGTTGTGAGTTGCATGGTTGTGGTGTTGAGGTGTGTGGGATGTTCATTTGTATATTGCCAAGGGGCTGTACATTTCCCTTGTTGCCATCCTGGGAACACTGGTTGATGATGGACTGTCGGAGGATGAAGGTATCATGCACAATGGCTGTGTATTTGAAGGCAACATTGTTGGGTGTTCCACGGTGTTCTGTTGTTGCCTGCACATTGGTGTGAGATGTGTGCTTCCTGTTGCGGTGATTGTGTGCTGTGTCACCAGGAGGCACAGGTAGTACATGTGTGCTGTGTGTTGCCCCCAACACGTGCGTGCATCCTGCTATGGCGTGTGGTCCTTGCTTGGTCTCCAGCGGATCCTGTGCCTTGTGTTGTACGTATGGGGACTGGGGTACCAGGGTGATGGTGATTCCAGGACAGGTGTGGGGGACTTGTATGTGGCTGGCTGTGAGACTCCTCCAACTCTGGCAGGTGTTGGATGCGGGGTCCCAGGGGCCAACAGGTGCAGCCACGCCATCAGCTTTGTGTGGGGTGGGATGTTGGTTGTTCCCTGTGTTGTTGCCGTAGGCCTGTTAGGCGATGATGGTCAGGATGCGTAGGTTGGTTGTCCCTTTCAGCCTGTAGTGGAAGGTGACATTGTCAGATGTTGGGTCTGTGCGGCTGGTATGTTTCCTGGTGTTCCGCTGTCTTTGTCTGCGCTGCGTCTGTGTTGGTCCGGGGGGGGTGTTCCGGGTGTGGGATGGGGTCCTGGGGTGGTGGGGGGGGTGTTGTGGCCCTCTTGGGTGTCCGGGCCGCATGATGGGTGGCTCCATGGCATCTGTTGACCTTCGGATGTGGCCCTGGGCTGTGCTCCCTTTTGTGGTGCTGGCTGCCGTCCGACTTTACACCAGGTCAGAGCAGGTGTAGATTTCCTGGTGCTAACACGCCTTATCGCCTGTTTTGTGTTTTTATCGCGGATGTGGCTGGTCGTTGTGAATGTTGAGGTGTGCTGTTGTCTCTGCTTTTGTCACGGGATCGCCTACTCTGCATCTCATTAGCGATATTTGCGAGGGTCCTCTGTGGCGATGTTTTTTGCGGCTGCTACCGCGGGTAAACTGGTGCTGTGGGCTGTTGACACCGGCTTGTGAATGGGGGGGTAAATTTATCACGACTTTGGCTGCGATAAAGTGCCGTTAATTCGGCGATAGCTCCTTGTGAATATGCCCCTTAGATTGTACATTTCCAGCGGTGCGTAATATTGCTTACTCATGTTGAATTATCGCATCTGCCTAAAATGAGACCTTATTACAACGGGATTGATTAACTAATAAGAGAATACTCAATTGAGTGCATTTCTACTTTTTCCGTCCTCCTCCTTCCATTCTCTTAAAATTTGAGACTGCTTCTCGCAAATAAATGCTGATAACCATGCATACATCTTACAGCAAAGCGATACAAAAGGGGATGATAGACGGAATGTTTGAGCCAATCAAACACTCACCCCCAGTCAACTGATCTGGGTTTAATCCATCATCATTCTTTAGCTCACTCCACCACCTCAGTTCAGACATGGCCATATGCAAATCAGTCTGACCCTGTGCCTCATGGGAACAGTCCAGCCCGAACTGCCAAGCCATGTCTTCCCTGGACCGGAAACAAGCATCCTAGGACCGGTTTCTGGCATTCCAGCCGTCATCAGCCAGGCTTGCTTGAATCCAGTGGCAAAGTGAGCAAGGGACCCACGTCTGGGCATACCCCCGCCAACTTAGGGCGAACAAAGCGATACAAAAGGGGATGATAGACGGAATGTTTGAGCCAATCAAACACTCACCCCCAGTCAACTGATCTGGGTTTAATCCATCATCATTCTTTAGCTCACTCCACCACCCCAGTTCAGACATGGCCATATGCAAATCAGTCTGACCCTGTGCCTCATGGGAACAGTCCAGCCCGAACTGCCAAGCCATGTCTTCCCTGGACCGGAAACAAGCATCCTAGGACCGGTTTCTGGCATTCCAGCCGTCATCAGCCAGGCTTGCTTGAATCCAGTGGCAAAGTGAGCAAGGGACCCACGTCTGGGCATACCCCCGCCAACTTAGGGCGAACAAAGCGATACAAAAGGGGATGATAGACGGAATGTTTGAGCCAATCAAACACTCACCCCCAGTCAACTGATCTGGGTTTAATCCATCATCATTCTTTAGCTCACTCCACCACCCCAGTTCAGACATGGCCATATGCAAATCAGTCTGACCCTGTGCCTCATGGGAACAGTCCAGCCCGAACTGCCAAGCCATGTCTTCCCTGGACCGGAAACAAGCATCCTAGGACCAGTTTCTGGCATTCCAGCCGTCATCAGCCAGGCTTGCTTGAATCCAGTGGCAAAGTGAGCAAGGGACCCACGTCTGGGCATACCCCGCCAACTTAGGGCGAACAAAGCGATACAAAAGGGGATGATAGACGGAATGTTTGAGCCAATCAAACACTCACCCCCAGTCAACTGATCTGGGTTTAATCCATCATCATTCTTTAGCTCACTCCACCACCCCAGTTCAGACATGGCCATATGCAAATCAGTCTGACCCTGTGCCTCATGGGAACAGTCCAGCCCGAACTGCCAAGCCATGTCTTCCCTGGACCGGAAACAAGCATCCTAGGACCGGTTTCTGGCATTCCAGCCGTCATCAGCCAGGCTTGCTTGAATCCAGTGGCAAAGTGAGCAAGGGACCCACGTCTGGGCATACCCCCGCCAACTTAGGGCGAACAAAGCGATACAAAGGGGATGATAGACGGAATGTTTGAGCCAATCAAACACTCACCCCCAGTCAACTGATCTGGGTTTAATCCATCATCATTCTTTAGCTCACTCCACCACCCCAGTTCAGACATGGCCATATGCAAATCAGTCTGACCCTGTGCCTCATGGGAACAGTCCAGCCCGAACTGCCAAGCCATGTCTTCCCTGGACCGGAAACAAGCATCCTAGGACCGGTTTCTGGAATTCCAGCCGTCATCAGCCAGGCTTGCTTGAATCCAGTGGCAAAGTGAGCAAGGGACCCACGTCTGGGCATACCCCGCCAACTTAGGGCGAACAAAGCGATACAAAAGGGGATGATAGACGGAATGTTTGAGCCAATCAAACACTCACCCCCAGTCAACTGATCTGGGTTTAATCCATCATCATTCTTTAGCTCACTCCACCACCCCAGATCAGACATGGCCATATGCAAATCAGTCTGACCCTGTGCCTCATGGGAACAGTCCAGCCCGAACTGCCAAGCCATGTCTTCCCTGGACCGGAAACAAGCATCCTAGGACCGGTTTCTGGCATTCCAGCCGTCATCAGCCAGGCTTGCTTGAATCCAGTGGCAAAGTGAGCAAGGGACCCACGTCTGGGCATACCCCCGCCAACTTAGGGCGAACAAAGCGATACAAAAGGGGATGATAGACGGAATGTTTGAGCCAATCAAACACTCACCCCCAGTCAACTGATCTGGGTTTAATCCATCATCATTCTTTAGCTCACTCCACCACCCCAGTTCAGACATGGCCATATGCAAATCAGTCTGACCCTGTGCCTCATGGGAACAGTCCAGCCCGAACTGCCAAGCCATGTCTTCCCTGGACCGGAAACAAGCATCCTAGGACCGGTTTCTGGCATTCCAGCCGTCATCAGCCAGGCTTGCTTGAATCCAGTGGCAAAGTGAGCAAGGGACCCACGTCTGGGCATACCCCCGCCAACTTAGGGCGAACAAAGCGATACAAAAGGGGATGATAGACGGAATGTTTGAGCCAATCAAACACTCACCCCCAGTCAACTGATCTGGGTTTAATCCATCATCATTCTTTAGCTCACTCCACCACCCCAGTTCAGACATGGCCATATGCAAATCAGTCTGACCCTGTGCCTCATGGGAACAGTCCAGCCCGAACTGCCAAGCCATGTCTTCCCTGGACCGGAAACAAGCATCCTAGGACCGGTTTCTGGCATTCCAGCCGTCATCAGCCAGGCTTGCTTGAATCCAGTGGCAAAGTGAGCAAGGGACCCACGTCTGGGCATACCCCCGCCAACTTAGGGCGAACAAAGCGATACAAAAGGGGATGATGAGACGGAATGTTTGAGCCAATCAAACACTCACCCCCAGTCAACTGATCTGGGTTTAATCCATCATCATTCTTTAGCTCACTCCACCACCCCAGTTCAGACATGGCCATATGCAAATCAGTCTGACCCTGTGCCTCATGGGAACAGTCCAGCCCGAACTGCCAAGCCATGTCTTCCCTGGACCGGAAACAAGCATCCTAGGACCGGTTTCTGGCATTCCAGCCGTCATCAGCCAGGCTTGCTTGAATCCAGTGGCAAAGTGAGCAAGGGACCCACGTCTGGGCATACCCCCGCCAACTTAGGGCGAACAAAGCGATACAAAAGGGGATGATAGACGGAATGTTTGAGCCAATCAAACACTCACCCCCAGTCAACTGATCTGGGTTTAATCCATCATCATTCTTTAGCTCACTCCACCACCCCAGTTCAGACATGGCCATATGCAAATCAGTCTGACCCTGTGCCTCATGGGAACAGTCCAGCCCGAACTGCCAAGCCATGTCTTCCCTGGACCGGAAACAAGCATCCTAGGACCGGTTTCTGGCATTCCAGCCGTCATCAGCCAGGCTTGTTTGAATCCAGTGGCAAAGTGAGCAAAGGACCCACGTCTGGGCATACCCCCGCCAACTTAGGGCGAACAAAGCGATACAAAAGGGGATGATAGACGGAATGTTTGAGCCAATCAAACACTCACCCCCAGTCAACTGATCGGGGTTTAATCCATCATCATTCTTTAGCTCACTCCACCACCCCAGTTCAGACATGGCCATATGCAAATCAGTCTGACCCTGTGCCTCATGGGAACAGTCCAGCCCGAACTGCCAAGCCATGTCTTCCCTGGACCGGAAACAAGCATCCTAGGACCGGTTTCTGGCATTCCAGCCGTCATCAGCCAGGCTTGCTTGAATCCAGTGGCAAAGTGAGCAAGGGACCCACGTCTGGGCATACCCCCGCCAACTTAGGGCGAACAAAGCGATACAAAAGGGGATGATAGACGGAATGTTTGAGCCAATCAAACACTCACCCCCAGTCAACTGATCTGGGTTTAATCCATCATCATTCTTTAGCTCACTCCACCACCCCAGTTCAGACATGGCCATATGCAAATCAGTCTGACCCTGTGCCTCATGGGAACAGTCCAGCCCGAACTGCCAAGCCATGTCTTCCCTGGACCGGAAACAAGCATCCTAGGACCGGTTTCTGGCATTCCAGCCGTCATCAGCCAGGCTTGCTTGAATCCAGGGGCAAAGTGAGCAAGGGACCCACGTCTGGGAATACCCCCGCCAACTTAGGGCGAACAAAGCGATACAAAAGGGGATGATAGACGGAATGTTTGAGCCAATCAAACACTCACCCCCAGTCAACTGATCTGGGTTTAATCCATCATCATTCTTTAGCTCACTCCACCACCCCAGTTCAGACATGGCCATATGCAAATCAGTCTGACCCTGTGCCTCATGGGAACAGTCCAGCCCGAACTGCCAAGCCATGTCTTCCCTGGACCGGAAACAAGCATCCTAGGTCCGGTTTCTGGCATTCCAGCCGTCATCAGCCAGGCTTGCTTGAATCCAGTGGCAAAGTGAGCAAGGGACCCACGTCTGGGCATACCCCCGCCAACTTAGGGCGAACAAAGCGATACAAAAGGGGATGATAGACGGAATGTTTGAGCCAATCAAACACTCACCCCCAGTCAACTGATCTGGGTTTAATCCATCATGTTCATGGGAACAGTCCAGCCCGAACTGAGGCACAGGGTCAGACTGATTTGCATATGGCCATGTCTGAACTGGGGTGGTGGAGTGAGCTAAAGAATGATGATGGATTAAACCCAGATCAGTTGACTGGGGGTGAGTGTTTGATTGGCTCAAACGTTCCGTCCATCATCCCCTTCTGTATCGCTTTGTTCGCCCTAAGTTGGCGGGGCATGCCCAGACGTGGGTCCCTTGCTCACTTTGCCACTGGATTCAAGCAAGCCTGGCTGATGACGGCTGGAATGCCAGAAACCGGTCCTAGGATGCTTGTTTCCGGTCCAGGAAGACATGGCTTGGCAGTTCGGGCTGGACTGTTCCCATGAGGCACAGGAGTCAAACTGATTTGCATATGGCCATGTCTGAACTGGGGTGGTGGAGTGAGCTAAAGAATGATGATGGATTAAACCCAGATCAGTTGACTGGGGGTGAGTGTTTGATTGGCTCAAACGCTCCGTCCATCATCCCCTTCTGTATCGCTTTGTTCGCCCTAAGTTGGCGGGGCATGCCCAGACGTGGGTCCCTTGCTCACTTTGCCACTGGATTCAAGCAAGCCTGGCTGATGACGGCTGGAATGCCAGAAACCGGTCCTAGGATGCTTGTTTCCGGTCCAGGAAGACATGGCTTGGCAGTTCGGGCTGGACTGTTCCCATGAGGCACAGGGTCAGACTGATTTGCATATGGCCATGTCTGAACTGGGAGTGGTGGAGTGAGCTAAAGAATGATGATGGATTAAACCCAGATCAGTTGACTGGGAGTGAGTGTTTGATTGGCTCAAACGTTCCGTCCATCATCCCCTTCTGTATCGCTTTGTTCGCCCTAAGTTGGCGGAGCATGCCCAGACGTGGGTCCCTTGCTCACTTTGCCACTGGATTCAAGCAAGCCTGGCTGATGATGGCTGGAATGCCAGAAACCGGTCCTAGGATGCTTGTTTCGGTCCAGGAAGACATGGCTTGGCAGTTCGGGCTGGACTGTTCCCATGAGGCACAGAGTCAGACTGATTTGCATATGGCCATGTCTGAACTGGAGTGGTGGAGTGAGCTAAAGAATGATGATGGATTAAACCCAGATCAGTTGACTGGGGGTGAGTGTTTGATTGGCTCAAACGTTCCGTCCATCATCCCCTTCTGTATCGCTTTGTTCGCCCTAAGTTGGCGGGGCATGCCCAGACGTGGGTCCCTTGCTCACTTTGCCACTGGATTCAAGCAAGCCTGGCTGATGACGGCTGGAATGCCAGAAACCGGTCCTAGGATGCTTGTTTCGGTCCAGGAAGACATGGCTTGGCAGTTCGGGCTGGACTGTTCCCATGAGGCACAGAGGTCAGACTGATTTGCATATGGCCATGTCTGAACTGGGGTGGTGGAGTGAGCTAAAGAAAGATGATGGATTAAACCCAGATCAGTTGACTGGGAGTGAGTGTTTGATTGGCTCAAACGCTCCGTCCATCATCCCCTTCTGTATCGCTTTGTTCGCCCTAAGTTGGCGGGGCATGCCCAGACGTGGGTCCCTTGCTCACTTTGCCACTGGATTCAAGCAAGCCTGGCTGATGACGGCTGGAATGCCAGAAACCGGTCCTAGGATGCTTGTTTCCGGTCCAGGAAGACATGGCTTGGCAGTTCGGGCTGGACTGTTCCCATGAGGCACAGGGTCAGACTGATTTGCATATGGCCATGTCTGAACTGAGGTGGTGGAGTGAGCTAAAGAATGATGATGGATTAAACCCAGATCAGTTGACTGGGGGTGAGTGTTTGATTGGCTCAAACGTTCGTCCATCATCCCCTTCTGTATCGCTTTGTTACGCCCTAAGTTGGCGGAGTCATGCCCAGACGTGGAGTCCCTGCTCACTTTGCCACTGGATTCAAGCAAGCCTGGCTGATGACGACTGGAATGCCAGAAACCGATCCTAGGATGCTTGTTTCCGGTCCAGGAAGACATGGCTTGGCAGTTCGGGCTGACTGTTCCCATGAGGCACAGGGTCAGACTGATTTGCATATGGCCATGTCTGAACTGGGGTGGTGGAGTGAGCTAAAGAATGATGATGGATTAAACCCAGATCAGTTGACTGGGGGTGAGTGTTTGATTGGCTCAAACGTTCCGTCCATCATCCCCTTCTGTATCAGCTTTGTTCGCCTAAGTTGGCGGGGGCATGGCCAGATGTGGGTCCCTTGCTCACTTTGCCACTGGATTCAAGCAAGCCTGGCTGATGACGGCTGGAATGCCAGAAACCGGTCCTAGGATGCTTGTTCCGGTCCAGGGAAGACATGGCTGGCAGATCGAGCTGGACTGTTCCCATGAGGCACAGGGTCAGACTGATTGCATATGGCCATGTCTGAACTGGGGTGGTGGAGTGAGCTAAAGAATGATGATGGATTAAACCCAGATCAGTTGACTGGGGGTGAGTGTTTGATTGGCTCAAACGTTCCGTCCATCATCCCCTTCTGTATCGCTACATCTTACAGCAAGCAGTGGCAAAGCCAGAAGGTTTAATTTCAGAATTGCTGCATTATTGGCCATGCCAATGCTTATTTTCTTATTAAGTGTGTTCACCAAGACATATGTATACGCATGGCTAGCAATTTTTGAATGGATTTTCTATAACGCAGGTGCCCATTTCTAATTTACTGATTAAGCATAGCTCGCCCCCATGTTGGATCAATAAATTCGAATATTATTTTTAACAAAAAGAACAGTGATAAGCACGAAAAAGCAATAAAAGCTGCTTAGCATGTCTTTCAGCTGCCGGGACATGCGAACATATAAATATTATTGTGATATGAAGAGTGGGATGGGGTGCAGAACGGCCAGAATAGGGGAGTGGGAAAGGGTGGAGATGTATGCGGCCCAGAAAACAGGGAGCGAGGTTGGGACAGGAGCATCGGAGGAAGAGGGACCATAAAGTAGCGCACCTGGGGAGGCTTCAAAACAGGGAAGAGAGAAAAAAAACACATGCACAACCCGTTGGCGTTAAATCACCGAATTGCCAGGGGTAGCGGAAGTGACATCACATGCCCTTTGACCTCCACTTTCACTCACACACACCTACACATACACACAAATCAACACATGTATACTCTCTCACACACAAACACACTCTCACCCACAAGCAAGCAAACAACATACATTTAAAAGCATTTTTTACTTACCTCAGCTACCATGGAAGGGCATATTCCAACTTATTGTACTTCATTTTTTTTGTCATAGTTCTTTTTATTGCAATTTTATACAACTTTTGCATCATACATGTATGACATTGGAGCCACTAAGCATCTTTGTATGCTATTTCCTGTTACAGTCTCATATAATGTGGCTCTGGACTTTGTCTGCTTATTCCTTACAGTTGCTTTCCCCATCCCTCATAAAAAACAAACGAAAGAACCACCTTTCCCTTGCCCTCCTCACCCCCATCCCAACATTCAACTGAACAAACTTAAATGAAAATAAGCATAACAGTGTAAGGTACTCGAGCGGGGGAGCTGATACTGGATTATATTATGTATTGGTGTGCGGAGGTGGGTGAAGAGCCCCGGGGACGGGGTTCTAATCTGTAAATTTCCGCCATCCCAGGGCAGACCAGCTAGAATTGGAAGAGGTGTAATGCCCTTGTTCTGGTTGGGCACGCCAACAATGGTAGCCCTCTCGAAAGATAATTGGTTAGGGACCCCCAAGTATATTCAAATTTTTTTAAGTCGACTCGAAAAATATCACTTAGCCTCTCCATCGTAAGTGCCTGCCAGAGATGTGCATGCCACTGAGTGAGAGACGGTGCCTCAGGTTTTTTCCTGGCTGCCGCCACTGCCATTTTTGCTGCTCCCAGGCAGAACCACACAATACCTTTATCCGCCTTCATCTGGTACTTTAGGGAATCTGTTCTGAGTCCTAATAGTACAAAGGAAACTGTTTTTAGTATGGGAAAGCCCAGAATCTCTTTTATTTGGGCCAATATCTCGGACCAAAATGGGCGGATGTTTGGGCAGTCCCACCAGATGTGGTGGAAATCGCCCAGCAAACCGCAGCCCCTCCAGCATAGGTCTGACGTGTCTGGATAGCATTTTTTCAATTTCGTGGGATATAGGTACCAATCGTATAAAATGTTGTAATGTGTCTCTGTGAGACTAAGGGAATGACTATGTTTATGTATATCCCTCCATAGAGGCTGCCGGGCTGGGTCTGTAATGCCATGTCCCAGGGTCCGTTCCCAGAATGCCATGTGTCGCAGTGTTTGCCCTTGTGAGGAGCGGATCAGCAGCGAGTATAGGAAGGAGATAATGCCCTTGGTGCGTTGGGTCTTTTTCACGAAGGCCTCAAGTGGTGTAAGGTCTCTCATGCTAGCCTCCCTCGTCTCTGGCTGAAGCGCTCAATGCCTTAGTTGTTGGTAGTGTAAATATTCCTCTTTTGCTAAATTGAAATCTCGTTGACAGTGTTCGAAGGTGAGTATGTCAGTGTTGTGGAATAAGTGTGATAGCATCCCCCCCTCCCTCCATCCCAGCCAGGAAAGATAAAGCGGGGCCCATCTTTTTATATCTGAGGTTAGCGTTTGCAGTAAAAGTGGATAATTGGCCTGAAATAGTTGGGAGAGTCTTGGAGTTATTGTTATGCCTAAGTATGTGAGGTTTTTCCTAGCCCATTGGAAAGGAGAGAGTCAGATTCAAAAGGGAGGATTTGGAGAGATCGATGTAAAATCCTGCCACTTGCTAAAATATGCTTAGCTCTCTTTGGAAAGCTGTCAATGAGTCCTTGGGGTCTGTAAGGGGGAGCAGGATGTCATCTGCGAACAACGATATTTTGTGTTCTTCTCCACCAAAGGCGATTCCTCTGATCTCCTAGTTGGCTCTAATTGCCGTGGCTCGGGGTTCGATACTCAGGGCAAAGAGGAGGGGTGAGAGTGGGCAGCCCTGTCTCGTCCCTCTCTCCAATCGGAATAGTTTTGCGCTAGCGCTGTTCATGAGAACCCTAGAGGTTGGGGCAGCGTAGTTTGCGTGTATCATGGATATAAATTTCTCCCCAAAACCAAAGCGCTTGAGTGTTGCAAATAGAAACGCCCAGTCAATGCGGTCAAACGCTGTTTCTGCGTCTAAACCTAACAATACTGCCGATATATGCTTTTTATTTGTTTTTTCAATGAGATGGAGAACTCGTCTGACATTGTCGTGTGTTTGTCGCCCCTTTATGAACCCCGATTGATCGGGATGTATGAGTTCGGGCATTGGGTCTTCCAGACGTGATGCCAATATTTTCAAATAAATTTGGCATCGAGGTTGAGGAGTGCTATAGATCGATAGGAGCCATAACTGCGGATCCTTCCCGGCCTTGGGGAGTACTATCATGAGCGCTTCTCTCACTGAAGGAGTTACTTTCCCTTTCATGGCCATGTAATTGTATAATTCTGTCAGGTGAGGAATTAGTTCTGCCCCATATGCTTTATAGACACGAGCCGTTTGAAAAGTTTAGGTTACCTATTGCTAGTCAGACCTCCTCCTCGCTGATGGGTTTTGCCAGCCTGTCATTTTGTTCCTGCGTTATCTTGGGCAAATCTATTTTGTCTAAGTAGCTTTTCTGGGAGAGTGGGTCTGTGTGTTCTGCCTTATACAGGGCCTGATAAAATTCCCCAAACACTTCCGCTTTGCGGTGCTCTTCAGTTTCTATCGTTCCCTTCGAATTCTGAATTTCGCTAGTATACTCTTTGTCCCTCTTAACTCTAAGCTGTCTCGTCAAGTTCATCCCCACCTTATTCCCCTGAGCATATGACGTTTGTTTCAACCTAAGTAAAGTCAATTCGGCCCGGTTTTTTATATTGCATTCAATTTGCCCTTGGCTGCGGTGACTTTACGTTGGAGAGGTAGACTAGGCGCATCCTTATGCGCCTTTTCTAGAGCCTGAAGAGCGGCCTCTAGTGAGTGCCTTTCTAGGGCCCTCTGCCTATTTAATTCCGTTGTTGCTGCGATACAGTGTCCCCTCAGAACTGCTTTAAAGGCATCCCAGTTATTGGCTGGTGTAGTGTCTTGGGGATGATTTAGTTGGAAGAATTCCTTTATAGTTTTACAAAGCTCGTCCCGCGCTAGTCTGTCGCGCAGTAGCACCTGTGGAAAGAACCAGTGTACATAACTGGGTGTGCGAGCTTGCCATTCGGGGGAACATGTTACTGGGGCGTGATCCAAGATGACATTAGATTTAATGTCAGAGGTGCGTATATCACCTTTTAATGTCCCGCTCATAAAGACATAGTTCAGTCTCGAATACATACGGTGGATATGTGAGAAGTAAGTGTAGTCTTTGTCTGAGGGATGAAATTCTCTCCATACATCTATTAAACCTGGGGCCTTTATTGCAGTTTTAGCCGTTTTTGAAAAGCTGCTGGTCTGGGCTCTGTGCAGGTGTGTGCTTTCCATTCCCGAGTGCCAAGTGAGGTTAAAGTCGCCCATGAGGATCATCTCCCCTCTGCAAAGTCTCCCAGCATGTTTAGTGTCTTCATAAGAAAAGGGAGTTGGTTGCTATTCGAGGCGATGATTGATGCCACAGTGCACAATTTTCCACATGTACACCCCTTCACCATCACTATTCTACCCTCTTTGTCCGTTTTGTGACTTTCTACTCCAAACTTCAGTGATGAGTGGAACAATATCGCGACCCCGTTATGTTTAGTGGAGTTGGTTGACTCAAATATTTGGGAATAATTTTTATGCTTGAGCCTATGGGCCTCGGAGCGTTTTAGATGTGTCTCTTGCAGGGCGACTATGTCATAGTGGTCATCTAACAGGTATTTCCATATTTTAGGACGTTTAGCTGGGGCAATTAGACCTTGTACATTCCACGTTAGCGTCTGTATTACCATGTCCCTGTTTGTAACCCTTCCTCTAGTGGCCGCACTTGATGTTTCCAGTCCTCCTCCAACCCCCTCACCCCGACCCCACCCCCCCACAGACCCTCTCCAGGTGCCTCCCTGCTGCTCCATTAGTATTTGTGTCTTTCCAACCAGCGAGTACCTACAAGGAAAAAAGAAAACAACCCCCCCCTCCCACCCAATGTTCAAACCTTCCGGAACAACAGGTCCCAGAATGAACCGTGTATTCTTGGTCATTGGTGTCGTTTGGGGTGGCTGGTCCTTCATCGCTGCCATGGCTTCCGTGTTTCTCACATGACTCGAATCAAGACCATACTTTCCTCTATCACTTAGCCCTTCTGTGATTCTGCCGGTCTACCGACCGTGCCGCTTGCTAGTGTTCCTTTTACCATGTCCGAGGATAACTGAACTCGCCCCTAGGGTGCCTCAGCCTCTTGATGCTTCGAGCGTTCCTTCAGAGTTCTATTTCTGTGTGCCATTGAGCAAAGGCGACCGCCAAAAGTCCTCTTTGTCCTTTGCCGTTGTTTACCTTCTTCTTTGCTGTTTGGGTGGTCTCTGGGTTCCCCGCGAAGGTCACCAAGAAAATCGTCAACAAACAACTGACCCGCTACCTCGAGGAGAACAACATCCTGGACCCTTCCCAGTCCGGCTTCCGCAGCAACCACAGCACCGAAACCGCCCTCATCGCCGCCACCGATGACATCAGGACCCTGCTAGACAACGGAGAAACAGCAGCCCTCATCCTCCTGGACCTATCAGCCGCCTTCGACACGGTCTGCCACCACACACTACGAACACGCCTTCACGACGCCGGGATCCAAGAGAAGGCCCTGGACTGGACCACATCCTTCCTTTCCGGCAGAACACAAAGCGTCCGCCTAGCCCCCTTCCGATCCAAGGCCACTAAGATCATCTGCGGCGTACCCCAAGGCTCCTCCCTCAGCCCAACGCTGTTCAACATCTACATGGCACCCCTCACCCACGTCGCCCGACAGCACAACCTCAACATCATCTCCTACGCCGACGACACCCAGCTGATCCTCTCCCTCACCAAAGACCCTCACACCGCCAAAGCCCACCTCCACGAAGGAATGAAGGCCGTCGCCGAATGGATGAGGACCAGCCGCCTGAAGCTGAACTCGGACAAGACGGAGGTCCTCATCCTTGGTTCCAACCCTTCAGCCTGGGACAACTCCTGGTGGCCAACATCACTGGGAACAGCCCCGCCACCCACCGACCACGTACGCAACCTAGGGGTCATCCTCGACCCCACCCTCTCCATGACTAAGCAGGTCAACGCCGTTTCCTCATCCTGCTTCAACATCCTCCGAATGCTCCGCAGGATCTTCAAGTGGATCCCCACCGAAACAAGAAAAACAGTCACCCAGGCCCTCGTCACCAGCAGGCTGGACTACGGAAACGCCCTGTACGCAGGAACGACGGCTAAGCTCCTGAGACGGCTGCAACACATCCAGAACGCCTCTGCACGTCTTATCCTCGACATCCCCCGATGCAGCCACATCACACCCCACCTGAGAGACCTGCACTGGCTCCCTGTCAACAAGAGGATAACCTTCAAGCTCCTCACCCACGCACACAAAGCACTCCACAACTCCGGACCAGCCTACCTCAACAGACGACTCAGCTTCTACATCCCCACCCGCCAGCTCCGCTCGACCAGCCTCGCCCTCGCCACAGTCCCCCGCATCCGGAAAACGACCGCCGGCGGCAGATCCTTCTCCCACCTCGCCGCCAAGACCTGGAACACCCTCCCCACCAACCTCCGACAGACCCAAGACCTACTGGCCTTCAGAAGACTCCTCAAGACCTGGCTCTTCGATCAGTAGCAGCACCACCCCCCTCTTCCCCCAGCGCCTTGAGACCCTCGCGGGTATGTAGTGCGCTTTATAAATGACATGATTGATTGATTGATTGATTGGGTGAGCCAGGGAGCCGTCTCTGTGTTTTCGCCTGCTACAGGTCCCGCTGGTTCAGGCCTCTCTGTAGCTTGACCATTCCTGTTTGTCTCCAAACCAAGTATATTCATGGCGTCCTCTAGCTCTGTGCAGTGGTGCTGTCTTTTGCGATGCTCAAATGCTAGACCAAAGCTAGACTAGAACTTCCCTTGGTCTCTGATTCTCTCCTGTGAGGGGCCTTCCCACCCTGTGCACTCTGTCTATTTTGATCTTGAGAGTGTTAGGGCCCAGGACCTCATTGAATAGCCCTGTTACAAATGCCTTCAGGTCCAGTCCCTCCGCTGCTTCTTCCAACTGTCGGATTCAAATGTTGTCCCTTCGGGATCTATTTTCACCATCTTCCGTTTTAATTATGGCCAATTGTAGTTGCGTTTTCAGGGTTTGCGTCGAGTTCTTCTGCTGTTCAACATCCTACTCTAGTACTTGAATTTTGTTTTCCATGTCTAGGGTCCTGCTGCCTACAGAGTCTATGTCCTGCCTCAAGGTGAGTAGTTTATCATTCATGTCCGTTTTGAGCTTGTCAATAGACGTGGCCACGCCTGCTTTTATCTCCTCACATAGTTCCTTTTTTGAACTCACGCAACGAGGCTAAGAAATCTTCTATTTTTAGTGCCATGCTCTCGTCTGCTCCCACTAGTTGTCGGGCAGTGGGCGCTTCTGTGGAGCCAAAGTAGTTGGAGACCCTATTAAGTTGGGTCTTCTTTGGTGGCATAGGGATGATCTCTGCTCCCGATCCCTGAGTCAGGTGGGAACAGCTTCTAATGATGTTTCTGAGGCTACTTCTTGTTCCTCTCTGGACCACTGGATTGCCTCTCTGGAGGGTTCTGGATGCCAACTGCCCGGGTACTTCCCCTCAGCGCTTTAGTAGACTGGGATCTGGTATATAGGGTATGATCTCTGAGGTCTTACATCGCCTTTCCTTGGTTTCCCTCACTGGTATGTTGATCCGCTACTGTTTTACCCTTTTTGAGGGGTTTGTACTGCCTTTACTTCGCTGCTTGACCTTGCTCCCTTAAATGCTCCATCCCTCCATCCTCCCGTCTGTCTCTCCTCGCCGCCTCTGGCACTCGCTGGTTCGTGGATGCCTTGCTGTTGTCCTGGCGGCTCAGGTCGACCGCGTGAGGGCTTCAAACTGTAACCAAGCGCCACGGGGGCCCCAATCCTGCAACCCCCTGTCCTCCCAGTATAGATGCTCTCTGAAGCGTGTCGACTCACCTGTTAATGCTGGCGGCTCCGAAGCTCCTCTCTGCCGTGCTCCGCTCCCCAAGGCTTCACCAGCTCGGCGCTCCGTTCTTCATTCGCAAGCCTTCCCCTCCTTGTGAGCTCATTGGATCCCTGGCCCCTAGTAGGTGATGTTCTGCTGTCGCTGTGAGTCGCTTCAGGCACCTCCTCACTTCCTGTCGCCGCTTCGTTTAACTCCCTGCTGTTGGCCCATCCCCCAATGGCATGCCATCTTTCCCCTCGCGGGTCTCGTCCGATTTCAGTTGTGCCTAGGCATTGCTCCTGCACCAAAAAAGCTTGTATGGGAAGCGACGAAGCCCCTGGTGCCTGCACCACCCTTTACATTGTCGATTGCGGGCTTTGTTGGTGTCTTCTCTCCGATTTCACATATTGTGGCAGCGGAACCGAGACGGACTACGTCCTCACCGCCATCTTGGTTGGCCACGCCCCCCTTGTACTTCATTTTTATTACACTATTAGTGAATAATATACTTTATTTATTCACTATTAGAGTAATAAAAAATTGACAGAGAATAAAGAGAGTGGAGCCTCAGCTTTCCCTGTGTTCCTTGCACTGCTTACCCCTAAACTACATCCATTGCACAACCATGGAATGCTCCATACAAATGAAATAGCGTGTACCATCATGTATCCAATTAAAGGATACATCTCGCCCAGCCAGAACAATGTGAGACTGAAACAAAAATGCTCCTCGGTAGAACCTTTTAAAGAAAAAGGAGGAAAGCTATTGAATCTGAGCAGAGGAGATAGATAGACAACAAAGCCATCCGATCATGTGCAAAGGGTTGATTCAAAGTGCACTCTATTTATACTGAAAACAATAGGTCTGGCTAACAGAACGAACAATTAAAGCTGTTTGTAGCTGAAACCTAAAAAGTTCAGCACGCTTTTCCACATAGATCTTGTGTATGTTTCCCTTGTTTTTAAAATAACAATCATTCAGGACTAATCCCTGAAGATAACTGTGAAAATACAAAACATCAGGGGTTGTATTACATAAGTGTACCGAGGGCCCAATGGGCGTTTGTGCCTGCTTTGCGCACCCCCGGGGCACTTTAATATTACAGAAGGGGCAGCAGATGCTTGTGTGGCCCCTTCTGTAATACTGATAGCACTGGCGCACATAAAGCACCAGCGCTATCTTCAGGGGGCATTCCCTGATTTGCATGGGGGTATGCCACATGCAAATAAGGGAATCCCTTTGCCCCTGCGCAGTATTACAGACAAAGGCGCAGAGGCAAAGAAGCTCTCAGGAGGCGCACTGACAGTGCACCATCTAAAAGGTGGCGTACTGTCAGTGCGCCCCCTGATGGCAGCCCTCTGGAGGTGGGAAAAGGGGTCCTATGGACCCCCCAGACATCCCCGTGCAGGCGGGTGCAGTCACTGATTGCACCTGCCTGCAAATGGATCTCTAATCCCCTTTAAAACTGCAGACGGGTTGCCGCCTGCACTGTGAAAACAAGTAGTGGCTTCAAAGCAGCCGCTTCGTTTTTCACAGGAATGCGCTGCCCCCACAGCAGCGCGAGTTCGCGGCTGCCCTGGGGGCAGCACATTCCATGTAATAGGGCGCTCTTTCCCTTTTTGCGCCTGGCGCACCTGTTTTAAGGTGCGCTGGGTGCAAACAGGGAAAGTGCACTCTTTACATAATAGGGTCCTAGGTGTATTACTTACCTCCTGCATCACCTCAAAATGCTTAACCGCACTTACAGAGAATAAAACTTGGAGTTTTCAGCAGAATAACTTTCCAGTACAAAGACAGACTTCTCATCTACATTTGGCCATAAGGATAGGTGGTCTCAAAGAAATACATCGACGGTTCTAAAATGTTGTTTAGTATGTTCATGGCACTTTAACCAGACAACTAACACACTGAAATGTGTCTTAATAGGTTTCTGAGTAACACGAGGTCTCTGCAATGACAAAAGATCATCACCAGGTTGGATAGTTATTTTATAACTGAACAGCCGAAACTACTCAAATTAGTACACCAGTAAAACTGCAGTAAATGTGTAATGCCAATAGCATAATAGAAGTATAACCTCAAACCTGTAGGTTGGGAAGGTTCAGCCTTCATTGTGTAATGTTTGAATGTTTGAAGACTAATCTCATAATTTTCCCTAGCCCACATAAATGAAGGTATAGCCATTTAGTTTTTTAAAAAAAAGAGTTGTTCTAATAACATGGGAAATCTTGAAATATGAAAAGAAATGGCAGTAAAATCAACATTGTTACTAATGGAGAAAATAGCAATGCCCTCCACTTTTTCAATAAGGTCTCAACTTTTGTGCAACAAGGCCATAGTTAACAGTACATAAATCTTGAACATTGACATTTACATAAATTCTATAATATTTGTTTCACAAAAAGAAATTCCACATTCTAACTCTTCTGGAAGAATGTTGGTAGTGGTTGTTTAATAACATTCCCTTTATTTTATAAGTGTTCATCTGATGTTAATTCAACACCTCTGTTCAGTCATATTGCTCAATACTTATCACGAGTGGCCCTTCTTGGATTTCAAGAATATTGCTATGTCATAAATAGATGAGTTAATATCCACAAGATTTTCATGTAGTTGCAGTTTGGCCACAGTGTGGATCTTAATTGCCATTGCATGAATAGAAAACAGCACACAAACGTCGACAAGCTGTTACTATAACCAATAGCCAACATTCTGAAAAACCTTCTTCTCTCTCCAATATGCCGCAACTGCCTTCCCCCTTCCTTCCTTCCTTCACATGCCGAGACGTGAGTCATATGTGTTTTATAAGCTCTTTCACCTAGCTTCTTGGGCCAGATTTATCAAAGGTTTTGCGTCGCCCTTGCACCATGCAAGGGGATGCAGGGTTTTGCAAAACCTAGACTGAGATTTACCAAGCCATGCAAAGCTACCTTGTGTGGCTTGGTAAATCTGGAGTAGTGCAAAGCAGCTCAAGTTGCTTCCTTGCGTTACACTGCCCCAGGGAGACATTCAATTGGTGGAGCGTGGGTGTTCCCACGCATCGACCAACAGATTTTGGCACATTCCCAGATTTACCATGAGCGGTAGACCTGGGTATGTGTCAAATGCTACACCTTGGCAGGGGAGGCGTAACAAGGAGAAATATGTTTATTTCTCCTCGTTTTTTAGAGGAAAAGCCTCAGAGGTGCAAGGGTGCTTGCATTGGCACTAGGCAGCACATAGTGTGCCAGTGCCAGGAGAGGACAGTAATGCGCCACATAATGTTAAATATTGCACATTCTTGCTTTTTGCCAGTCACAGAATGCAGCACAGCAAGGTGTCTTTCTGCGCTGTGACATTTTGATAAATCTGCCCCTTAGCGTCTTCCTGATTGACCCACGGCCACACAACAAAATACTATTCTGATCTTCCTTCAGCGGTAACCATACATATGGCTTTTGCATCTCCCTAAAAGGTTTCTATTAAGAGAGATATAGGTTTCATGGCTTCAATCTTGTGTATGTGAGTTCCCTGAATTCGTTAATTCCGTAGTTCAGGTACAGAGTAAAGGACTCCAGATCACTTCAAAATCTCTATCTGGTGCCTCTGGCATAAAGGTGAGCTTCTCAATAGCCAGAGGATACTCAACCCTAAACAAGTAAGGCTCTCTTGTTGGCAGTGACTTCTTCCACCAGTTCACAGCAATTTCCTGCTTAGCTGTGAACAGGAGCTGAAAATACTAGGGGGCATATTAGCAAGGGCAGTATTGCCACTTTAGCGGCACTTTTTGCCGCTAAAGCGACGATATTTTTATCACCCTATCAGCAAGCTGTCGCTAACGGGCGTTAGCGACAGCTTTCTGGCGATAGCGGCCGGTTTTCCTATCGCCTTGCATGTCAGCGATAATTATCGCTAATGACATGCAAGGTAGGCGTTCCCAACTAAAAGCGACTGAAAACAGTCGCTAACACAACTTCCCCCTATTAGCAACGCACGCGAAGCAATAAAAAAAGTCGCGCTAAGTGCGATTATCGCTAGAATTTAACACCTGCTAAAAACATGACTTACCTCTTTGTTCAATGGGAGGTGGATTGTCAGGCTAAGTCCACCATGGCGTTAATGCGTGAATATCGCTGGATTTCCAGCGATATTCACGCATTTCGCCGCTATCGCTGGATATTTTATCGCATTGGAGATAAACGTTGCTAATAACGTGTTATCTCCGCGATCAAATCCAGCGATACGCGGCGATAAAAAAAAACACGCTAAGCGCTGTTTGCTATAATTATCGCAAGTTGTTGCTAATATCCCCCCAGTTTCCTAGTTATTGCCCGTTAAATTTTGAGTTTGACTTGTATATCCAATCTGAGGTAAGGAGTAGGGCAATATAAAATATGCTTAATATGGGTCCACCCACACCACACTGCGACCAGCACTTATTTGATTTCTCCATATTCAGCTTAGGTATCTTGACTGCAATGTGATACCAATGTCACAATAGTCTATGTAGTGGTTCCTTTTTAGCAATGTATCAGGTGGTGCTGTGTGTACGATATCATTTCTTCCCAGCTTTTGCCTGAGATTATGATTTCCAGTTCTTTCACCCATACTTTTTGGTACCCTTTCTTTGTCATTCTCGTTTCTTGGGTATGGAATTTGGAAATGTTTGAAACCAGCCTTACATGTTGGCTTTTCTTTTTAAGCCCTTTTTGTGGTTTCAGAACACACAGCTTTAGATGTCTGTTGTGAACAACATTGTGTAGAATACTCTAACATATGCTGAATGTCGGCTATTGGTGACTCTCATTTTCATGATTTGATTCCTTTCTTGTCCATGCCAATTCCTGGCTCCTGATTTGAGATCTTTCCTCTCCGTTCTTGTGTTTGTACCATCCCTGGAATACTCATGGATTACCTTGGTTTTTGATTGCATGAGTTGTGTCTTTACTGCCAATTTAAAGGAACTCTTTTTTTCTTTTGTGTTTTTTATTGCTCTCTTCCCCTATGTATCAGATTTTACTCACACTCAGAACCAGTGATCACTACCATGTGTCCACTAACTCGTTGCCCCATCTAATCCCTGCAATTCTCTTGCTTTGTTAATCTTTTCAGCCATTTAACCCAACCTCCTTCACTGTATTTCTACCTGCCCTCATGTGCTCCCCAGCCGGGCAGCATGTGGTTGCTGCTGTCACTATTGGCTTTGCCAGTACTTATAAAAATGCTGCACAAACATTTGTAAAGTCAATACCATTGGGTGGCTATCTTAGAATTAATTTTGTGTTTTTTTATAGTTATAATGTTCCAAGGCGGCTGCCACATTGCACCATGTTGCATCTACCTGCATTAGAATGCTATTTTGGAAAGCTATAACAATAATAAATAACAGAAAAATAGAATTCCAAGATAGCCGCCATGTTTATCTACACACAATGTGATGCAATGTGGTAGCCATCTTGGAATTCTAGAGTGAAAAATATAATGTGAAGCAATTTGGTGACCGTTTTGAAATTCTATATTTTCTAGTATATATTTGTGTTATACTATTCCAAAATGGCTGCCTGATTGCATCTATATGCAACGTGCTGTTCCATCTTGGAATGATGCAACTTTAACAATCTATTCAAAAGCTCGAATTCCAAGATGACCACCCAATGTTATTGAATTTGGCTAAGGGCAACCGATTGGCTTTGCCAGTGCTTTTTCCACAGGTGACACCTTTCTTAACAGAGTGCTGTGTGCTGAGTGTTTGAATTGAGTGCACTTGAACGTCACAGTTTCCGTAGAGGCAGAACGTCTCCTGAATCTTCAAAAAATATCTTACAGAACTCTTTTAATACATGTCTTGTAAGACACACTTGGGACAAAAGAGTGCTAAATTCCATGAATTCTTAGCTTCCTTAGTAACCAAAGGACAATATAGAGGTAGTGTTGGCAATCGTGTGGTCTATAAAACATCAATGTTGTCTGTTTTCTTCTGACAGCATTCAGTCAAGGAACTAAGCTCTTTTACTTAGGGCCCGATTCTGATGCGGGTTGGAAAAGCTTCCCGACCGAGGGCCTGATTCTGATGCGGTTAGGAAGGCCTCCTAATGGCATTTGCTCCTTCCAAATCGGATCGGGAACGTGTCTTCCCGACCGAGGGCCCAATTCTGATGCGGTTAGGAACATATGTTCCCATTGAAGTCAATGGGAGTTCAACCAAATCGTATCTGGAAGCATCCGGATGCATCCTACTCCGCCGGTCGGACTTTCCCGATCCAAGTGGGTCGGACACCATTTCCCAACCGATTCGGTCGGGAAGCTTTTCCAATCCACATCAGAATCGGCCCCAAAGTTGTGGCTGACTACAACCAGTACTCCAAGTCCTCATTTTCTTGGATGTAAGATCATTTATCTAGGATAAATGTACTACTGTGTTCATTTTGCAAGTTCTTTAGGGTGTGTCTCCAGGAACTGCTTACATGATGGGTTGGACTGAATAGATTTCTTTCTTCATTGTGGCAATTCTCCCTATCCATGAGCAAAATCTGGAATTCCATGATTTCAATTTGGACTGTAGTTCAGGTGGCAACAGAAGATAATTCCAGTCTATTATCCTGTGGAGTTTCGGAGAAATTATTATTCCAAAAGAGCTAATGGGTTATTTTTGCCATCTACATTTGTAGCATTCTTTTAAGGATACCACTAGTATCCCTGAAGGGGAAAGATTTAATTTCTGCACATTGACTTTTAATACTGAGACTAGGTTGTAGCTTACTTTAGTGAAGAGGACATGGATGCACTGGATCTGTCTGTCAGTGGCAATATCACATCATTTGCATATAAAGAGGTTTTAAATTAATGTTGTCTGTTCATAATGCCCTTAATCCAGCTACTAGACTGTATATGTTGCGCCAGAAGTGCTATTCTAATGGGAAATGAAGTGAGCCTAGGGAACCACTCTGCATTCTCCCTCTGATCACTTGAAATAATGAGAACAGTGAATAAAGATTTAGGTCCCAGCAACCTCATTTGGAAGAAATAAAAATCCCCTGATTTCGGGTGGTGGTGGGGGGGGGGGGATGTGGGGGGGTAGTGTTCAGCCAGTAGCCGAGTTTGGGGATAATTTGTCTATTTCATTTTCTTTAAGCCATGCAGGAAACAACAGGTCTCTGATGGATCTTGGAGAGATTTTTTGTTTAAAATTAAACTCAGTGGTAGAGAGAAGATCCCCATTGTACAGTGAGATAGGTTTATAAAGTGCAATGTCCCCTCTGAAAGGCATTCCCAAAACAGCTGTGCTGCTTTTTGTTAAAAAAATATCTTACTTTCTATGCCTGAGCATGTGTGCTGCATACTCTTCAACATTTGCCATCTGCTATACCTTATATAACAGATGCCAGTCTTTTTTCTATGTCTTCGGGATGAACAAAATACTAAAAAGACCTGTCACCTGTTATACACAATATAATAGATGACAGCAATTTTACTATGCCTACTATCCCCTATCTAGGGTCGCAGTGTGCAGGAGGCTCCTGTACATCCATATATACTTCTGTCTGGTTTGCAGTCCATAGCTGACAGCAATGTATGTCTAAAAGGCCTGTAAATACACATTGTAGGCTGCTGTCTGTTCTGTAGCATACAGCAGTATTTTGGAAGGAATGATTTTATCAAGGCTGTGGTTAGAATCTTTCAAATACACCAGGCTACAAATAAGCCCCTTTGTCTCCTTTTGTTGTCTGCTTTCTCGTGGACATAGGCAGTATTTCCATCTCTAACCCTTTCAGAGGTTTCTTCAGCTTCTATTTATTAGGCCTGGGCGGTAAATTCCGTTCCGCTCGCGGAATTTGCGGAATTTGGGTAATTTCGCGTTCCGCGGAGAACGTGGAATTACCAAAAATTCCGCGATCCGCGGCTTGGCAGAATTTTTTGCTTGTTCGCGCTTTCAAAATGCGTGTTCACGAGATATTTCTCCCCGAGCACGCAAACAGCGTTCGCGAACAGGAAAAAAGCATCGCGAACGGGCGGAACAAGCAATTCCGGAACTTTTGCGTACTCGCGGAGATTTTTTACCGTTTCGCGGAGCTTTGCGTAGCGCGACTACGCAAATTCCGCCCACCCCTACTATTTATATGTTACCAAAGCTCCTCCCAGAAGTTCATAACCCAAGAAGAACAACACCTCTTTATCGGAATAACGCTCTCTGTCACTAGTGTGCTATGTCATTACACTGAGAATCCTATATCTTCTGACTATTTCATTATTGACACTATCTTTGACAATCTGATAGGATATGAGATAAAGCGCCCTGGCAGGATTGGGGACAGGTTAGCCTTAAGAATATATGAGGTCATGTGCTCCTAACAAAGTCCAAATTGTTGAGTAAACAAATTGCATAATTAGTTAAATAAGCCTTCTTGAGGCAGGGTATAAGTAAGAAACCATAAAGGTTTACTAAAAAATTAAGTGCATTACAGAAGGCAAAATGTGATTAATTTCAAAATCAGTAAAAATGCGTAATAAATCAAATGCAGGGAATTAGCATAAGGCTCAGATAAATGCAGCACAAGATCTGACACAGACTCAAACCTTAGAAAGAATATTTAAATAATTATGAGTCCCAAGCATAAGGCAGGATGGCAAGGGTCTGCTCCGTAAGAAGTGGAGAGCAACTCACAGCTTACCTACAAAATGAGCCCTTTTTATATGAAAAAACAGAGTGGGAATCACACAGTAAGCATAAGGTGATCAAAATGTTACATGACTTAACAAATCATAATATGGAATATAGTGCATCATTACCTAACACCATCCTAAACACCATCCCCTGTTGAATATTAATATGTTCTCAATTGATATAATGGCATGGCATGTGACAGTACAAATCTAGTAACACATAAAACAATGGCAGACTCATATAATGAATAGACCTACTGAAATACAGACAGAAAATTCCCTGGACAGTAACGCGTGGTAGGAAAGCTTCCTCTAGGGTTTATTGAGAACAACATGACAAACCAAAGCATTTCATTGGTGCACATTTTGCTGTCTGTGATGAAAGGATGGAGAAATGATAACACAACATGGCTGAGCAGAGATTCAAGATGGAGCCAGGCCTAGTTTGGGCCTAGTGTGGATATCTCATAAAACAAGAGTACTGTGGGTTGTAGAGAAACCATTTTTATGCAAAACGTTTATGACATTAAACAGACAGTATTTATTAATCAGAACTATCCCTGACAATGGACAGGTCACTATTCCCATGCCCTTCATTCCCCTTGCGGCAAGAAACCAAATATCCCAATGAGAGTGGCTAAACCATATTCAACAACACATTAATAAGCTCCCTGTTTACAGTTGCTGACTTCATACTTGTAATCTTTCCTCATTGGCTGACTTCATACCATATTATTCTTGATATATATCCAACCCAAGCACATGCTGCGGACATCTCAGACGTAATCCCATAGCAATCTCAAGACCATCTGTTTATCAAACAGACCTTGCTGTCATCTTCTTGTCACGTCAGATGTCTCATAGAGCAATGCCTTGATTTACAGGGATAAACCCTATGGAACCGTTGGTGGGCTTGCTTTGATGCAGAAATCTTCCTTAAACTGTAAATTGGATATAAGCCCAAGTAATTTGACTTCCGCATCATCTGTTGTTCTCTTAAGCACGGTGCAAATTTTGCTGGCCCAGAAAATAATCATCTTGCATCCATGACACTTCACTTCACAACAGATATTTCCCGTGGAGATCATAGAGCATGATTCACCAAGCTTTTTCAATGAGTGGCCATGTCTCACTCCTGTCGTGGGCATTGATTGACTCCTGATTTTCCAGGACTGGCCCACAAAACATGTTCTGTGTGTAGCTGAGTATCAGACTAAACTTAAGTGTGATTTGCCCATGAATGTCTCAGAATAAAACACGCTTGCTCGCAGTAAGAAATATTAGTAAATCAGATCGAACGAGTAAGCATGTTTCACTCCTGGAAATTCATGAGTAGTGTACACCCAAGTCATGGATAAAACACAATTTCCAATGGAAAATGCTTCGTGAATCAGGTCTAAAATTCAGGAGTAATCCACACTGAAGACAGGGGTAAGACACAGCTTCTCTCAGGCAAGCTTTGTGAAACAGACCATTAATAGCTCCTGAATTAAGAGGAAAAATCTGTGATTGTTCCCCCTTTTAACCCCATACACCTTATACAACTTTAATCAACTCTTCCCACAGCCTGTTCCTAATAAACAACACAATTTCTTCCTGATTTCACCAAGAGCTGTATGAAGGATTTCTCATTACTTTTAGACTGCTTGATCAACCGTGTCATACTATTCAATTTATCTCAGTCCCACACATCAAATAGTCTAACCATCCAAAATCCAAAGAAGAACCCTGAATGGTATTAACTTGTAATGATATCCCCTGCTCTTTATGAACTCTGAAAAGGCCAGCCTCTCTCATTCAACCTAGATACACTCATACACACATTTAATCATCGCTCGTATTAGATGAGCAACATGGTAGATTCTCTCAAACATACATCATCACACTTACTCTTAGAATCTCTGTGCTAGAAAACAATCAGTGAGGAAATAACAAAAACCAATGAAAATCCTCACAGTCTCTTGGAATCCTAAGAATTGTCATCCATCAAGCTAACACTCAATGTTGCCAAACCACACCTAATCTAATTCCTATCATGATCAAATGTTCTTCTGCATAGCAAAAACACCAACAAAACCACCTACTAGGCTAGCCTATGCCTCATTTCAAAGACTCTACCTCCATTGTCATCAACCTTCTCTCTAAGATATTTACAACATCCACCTGGATGCTAAAAGTAAGCACTGTGGATTGTCTCCACCATTATTCCTACATACAGAATACCTGAATCGTCCTTAAAGCAGCTATATTTCACTGACATGCTAATAATTATGAAAGACATTCAGCACTCAATGAATGCTGATGAAACCAATCCAGCAATCCGGCTCAAAAAATGCTCTAGAGTAATACCACCACTTATGCTGCACTCCTTATTTGTATTGCCCTCTGCAGGAACTTTTCACATAGTTGTGATAAGGCCAGTTTTTTCTACACTATTAATCATGTACATGGAACCACTGGGGTCTATGCTGGGTTCATACACCTCTAGCTGAAGGAATTTGCCTTTGATGAGACCCCCCAAACCCACAGGGAAATGCAGGAATATTCAATAGCAAGCATCTTGACTATTTTCATATCATCTGTGAAGCTGCATATTTAATTATGAAGAAGACATTATGTCCGCCAAATAACATTTAAATAGCATAGCACTATTATACTATACACCCCACAAGTTATTAGGCAATAGTAGCTCAGCCAACACCCAGAACCTGTAGCAGTATCACAATACTGGCAGGCTCACACAAGCCTGCCTTAGCCGCCATCAATTTGACTCTCCATAAGCAATACGCTTAGAGGGGATCTGGGCTCAGCTATTAGTACCTAATAACTTGTGGTTTTTGGATATAATAGTGTTATGCTTTTTAATTGCCTGATAGGTGTATATCTATTTGAGCCTGAGGTTTAGGTTTAAAGTTCCCTACAAAACTACTGGCTCATGCAACTTAACTCAACTCACAAATGTATTCCTCCTATATCAGAAATGCCCTGGCAGCTTTCAAGAGGATATTACATGACCATCCTTTTTGAAGGCGGGTCTTCACATCGTTTCTGAGCCCCAGGACGCCGTTTGCCCGCAGTCTTGACTTTTGGAGGACGTCGACCTTTGTTCGCCCCGCGATAGCTCTACCGACAAGCTGCCAGTCCCGGCGAAGTCCGCCCTAGGAACATATAGATCGATCATGATCTAACCTTTTGTTAGCTCTCACTCAGTTCTGACGCCTATCGTAGTCGGCACTTCATCACTGACTGTGTTCTAATCGTTATTTCCTGTCGAATCCCTGCAGCTTGGGACTTCCACGTAGTTTCTCAGTTGTTCATGAAGATTCCTATACGAACTGACATATTGGGTCCCCATGACTTGCAGCCACTTCAGAAGGACGTCTATATTGTATCCAGCACTGCGACGTACTCCCTCTTTGTTTCATTTTGGATTCCTTTTGACTGAATCTTAACTAACATCAGAGCTTCTGATCTGAGAAGTGCTTTATTGTCACTTAGTTAATTTTATCCCTGTTCAAACTTCTCCTCCCCGCCTTAGTGCTCCTCTCTTGATTACCAACTTATCAGTGCCCTGAGGAAGGTGACGGCTACTTGCTAGCCTAGCACCGAAACACCGCATCGGCATCGGCACTGTGCAAGACAGAAACCACAGGGTGGTATTTACCTGAAAGTACCAACTGGATGCACTTTTGCCAACCTATCACTACTACTACATAATCCTGATTTGGTTTCTGTCGTATCGTGTGTGTAATCTATTTTACTGGATATGTGAGAATGTGGAATGTATGAGATGGTTTGACTGTTGGAAGTATATGCTTATGTTTTTGAGTCTACGATTTTAATAGAGCTCTATTGTAGTGGGGTGGGAGAGTCTTTATTAGTTTTTTATGTTTATGCACCTGATTATTATTTGTTTAATTGATTTATATGATTATTGTATATTCTGTATGTTATTCTTTTTGCTCCGTGCTCAGTGCTGAGTAGTTTAAAAAAAGATTAATAAGTAAAATAAAAAATTCTTTGTATTTCACATCCTCGAATCATGTTCCCACTTTTTATCAAACAGTTATTTTCATTTCTTTTTGTGTATCTATTGTTGTTTTGATCTTAAAAATTGTTTTCCCTTTTTTTCTTCCCTGGACGAATTAAGCTTCCCCCTTATTAGTTAGAGACATAGTTATGTCCTATTAATATCCTTTGGCAGTTGACACCTTCCTTCTCCTTTCTGAGGGTTGGCCTTTGTTATTGTATATCTATTTGAGCCTGAGGTTTAGGTTTAAAGTTCCCTACAAAACTACTGGCTCATGCAACTTAACTCAACTCACAAATGTATTCCTCCTATATCAGAAATGCCCTGCAGCTTTCAAGAGGATATTACATGTGTACTAGTACTTTGAACAAACCTTTGTATCTTTAAGTTGTTCAATGGAATAGTTTCTTCAGATAGAACTACACAGAGCCACTTTGACTTCTGTCTAAACAAAGTTGCTTCTTGTTAGGTAATTAATTTGAGCAAGTGGTTGATGGTGGAGGCAACCGACACTCATTCTTGAGGATCAGCACTTATGTGTCCTCATTGGTCATTTACTGAGAGGAAAGAAGGAGAAAGAGAAAGACAGAAAAAACATTTCAAAGGGACAAAGCAGCAACCTACAATATTGAGATAAAGGAACAAGGAATGTCTGGAAGTGGATTAGAGAGTCATGAGGTGGATTTAAGACTATGCAGCCTTGGTATTTGGCAAGTCGACATTTAATTGCACGGCCCACGGGCTTCTGAGCAGGGCTTGGGCACTGGCAAGCATTTTATTACAAATTAAGCATCACCCTTGTTATACATGACAATGAACTTTGAATTACTGTCTGTTCTTTATTTATGTTTTATATTACTGAGACTCAAGTCTTTTGGCTTCAGCTAACGCACTAAAGAATACCGGAGGCACATCCATACGCTTGAGCCCCTCAGTCTGTCCGCACAAGGAGGAACTCCTAAGTACTGAACATATGCTTGAGCCCCTAAATGTCCATATGAGCATACGCTTCAGATCCTGGGTCTATCTGTGCACCGAGGAAACCCTAAAGTTTCAACAAATGCTTCCCATTCTCAGTCCATGAAGGCCTGCTCAGTGCCCCTCTTGCTTTGGGTCTTGCAGTGCAGGGCTGGGTAACTGCACATTGCATGGTGTGAAGGGCAGCCATCATGGAACTACTGGCTTTCTGACTGGCTAACTGAGGCACATGCATCACTAATAGAAAAGTGATGGATCACTGATAAAAAAAGAGGTGTGTCACAAGTAGTTCATCCATTTCAAACTAGGTGTGACTGTCTAGAGTCCACATCCAATCAATGTTGACACTTGCATTTAACGCAGCGGATGCGGCTTTTGTTTAAACCTTCTAAACGGTCATCAAAAAGTGTACAAGTAAGCAGATGAGAAAGAGAAACGGCCGAATTACACAGAAACTGACTGCTAAAAATATGCTACAGGCATTTGGCACAACTATCAGCATATTCCCAAACTAATGTAGAAACTTTAATAGCTGATTAACTGAAATTTCACCCCATAGGTATGATTTTTAGAAACCTTTTGCTACTCTGTTAATCCTTAATTTTTGTGAAGCTAGATAAGCCGGAACGCCCACTGTGTATGTTTTGCCTTATTTTGTTATAGGGCACTCAAACTCTTTTCATAAACACGTTTCGGCTTTTTATTTGATCCTTTAATAAATCACAAATGCATTCTAACCATACCACTCTATTTATTTCTTCGAAAAATGAAGGAAAACGCAAGCTTCTCAGTGTACATTCATTGATAGACCATCATAGGCCACGATGCCAGCACCAAAGTACCTGCTGACTGTCCGATTTTCTTTTGCAGACACTTTCTCAGGCTGGCAGTGCATCAAAGGCATTACCTGTGGTCAGTCTGGTGACTGGCATCAGGTTTCGGCTAGCATTGGCGTATCACATATTATCACCTCTTTGAATCTACTATCATCAGCACAGGCAGAGACATTCAGAAGGCATGCCATGGCATCTGACGGATCTCAGGTGGGCATCGTTCTAGTTGCAGCACACACACCTCGGCACCGACATGTGACCAAAGATCACCCATCCCAATTGTTAGGCACAAGGCAGCTGTAGACATAATTCTTCATATGGAACGCACACTGCAGCCCTCTCTCTAAATCAGGGTTCTCCAAAGTCATTCCTGGAGGTCCGTATCCATGCCAGATTTTTAAGATAACTACATTTATCTAAATGGGGATAAGCTAAAAATCTGGCATGGATCCGGCCCTTCAGGACCGACTTTGGAGAACCCTGCTCTAAATCATCAGAGAGCCATGTCAGAGGTACCAGGCCATCAGTTAATGGCTTTCTGCTTAACCTTTTCACGGCTATTTTAGTGTGGCTGAAATGAAACTGAAAGTTAGGTCTTGGTTCAAACAGAGGAAGTCCACTCATTTCTCTCATCCTGGCACCACAGGGGTACAGCAGTAAGCCACATCAGGCTAAAGCAAGTTTAGGGTCCTGTGCTAAGGCTTTTATTTATTTGTTTGTTCCACTCTTTGCATTAATGTCAAGCAACCCCCACGGCCCTGTCCAAAGTGCATGTTTCCTCTGCAGAAAAGTGCACACTGCTGACCCCAGTTCACTTTCAGATCCTTGTGCTGAGATTTTCACCTCTGTGCAACATGGTGCAGTGTCAGAGCCAGTGGTAGCATTAGCCAAGCTGCTACATCCGGTGACTAATAATTGATGTCCATGTGTGTTAGAGCTGGGCAAATTTGGATCTTAGCACCTAATTTGTTTTAAACTAAATTGTGACACTGCCTCCATTTCTCACACAGAGATTGTCCTGAGGGAATAGCAACAATACGGAATGTGCTACAAAACAGTCTCTGACCAAAATGAATCCCCCATTAAGAAAAAGCAGCAAATTCGTTAAAAAAAAGTCATGGGATTTAACGCATGGTTGCACTATCCCGTTTGTGATCCCATTGGGTTTTGGTGATGGGTTCAAATAATTATTTTGTTAGGCTGCACATGCAGCAGACCTGTCTCTTGAAATTTAGAGTCAGTGTATCAGTGACATTTACTGACATGATGACATTTTAATTGCTGACCTATGGCTGTTTTTGAGTAGGAAATCCCTCTTGTTTGTCTTTATGACAGGGCAAAGATATTCACTAATCATCCTTGCACCTTCATTTGTATTACATTGCTGTCATGGTAACATATTATTCAGTTTACAGCTTTTTCTGTTCGCCAAATAAAGGTGTGCACAAACAAAGCCTTTCTTACAGCTGCACCGAAAATACTGACCCCTTCTCAAAAGAATCTACAATGCAATGGCTTACTCTTTACGCCTTTTAAGTTCTCCACTTACAATTAAACTTTATCCTCAGCCTTCTTTTAAAAATAATCTTATTGGAGGGTACAGTGGGCCTCTGCTAATAATGTCTGTCCAACAAAGAGGCCCTACTCACAGCAGCCTTATTGTTGTGCTCAACAAAGAGGCCCTACTCACAGCAGCCTTATTGTTGTGCTTCACTAGGGTATTTTCTATCTAAGACAGCCAGGAGAAACACCCGCAAAGCCACTCAACTATTACAAACCCTTCTGCTAACGAAAGAAAGGCAGATCTTTTAGATTTGCCATTGCATATTTTCAAAAAGCGGGACTTATCCGTTTTGCTAATGTTTGTTTGTATTCTTAATATCTTGGATTCTATAAAGTTTGTATTATTTTAATTTTCGACCTTCTATAAATACATATGCGGCAAAACGAACGAAAATCCAACTTCTGCAAACATAGGGGCATATTAGCAGGAACGGCGTTAAAATTATCGCCGCTTTAGCGGCAGGAAACTGCCGCTAAAGCGGCGATAATGGGCTTCATAATATACCCTTGAGAATACCAATAGACGCCCATGTTGACACCAGAACATGGGCTTCTATTGGAATTCTCAAGGGCATATTATCAAGCCCATTATCGCCGCTTTAGCGGCAGTTTCCTGCCACTAAAGCGGCGATAATTTTAACGCCGTTCTTGATAATATGCCCCATTATTTTTTCAAATATATGCTTACCATCTCAACTGATCTCGCTTGACTTTGCTGTCTTTTAATTATTTGTTGAGTTACAGTCAACTGTATTTATTTAATTTTAATATTAAAAACGAGTGCACTTATGTTTACAGTTAGAAAAAAAACTTCGGGGCATATTAGCAAGGGCTTTATCGCCGCTTTAGCGGCACTTTTTGCCGCTAAAGCGGCGATTTTTTTATCGCCCTGTCAGCAAGCTGTCGCTAACAAGCGTTAGCGACAGCTTTCTGGCGATAGCAGCCCGTTTTCCCATCGCCTTGCATGCCAGCGATAATTATCGCTAATGACATGCAAGGTAGGCGTTCCCAACTAAAAGCGACTGAAAACAGTCGCTAACACAACTTCCCCCTATTAGTAACACAGGCGAAGCGCTAAAAAAATGTGCGCTAAGCGCGAATATCGCTAGAATTTAAAACCTGCTAAAAACATGACTTACCTGTTTGTTGTATGGGAGGTGGATTGTCAGGCTAAGTCCCTCATGGCATTAATGCGTGAATATCGCTGGAATTCCAGCGATATTCACGCATTTCGCCGCTATCGCTGGATATTTTATCGCATTGGAGATAAACGTTGCTAATAGCGTGTTATCTCCGCGATAATATCCAGCGATAGGCGGCGATAAAAAAAAAACGCGCTAGGCGCAGTTTGCGATAATTATCGCAAGTTGTTGCTAATATCCCCCTTCGTATTTTACACTTGCTAAGAATAAACGCAGTTTGAAAGATCGCTCACTTAAAGCTCATTAAAATTGATAAAAGTAAAAACAAATGCATGTATCAGTTCACAAAATATAACTATTTTGAAACAAATACATTTTAACATCTAATTGCCTGCAATGGCCTGCTTGGTAACTGTGCAAAAATTGCTTGGAAACCCACTGCACTTCAAAAAGTGGTCAACTATAGTTAGCACAGGATGTAAGGCAGGATTTCTTAAATTATGTAAACTAAAACGGTTATTTAAATGCATCCACTTTGTTTTTGACTAATAATTCTGTAATTTCTTTGTGTAATATTCACCAAACACCTCACTTAGATAATGTTTGCTTTCAAACATGGGAACATTTGCTTTACCATTTACGGGACGCTTTAATGTGCATCAGTAATTGTGTTTTAAAATGGAATTATTTAAATGTGACCACCATTTTGTCTCTGGATAGGAAAAGCCTAGTTTTCAAATAAAATAAGATTTAAAAGACCAATGTCTTGCTATAGGAGAATATTTAATGATTTAATTAACACTCTAACTGCTTGTCTTGACTTTCACCTATGTTTATATAACGTGGCTGGAAAAAAACTTAGGGGGATATTCTGAAGAACGTGTGATAATTTTCGCAAAATTAGCTTAACGCAACTTTGCACATCGCAGTCCATCGCGGGAAAATAACACTGTGTTAACGTTGTATTCTCAACCCGGCGGCACCATGCGATAGACTCACGATAACGCGCCAAATGACCGCGTTAAAATCAACACGACGCCAAAAAAATGCAAAATACGAACGCCAAAAAAGTTGCGATGCCCCAAATTGCGATACAAAAATCAGCGATAACCAGCAACAGGCCTGCAATTCCCACGCGTGATGCGGGAAAATGCACTATAAAAGCAGAAAAATAAAAAAGACAAAAAAAATAAACTGCGTAGCACCATGGATGCACCCGGACCGAGTGCAGAGGACAATGCGAACCCCACAAGCCCACAGACGACCAGCAAGGATCCTCGGGGTTGGGGAAGGGCAAGGAGAAGAGGAAGAGGAAGACGGGGTTCAGTCCGCAGGAAAACAGGATCATCGTCACGGAGGTGATAGAACACTACCAACAACTGTTCGTCACCTCCACTGTGTCATTGGTAACACAAACGGAAATATGGCAGTCGATCGTGAACAACTTGAATGCAGTCGGAGTGTTGAGGAGGTCAATGGAGGAGGTCAAGAGGCGCTGGCATGATGTGAATAGCCAAACCAAGCAGAAACTCGCTGCCAACCGGAAGGCAGCAACGGCGACTGGAGGTGGGAGTCCTGCGCCACAGGAGGAGCTGGAGGAAATGGTGGCCACAGTCATCAGTGTGGAGACGGTGCAAGGAGTTGGGGGTCCGGACACAGCTCAATATGACCTGACCCAACAGCAACAGGGTGAGTAACGACCAGGTACTGGGGGGACGGGGGGAGATGGGCACAATGGCACAGATGCACAATTATGTGTAGCACACTGCACACCCACAATGATTGTGGAACATCTCCCTGATACCCTTGGCACACTGCAGCACACATAGAAACACCAAGTAGGCCCCCGTCCACTATGTGCACAAAGGGGCCCCCCTCCCTATCACCAATCTCACAACCTACCCATGCACATGTGCTGAATCCAGAAAAGCAGCGGCTCTGTGAGCCACACTGACAATGCAAGTGACACTGCATGACCAATAGCATGGCTGCAGTCAAAATACATGACATGGTGCACGACACGACACTGAGGTGGCCCAGTGTGGATCACATCCTCAAAGGAGCAGGTCACACTCAGACACATCCACATGCACATACAACCCCTGACGTCAACAACAAATCTGCAGACAAACAATGCACAAGAGTACAAAAACCGTCCAAGAGCACAAATGACCCAAGTCGCCAACATCTCAGCACCTTAAAAGCACACAAGTCAAAGGCACACCGCCTCAAAGGGATAAGGGGCCGCTAAATCAGAGCTGCAGGGGCGACTCTCCCACACTGCAGCACACACACATAGTAATCACAGCACATCAACATTGACGACAATGTGGTACAAAGTGCAACACTTTCACTACAGAACAGAGGACACAACTGGTGCCGCTTGTGCGTAGAAACTGGCCAATCACATCTGGCATAGCAGGAAACTGTGAGATGATCATGTACGAGTACAACCTCACATCCGTCATGTAGTCGAAATGTCCACTGTCTCCCATCAAATAGCCAGCTCATCCAAAACAGTCACAATGTACATTGTCATGCAGTCTGTATGTAAACATGTACAATGCGTCAACATACATGGAACACACTGTTAACCTGCAACTCCCCTTTACATTGCAGAGGGACAATCAACACCTCCTGCAGAGTAGACTAAACATCTCTTCAGTGATGATGAGGAGGATCCCCTGACCATCAGCTCCGACACCCTCCAACGGCTCGTGGACAGCCTCCGCACCCCACCTCCAGGAGCAGGGCAGCCCAGCTGCATCGAGGTGACCCCACCCCCTGCACAGCCCACACAGCAGGAAGCACCCACCACCACGGCAGGCTCCCAGCACCTCACGGAAAGACACATGGCATTCCAACGCTGTGTGTCAGACTGCCAGAGGGTGCTGGCTGAACAGGTGCGGGTGGGTTTTGACCTCATGGCAGCCAAACTTGGTGCCATACGTGGGTGTATGAGTCCCATCAGGGACCACTTACAGTCCCTAACGGACACCCACAGTCCGTTCCATGCTCTACAACAATCCTTGGCTGACATCGCTGGAGCCATTACTTGGATACAAGAACTGTCTAGTCAGACAGGCTCCAGCGATGACAGCACAGAGTTGGCACAGATGCGGAGGACAATGGAGAACATGGAGCGGATGCATGCTGAAAGGATGGCTGCCACGGCTGTACACCAGCGAGATGTAGCTGGGATCTTCCATGCCCTGCAGAACCTCATCTTGCCATTGCTGCCACAGAGCCTGTCCCAGATGACTGCTGCAGGAACTTCGACACACACATCTCCGCCCCCTGATGTGTCAGTGGCACACAGTGATGCAGCCATACCACCTCCGCCACCAGATGTGTCAGTGGCACACAGTGATGCAGCCATACCACCTCCGCCACCTGATGTGTCAGTGGCACACAGTGAAGCAGCCATACCACCTCCGCCACCTGATGTGTCAGTGGCACACAGTGATGCAGCCATACCACCTCCGCCACCTGATGTGTCAGTGGCACACAGTGATGCAGCCATAATACCACCACACACACCTGACACACCTGACACAGAAGACATATCAGAGGACTAAGATGTGGATGGCAATGACTCTGTGTGAGAGAGGAGGTTGTAGCATTCATCCCCGCCATATGGCCTGTTCCTGCTTGGTTCAGCCCTCTGCATCATGCCCGGGAACAACACCTTCCACTGTCCCCCGAAACACTCTGCGACATTCACCTGGACCCCGACATGGACTGCCATATCTGCTCTGGTTACCAATGACACAGCAATCAGGCTGCGGACTGAACTCTTCCTCTTCCGATTAAATTGTCATTCCCCAAAGGACGCTGGTTGGCCTTCCACTGGGCAGCCATGTAATGTGGGGTTTGCATGGCCATGTACTGCTGCAGCTCCGACACTCCACAGAATGTGAATAAAACATTCCAAACCACACAGATGTGTCATGTCTATGTTCAATCAAGTATATAAGTATGGATGAATGTAGGGACATTGATTGCACAAAAAGGTACACCCTGGGAAATGACATCAATGCGCATGTTTGACCCTGACCCACATGGCCAATTAGATGACTGGGAAGGTGTGAACTAGCTGTGGCATCATTGCTCATGAACAACAATCTCGCAACCCCCCAACATAGCCCCACGTCCATGTATTAAATGGGGCTGTGTATAAAAATGTCTAATTCGGTAGCAGGCCTAAAGTAGTGTCCCCCATCACATGTGACAACAGAGCATCTCTTTGCATACCTACTCACACTCAACTGTGTGGACACAGCCTGTTTTGATGGATCACATTGATCCACATGGCAAGAAGTTGGACACCATACTCACATTGCTGAAGACATGTAAGAGCACAGGTCTACCAGCAACTATCCCAACCACAATGTCTGGCTCACAGAGGTGGAGCTGACAATAGGGACTCACCCCTAAGTGAAATGCGTCAGTCAGTCCCTCCCTGTGTACAGACAATGCTCATTGAGGCACACGATTTGTCATTCTAATCAACACTCATCACAGTTGAACACTAGTGAAGTGGCGTAGACTTTATTAGCGTGTGCGTGTCAGTACGGGCAAGACAAGGGCCACAACATGCAGACCAATGCTTCAGACACTAACAGGCAGCATGGGAACATGTAGAGGTGCAAGAAATGGGGAGGCAAAAATGAACACCAATCATTACGGATGGCAACGGTCTCAGCCCACCTTGCCTTGCTGGACGAGTCATGTGATGTTTGGCGTATGCTCATTGCCCCGTGTCAGGGGACACGACTCACAGCCCATGGGATCTGCATAGTGCTGTACCACCGGACTGCGCAGACTGTCTGCTCTGCTGACAGTGAGCAGGTGAAAGGGTCCAACAAGGTCACATGTAGTACTACATTGCCATGTGTGTACTCTCCCTCCAGCAGTATGTCAGATTTAGGAACCTTGCCAAGCGACGCTGTGCAGCTCCGCCAAAGGAACTGCCTCACCTTGCACAGGTGTGTGTCAACACACGTAGGTGCATGCACATGCATTCTGAGTCCAGGCGAATGCAGCCATGTCCACTGTTGTGGTGGGATATGTGACCATTTCTCCAAGATGCAACAAGATGTTGGGACCTGTGCTCTGGGTTACAAGCAGTTGTGGCTGCAGGAACGTAGTTACTCGTCCATGAATGCGAGCGCAGCTTCCTGGGCAATCAGTTCCAAGAGTACATCGTTGTCAACTTCAACGAACATGAGGGCGAGCCAATCCATTAACTGGTCCGGACAGATGTGCTCCGTCCACGCCGTTTCACCAATCCGCAACACAGCCCAATAGGGGAGCGCTTCGATGTGGTCACTGCACACGAGGACTTGTGCAATCTCCCATGCCCAACTGCCAGCACATACGCCAAATTTCAAGGCATCCCATGAACGGGTATCACGGTTACACTCCTGGTCGTGGGCCAACAGGGGGCGCACACACAAGTCATAATCCAGTTCAGCTACCGTTGTGTTGGATAGGCAGACATCCATGGGCCACTCGAATATGCATGATCGACAGTGGAACCAGGGCTGGATGCAGGTGACGTACGCAAGACGGAAGCTCAGACGGTAACTGATGCGCAACACTGCCAGTGGCAGAGCCCCCAACAAATGCAGCATACGTGCACGGTACAGTTCCACGTGACAGGGGTTGTGCATGTGCCCGGGATGTTCTGCCATTGCGTTGGTGGCTCTCATAGAACCGGCACTCTTCTGACCTGCGGGAGTTATGTGGATGATATGCCACAGCTTGGAGCAATGAGTCGTATGTGTGTGCAACATTTGGACGTATGGGTTATTGTGTACGTAAGTGTCAAGGGCATTCCATGCAAGGGTACCTCGAGCAAGGACTTCTGTGTGTGGGGTGTGGATACGTTGGTCTTTTATTAGCGCTGTGCGTAGTGTGGGAGTCGTCATCATCTGCTATGGTATCTCTCTCAGGGGGTGCCTGCCGCATGCAAGACCAAGGTCAGAGGTGCAGATGTCCTTCCGCCTTATGTATTGAGACAAAGGAGCTTTCATCCCTAATGTTAGTCTGACTACTGCTTGCATTCTGGAAATGTGATGTGGCTTTCGCGCTGCATTTGGGGCTAGGCCTTAGGCTTATGGTGCACCAATAGCGATACACACACAACAGTTGGTATGTATGTGCCAAGAGCCTTCCTTTCACTGTCTCTCTCTCCCTCTCTCTCTCTTTCTCTCTCTCCCTCTCTTTCACTCTCTCTCTCTCTCTCCCTTTCTTTCTCTCTCTCTTTCTCTCTCTCTCTGTCCTTTGATGAGCGCATGACACACCTTCTTATCTTGAATTTTGTCTTGCAGGCTGTGACTTACAGATTGTCCAGAGAAGACCCGCCATGACTCTTCCAAATAGTTGTTTTGAGTTAAATTTGAATAAATTGATTTGTTTGGAAATTCAGAGATGAATGAATGATTCTCCTTTTTCGGACCACACATGAATGTTAATTGTTGTAATTGTGTGACATCAGGCGAATTGTTTTGTTAATGATTTTGTAAAGTTGGTGTGAAATATCTTTGTCCGGGGGGGGGTCCTGGGGGTGGTGGCGGTGGGTGTTGTGGCCCTCTTGGGTGTCCGAGCTGCATGATCAGTAGCTCCATGGCATCTGTTGTTCTTCTGGAGTGGCTGTGTGCTGGGCTCCCATTTCTGGTGCAGGTTGTCATCCGACTTAACACCAGGTAAGAGCAGGTGTTAAATCCCTGCTGCTAACGCGCCTTATCACCTGTTTAGTGATCTTATCGCCGATCTGGCTGGTCGTTGGGAATATTGCAAAGTGGTGTTGTCACGGCTTTTTGCACAGGAACGCCTACTCTGCATCTCATTAGCGTTAGTTGCTGGTGTCATCCGTGGCGATGTCTTTTGCGGCTGCTATCGCAGGAAAACTGGCGATATCGGCTGTTATCACCAGCTTGTGAATGGGGCGATAAATCTATCGCCACTTTGGCTGCGATAAAGTGCCGCTAACTCGGCGATAAGTCCTTGAGAATATGCCGCTTACTTTCTTGTCAAGAGAAAGTTTAATAAGTTTCATGACATATTCGTTTTCTAAAATTATCTGGATAATTTGAACAACTCTGAGACGTGTCATGAAAATAAAGAAGTGATGTTAAGAGAAACGAATTTTTGCAAGCAATATTACAATGAGAAGTCTATAGACTGATTTTGTTAGTAGAGGGTCACATTCTTTAAACGTTCTTCCTTGAAAGCCAGGCTTGCACATCAAAATTGCTTCATGTATGAGCGTGAAACCACTTTTCCTATTCAGGATAGTTGGTTTCACACTGGTAAATGGCTCTACTGACACATGGGCTGTCATGTAAATAAATCGTCTCCTTCAAGTGAGGGAGTTGGCATTCCAAAAGGGAGAAATTTTTCGTATCTTGATCACATCCACAACCTTAACTTTGTGGGGACTTCACAAATATTTTTTCAGGCTAACCCACCTTGGAAAATGTCACCTCCAGCTTCCTTCCAGAAAAAAAAGTAAGAAGCACCATTGTGCTTTATTTGATTTTTATACATGGGAGAATATGTACACATCTGCATATCCACCGGTCTAAATGGAATTGACACAATTTTGGCAGGATTAATCCTAGAATGCTGCGATTGGTCCACATTTCCAAGCATAATCTGAAAGAGTTTGTGAATTCCTAAAAAGCATAAATCTACTCCATTGTGAGTTTGTTAACCATAGGGGGAAGAGTTAATAATTTCTTTGAGGTTTAGGTCCTGTGTTAACAAATTGAATTTGGGTATAAAGGCTTGTTTTAATGGTGAATGGAAATGTGGCAAATGACTCTGGGTCCTCTCCCATTTCCTTCTAAGAGATGAACCCCAATCAGTGTTGGCCATCTTTTTGATGTTTGCCCATCCAGATTTACCCCCGCCCCCTTAGGCTCACAACATGCTTCTTTATTCCAATCATCTTCATTCTGTCATTTTCCTCTGGTGAACTTTATGCTTTGATCTCAACGATCAACTAAGGTGACATTGCAAAGCTCTAACGTGCAAACCTATTGGTCAGTGGCTCATAAACTGATTGTATAGGTGTAGGTGTCTTGCAATTACATAGGTTATGAAGAATGATATTCAACACCATGAATCGTTTGTCTCTTCAGTCAGTAGTATACCAATGAGAAGAACTTTCCTTTTGGCATTCAAAAATTATCTAGTCAAGTCAAGTCAAAAATCTTTATTCGGATTTATATTCAAATCCATAAAAGAGACAAACATCATATACATAAAAGTGGCATATATCATCCACAGATATAAAAGAAACCATATTAAATATATTAAGAATTTAAAATGTTACAGGCAGTATTCAAGGGGTAGTCAACAAATAGCACAAATTGCATGTTCCCATTTTTAAAAATAATTCCAAAGGGCTATTTATATACATTTACAGACACATTTTTTTATTAAAAACTGACAAAAACATTTTAGCACTATTTAAAAACAGCAATAATAAAGTATAAATCAGACATGCCCCTTTCTGAGAATTGGCATTTCCCTAAAGCCTTTTCAGTATTCTTCCTAGAGTAAACCGTCCAAATGAGATAGTGATTTTCACCTGGCAAGAGACATTTTAATATAAACAAGGATTGTACAACACGTATGCACATTACTCAGAGATTTTAAAAATGCAATAGCCTCCTGATTGTAAATAACACATTGTGTGACAGGAAAAGCGGCCGTAGAATAGAAGATCTAATATCACAGTAAAATTTACAAAATAACATAAGAGGAGTCGTCTACTGTGTTGCCTTTCTGTCACATGGGCATCTCTGTAAGTTCCGGGGCCACAGATCTGTTTTTGTAAAGACCACTAAATTGTGAATCAATTCTAGGCGTAATCTAGTCAACAAAAATCTGTCATAGGTTTTTTTCACGCCTACCAGGTAGCCTTGTATCCCCTGAAAGTGTTGCCCCCATACAGTACCTATTTATTGTGGGTTGGATTTTTTCCCATCGTTCTCTACACATATTTCTTTTACCCACCAGGGTTGATTTGATTTCCTATTTACTGAATTGCAGGATACCATGAGATTCTGAGGGGTTCAAATCTTCCCCTAGCTTGTGCAATGGGGTATTTATGTTCTGAAGCGAATATATTTTATCAAAACAGTCCATGCCCAAGCAATCCTTGATGATCTCCCTGGTGAACTTAGTACCCTGCTTTGGCCAGATACCATGCCAATTCATTAATGTATTACAATCGATAATGTCCTCTAGATACTCAATGTCAAGTTCTTTTGTGCTATAAAAGCAGGAGTCGAACTTGCCACTGCCAAACGTCTGCGAAGAAAAATGTTTTCTTGGACCCGCAACTGTGAGCTCTTTCCCTTGCCCCATATTGGAGAGCTGTACAAAGCTACATAGAGGCATTTGCTTCTGTGAAATTTAATGATTTCTCTTATTGGCTTGATTCCTATTTTCTTAGCAAACCTAAAAACAGCAGCAATAGCCCTTATAAATTTTAATTTGGCGGTTTCCAGATAAGGTAGCCAGTCACTTTTCTGTGAGAAAATAATGCCCAGGTAACTAAAGGTTTTTAACTCTTCTAATTTATAGCCCTAGATGTAGTGGCTCTAACTTAATTTCCGCTTTTCCCCCACAAACCAAAGTGTATGTCTTAGTTAAATTCAATTTTAGGTTTCTGCTCTCCATAAAAATTGCTAAATTTTCTATCAAACTCTGCCGGCCGTTTGCTGTCCTGGATATGAGCACTGCATCGTCTGTGTAAAGTAAAATGGGGGTAGGGCGAGAGTCCACCATCAGAATGTCGGCTTTCACATTCTGCAGAAAACGGTTCACCCCATTTTATATATAGTGAGAATAATAGTGGTACAAGCACACATCCCTGCCTCACCCTGCAAGTCACTTGAAATTTCTGTGCATTCCCCATTGTTACCACAGCGCACGGAAAAGGCATACAGTTGGGAAAGGTGACAGACTATATCGCTTGGGGTGCCCATATCTAGCAAAACCTGTCATAATTTGCCATGGTTTACGAGATCAAAGGCACTAGACAGGTCTGCAAAACACAGATATATATGCCCCTCCATTGCCACTGTGTATTTACTAATAATGAGGTGCAAGTTAATCCCCTGAGCCACTGTGCCCATTTCCTTCCTGAACCCGAATTGTGATTCTGTCAAAATAACATTTTCCTGGGCCCAGTTTTCTAGCTTTGCAAGTATCACTCTACCCATGGTTTTCACGAAGAGTCTAGAAGCGATATGGGCCGGTAGCACCTGGCATTGCTTCTATCCCCTTTTTTAAAAATGGGAATGATCATGCTTTCAGCTCAAGTCTTCTGGAAATAGCCGTTGGCAGCTGCAAAATCTGGGTTAAAATCGGAGTCCATAAAGAGGGAAAAGACTTAAAAGCATCCACAGGTACTCCATCAGGCCCCGGGGTTTTCCCTTGAGCACTATTTAATAAAGCTGGACTAACTTCCTCCAGGGCAATTGGTTTCAGGGGCTCAAAGTTGATTATACTAGGAGTATCTAGAGGTTCATTAACAGCAACACAATCCGGATTAGAAATGGCTCCAAAATGAATGTTCCAGGCATCTGGCAAGACAGAGACCTCAAGGGCTGGTAAAGAATCATCTTTCAGAAAAGGTGAATTTTAAATTTTCCAAAATAGGATAATATCACCAGTATCCACTGCCTGGTCAAAATCCATCAATGCCTGTTCCTGGAGTTCATTTTTACTTGTGTCTAACGCAATCCTATATTGTACTTTCAATTCCCTAATTTTTGCCCTATTTCTTGTTGTTTCTTGAAGGGCCATTTTTAATGCCTGGTTTGCTCTTGTACAATGGGAATTAAACCACCTTGGATCAGCTGGTCTCTTCCCCTTGTTTTTAGCTGGTCTTTTAAGCTTATTAGAAATACTTGCTGTTATTACAAAAGGCTTCTACCACTTTATTGTATCCCCCCTCCCCACTCTGTACAGGTAACAAAAGAATCCAATTGCTCCGAGATAACCATTTTAAGTAGTGTAGGTTTGTTTACTCTGGCCTATTTAAGTGTCACCGTGTTTTTACCAGATAATTTAATAGGTAATGCTATTTCTGCGGCCTCTATTTTATTATATAGGACAGTTAAGGTCAGGGCAAGAACAGCGTGGTCGCTATGTATGGTACTTTCCATTTTGAGACCTTTAACTATCTTTATATCGTTAGCTGATATCATTATATGATTGATGGTGGAAAAGTGTCCGTTACCATGAAACGTTGGAATCATAGATCCCTTTTCCCCTAATTCCTGATCAATGATTTCTAGATTGTGTTTATACATCAGTTCGTTTACTGATTCTCCATAGGGGTCATGTGAAAAATGTGATTGGTCAAACCCAAAACATTCTAATTTACAACAATATGCACTGCTTTTGTTCTACCATTTACGAATATTAAAATCTCCTGCCCAAATGAGCATATGATGTGAGCCTATCCTGTTTAGAAAAGTGTCTATGTCCTTTCCTAATTCTAAAACAACCCTACTATGTGTATTATTGAAAATATTATTGTACAAATTTATTAAAATCACCTCATGCCTTTGATCGATTAAAAAATACACTAATTGATACTAGGGAGATATGGTCATAGCTTTCCAAACTTGACAGAAAATTTGAAATAAGTATTGTCAAACCTCCTTTGGCTCGCCCGCTTACCAAATGTATGGCAGGGGTTAAAATACAAAAATAACCATTAATGTGAAAATCATCCTCAGCCCAGGTTTCCTGTAGACATATAATATGGGCAGATTTAATGATACTTATCCAATTTGAATTATTTAGTTTTGATTTTACCCCTGCCACGTTCCAGCTCTTAATTTTCAGTAAATCATTTATATTTCCTTCATTTAATTTTTTCTGCTGGTTACTTACTTCTAGAGCTTTTGGAGTCTGTATCCCAGTACTTGTATTCCCCCTATCAAGCGCCATGGTCTGATCAAGTCAATCCTGGCCATCTAACTGGGATAAAGGTGCAAATCTGTTTGCTGTTACGGTAGGGAAAATAATCAAAATGTTTGGAGCCTGTTGGTTGCCCTGATGCCTTTCTTCCATATGTTCCACCCTACGGGGTTCACTGGCAAAGCAGTTGGGATTCGTGTCCTGTATCTGCTATGTCTGGAAGGTCTATAAAAGTATCCTAAAGGAAGGGCTTCGATTTTACTTGGACCAGTGGGCCTTTCCGTCAGGCACTGTAATAGTTTACCAACAATATATGGTCTATGGAAATTCATGATGACACAGTCCCCTATGTCTTCCTTTTGGCGAATCCCCACCCACGGCTTTCTCTTTACATGTACCACCTCTTGGAAAAAATCACCCGTCAAACCTGAGATTAATTTCAGTCAGTTCACTGATTTATTTAGTAGGGCCATATAATCCTCACTACCCTCACTAGCAAGCTTTGGCACACCCTTTAATATAATAGTATAAGGTGTACATTCTGGTGGGAGATGGGAGTATTCCTTCTCATAACATTGGTCCTTCCCATTTATTGTTCCTTGTGGACCTATATTTCTGTGATTGGTGCTAGTGACTGGACCTGTAGAGTGATCAGAAATATGTGGCACTAGGTGATTTTGTATTGAAACTACTTCATTTTTCTGATGTCTAAAGGAACTCTGACCCCCCACCTGACCAGTGTTTGATTCAGCTATTAGAATATGTGGGGGTGGGACTACAAAATTCACATTTCCCAACCTCTGTCTTTCATCAGTATACTTTTAATGTCCATTATTTGGGAGACCATAACATCTAATCATAACAGAAGAGGGGCAATTTCCTGCTTAATTATATCCCTAAGTATTTCTTTGCTACTCTCCAAAAACTGAACCATGGATGCGTGTGTAAGAGGACAGAGCGCCCTGTCCTCAGTGTTGGGATTTGCTTGTTGCCCTACAGGAATAGGTGGCTCCCGTCCTTCGCCCACTACTACTGTAGCTTGACTCGGCTGGGTGGGTTTCTGCGGTCTAGCAGGCTTCCCCTTAGTTTTGGCTCCAGTAATCCTCCTAACTTTTTTTATTTTAGGTGTACTTACTTCTAAATCAGGCTCCTGAGATCTCGTGGCCTCCATCATTTTGGAAGTGCAGGGTGAATCACTTAATGAGGCATGGGAGGATCTCAACGAATTGTGTTCCTCTGGATAGGTAACCAAAGGGGCAGAGCCAAGGCCTATTGAAAGTCTTTTTTCGGTCAGGTTTATTTCAGCATTTACCACCCCAATAGTCCTCTCTAACACGCGATCAATCGCAGTGTTTGTAACCGCGGAACTCTGGGCATATGTGGGCCCCATTATCTTTCTTGTTGCCATTTCTATTATATAAATTACTGATTATATATTACAAGTGGCTAGAATTACTTATGTTTATACTCACAGCAAAACAAAACAACAAAAACGACCCCCCATATAACAAAATGCAAAAAAAATTCTACGAACCCAAAAAACAAAACAAAAAAAACCTCCCCTAGTCTGGAGACACCAGGAATACCAGTCTAAACGAATATTTTGTTTTACTTTATTGATGCTTACAAGAGACATACAGTATAAGACTCATTTCCAGTGTATCAAAGTTGGCAGCAACGTGTTATCACCTTACAACATTATTGCATGCTATAGTCTAGACAATGTATTGCACCCACATACCACAATTGGACACAATAAAGCAGTAACATTGCGGGGTCAGAATACCTTGTTGATCCGTGTTGTATACAGCAAGGGTCGTGACGGGCACCATGGCCAGGTCCACGTGCAACCTAATGGAGCAGCCTAGCTATATGGAAGTATGGGACCAGGAACATCCATTGCGACAGCGTCGTGCTGAAGGAGATATGTCGTGAATGGGTCCCAGATATTTTGAGGGCGGTTCATCAGAGGCATAAGGTCCCAAAAAGTAGTCACCTGTGCTTGGCACTGCGAGACACCGGCTAGCCACGCTTTTGCTGTGGGCGCTGGCCTTTGGCCCCAGTGTATCGCTACCCTGCGTTTGGCCAGCAGTAATCGCATCGCGACTAGGCGGCGGTGCGTGTCCAAAGTGTCCTTAACATATCCAAGTAGACACAGCCGGTCTGGTAGAAAGGAGTCTCCTATGATGGAGCTAATCGTCGCACACAAATTCCGCCAGTAGTCTGCCACCCTCGGGCATGCCCAGGCTAGATGCTCAAATGTGGCATCCTGCGCAGAGCAGCGTAAACAGCTCGCATTGCCAGCCAGTCCTATCCTATGTAAGTGAGCCAGGGTACAATACATTCTATGTAGATATTTAAAATGTATCAGTCGCAGTCTATAATTTAGGGGCAAGCACTCTGTTTGGCCGCAACTGTAAAGCCATTGCTCTGCTGGTAATTCCAGACCTAAGTCTAGCTCCCAGGCCTGACGGGCCCTCGAGGTGTCCAGCGGGGAAGCAGTCTTTGTAAGGGAGTATAGTCGAGTAATGAGTTTGCGCAACGATGTAGCAGTGTGGATATATTCTAATGCAGTGGAGACTGGGGAGGCGGGAAATTAGATTTGTGTGCTCCTGCAGGTCACCCTGATTTGATAATATAATGATGTGTCTAGTGGTGTGACCGCACGCTTGGCTTTACTGGTGAATGGATGGAAAAACTACCCATCTGGGTATAGGTCTGCGAACGTTTTGACGCCCAATGCACCCGCTCATCCCGCCGCGCCTCTATCCTGCAGCAGGGGGAAAGAGGGGTTCTGCACCAATGTAGTGGATGGCGCATACAGCCTCTAAATGATTAAATGATTTTTACTTCAGATGAAGGTCTGAGGGGGCCTGGGCCCGGTCCCACACTGCAAGGTTGCAGCTCACTTTTTTTGTTGAGGCGCCTGAAGGCTACTGAAATTCTGAATACTCAGTGGGGCAGCACAGGTTTCAGCAATGTTAGCAAACGTAGTAGCAAATCTCACCCTCAGGAGGGGCAACAGCAGATAACCGGCACAAACTCCCAATGATATACTGAAGCTTCAAGAGGCCAAGCTGATCCCACAACAATGATAGCAATAGCAATAGTCCCGAAGCTGATGAGGAATCTTGATGTAAAAATCGTCATGGGAATGTAACTGTGTAATGTAGGTGCAATGCAATGGCAGACAAATAGCAGCAATATGTGGCAGTCAGAAAAACGGTCCTAGAAAATCCACTTTCCTCCTCCCCCTAAACTTGCGGGCCGCCACCTCAACCACACACCCATGCGTTGATGAACAATCAATAATGTCCACTGCTTAAACCCTCACTCAAACTGGAAAACTGAGAGTTTGAAAACTGGAAGGTAAATTAAAAGTGTGAACCTGAAGTGAGACTGAAGTGAGTCTGAGGTAAGAACAAGCTACGGGTTTATGATCTCTCAGCTCTAGCCAGCTCTAACCATAGGTCAATGTCAGTACTGTTACCAAAATCTCCATTGACCCCCACTGTAATATCAAGAGAAAAGGGGGAGATTTGCAGCATTCACAATACACAAATCACTGATTGCTCACCAGCACCACACTTTTGCTCACCTCCAGACCTGCCCTGCTGTACACCTGTGCCTACCCACCTCCGCGAGCCGGCCAGTCACAGTGACGGCGGTAGGAGCGATAAACTGCAGAATGGTGCTAGTGGTGGGGTCAACGCTCAGTGTAGGTCCTCTCCCAACTCGCCGCTGTGTCTTTGGAATGCAGCAGTCTGATGCTGAGTGAGGCCAATGAAAAGGAAAAAGCACGCTTTCCTCGCGACGATCCTCTGCAATCAATCTCCATCCGCCTCCCGTTCAACTGTGTGTGTGTGTGTGTGTGTGTGTATGTGGCAGGCACGAGCACTGCGTCATGGGGGAGGGGCCACCAAAGTTGATCACAGCAACAGATTTCTCTTTTCTTCTGCTCCACCAGCTCCGCTCCAGGTGCTGCCATTTGCAGCTCAACTCATCCTCCGCCAGGTGTCTTCTAGGAAGCTCCCGATGCAGGAAACTGCACTACCCAATCCTGGTGCTGCTCTCACAGCAGAAAAAAATGATTTAGGTCTGCATTTCCTGAAATGAGTCACTTGTGACGTACACAGTTATATAATATCTGTCATCTGTGTGATGTGGTAATATCCCAGATTTTGAGACCCGGGTCATGTTTCACCGAAATGGCAGCCTGAGTTTGTTTGGGAAGGTATAGCACACCAGCCACGAAAAGCTCCCGCTACCTGCAGAGCTTGATATCTCATATTTATTTTATCAGTGTTGGCCATCTGTTTGATGTTTGCCCATCCAGATTTACCCCCTTGGGCTCCCACAGCATGCTTCTTTATTCCAATCATCTTCATTCTGTTATTTTCCTCTGGTGAACCTTATGCTTTGATCTCAATGATGTAGACATTGCAAAGCATTAATATGCAAACATATTGGTCCGTGGCTCATAAACTGAGTGTATAGGTGTAGGTGTCTTGCAATTGCATAGATTATGAAGAATGATATTCAACACCATGAATTTTTTGTCTCTTCAATCAGTAGTATATCAAAGAGAAGAACTTTCCATTTGGCATTCAAAAGTTATCTAGTCTTTAGTCCTTACCCATGTGAGTACTCAAGATATTTTCACCTAGATTTGATATTCAGATAGCTGAAATATTTATCTGTGCGTAAAAATATTTTTTAAACTTCTTTTTATTAGTTTTGTCAATAATCATATTAAGCATTCTTTCAAAGATTTGCATTAAAACAATTACAAGTGATATACATAATCTTATAATGAATGAAGTTCACCAGTGTGCCAATTAACAACCAAAACTTAAATCACCATGGGCAAATCTCTTTCGTTGACTAGTAAGTAGTAATCTTTTATTTTGTTATTAAGCGAGTTGTGGGTCTGTTATCATACTTATAATGAATACCTCTTAGGGGAGCCTCTTCACTCTCTGCTTACTGTTCCCCTGCTGCGCTGCTGTCCCCCCTCCCACCTCCCATCCCATGTTTCCTAGAGTCCCAGTGTATTATCATCCCATGCGGGGCATCCCCCCATGCCATGCCTGGCCTTCCTTCAAACTTATGTATGCCCCGGCTGATCTTACCACTTGTTTGGCAGGTTTGGGTGGCCGCTCACATGCTTTCCATGGATTTATGGCCCGACTCCCTGAGATACTCACTTGTCCACCCTCAGTTTATCTGTTCTCCTGGCGCTTGGCACCATGCCATCACTATGCACATATCTCCCCTCCACGTCCGACTGTGGCGGCCGCCTATCACTTTCAATGCCATTGGTGTTCGCTGCTGCCTCACAATGGTGGTTGCCTTGTCAGAGGTTCTTGACTCGCCACAGACAGTTTAGGACATAGGAATGCATTTGTCCTTCCCACGGTTTAGTGCCGTACACCCCACTTGGGTTGTTAACTGCCTACTACCTGCCTTATCCCCTTTGGTCATCCCCGCAGGGTTCCTCCCTTTCCCCACCTCCACTTAGTCCTGCCTTCCCTGACTCCCATCCTGTTACCAGCCATCTCCAGTTCCAGATGCTTGCTCATCCTCATCCTCATTTTGAGCGGTATTCAGACAAAAGATCGAGTTAAAAATATAGAACTGCATAAATATCAAGTTCTATTATTGTGACACAGAAATATTGTGTGTATAAATATTGTTGACAAAAATATTGGTTGTTAATGTAAGAAATATTGTTTTTTAAGTTTCTTTATGTGTTTAAATAATGTTTTAATTGTATATTTATTGTTTGTGTAATTGTTGTCAATGTTTTTAAATATACTTTGTAATTTTAAGTTACTTATATTTTTTATTTAATTGTAAAATAGTTATTTATAGTGTTGTAGCAGGTTGTGAGACTTGTAGGGGTACAAGGTGGGAAGTTAATTAAGTTAATTAATGTATATTTTTTAAATTAATATTAATTATGTATTTGATTATTAAGTATGTAAATTGTGGAAATAATATTTTGTAAGTTAGATTTTAGTTGCGGGTTGTTAGGTTTGTAGGGGTATAGGGGGAGTTAATTAAATAATTGATTCATTCTTGATAAATTATTAAATAATTAATTGCTAATTAATTATATAAATTGTGTAATTAATATACCCGTTAATTTATATTTTAGGTGCGGGATGTTGAGTTAGGGTACCTATAAAAAATTGGCAACCTCTGTCCTATACCATACGCGCTGCTGAATGTGTGCACAGCCGGACTGCGAAATCAAACATAGCCTCTGCGATTGTTCGGGCTTCTCCCGCCTCTGGGCTCATATAGGTGCTAACTCGGGCCTTGTGATGGACCTCCCCTACCCCCGCTGAAAATCCTGACTATGCTGCATGACTTTGCTGACCTCCCTGACCTTTCAATGCATGTCAGATGGTTACTGTTGACGGCCCTGACCATGGCAAAGCTCTGTTTACTGCACAAGTGGTGCATGACCCCTCTACTCACCCAGGATGAGTTGCCGACCTAGACATATAAGGTGTCATCCTACAATAGGGTAGTTTACTGGATTCAGGACAAGGAAGAGGCGTTTGAGCATATTTTGTCCTGCTTCTTGAACCTGGGAGAGGACACACCTTCCACTAATGCTGCACAATAGATTTGCCCTTCACCCCTGTGACTATGTGCCGATGAGCAGCTCCTGTTTCCCTCCCTTTTTCACCCAGACAACTTGGAACTCGCTGCACTATGCTGTGTAGCCCGTCTATGACACTCCTTCCAGTTATCCCATAGCCCTACCTTATCCCAGTCCTATTCTACATAGCCCTTCCCGGCCCAGCCCCATTCCCCCATCCTCCTCCCTCGGGGACCTCTGTTGGAACTCATGGGTCCCCCATGGCCTGTCCTCATTCTATCAGCCCACTTCCTTGTGACCTGCATCATGTGAGAGGCCTCTCTGTTGGATGGCAGATTCTACTTGTGAATTGCACGTGGGGTGCCCTGCCCACTCTCGGCCAGTGAGGTGTTACAGCTTACGTTTTCATCATGTCTTGTTTCCCACTCTGGCTCTCCCCTTTTGATGCTGATTTGTTGTGTTGCTTCTTGTCCTCTGACCACCTGGACATCCGGTGAGTGGTCTGCTTCTAGCACGAGATCGATTATCATCTCCCTCCCTTTTCTATTTCCCCATTCTAGATTTTGTACATTGTGTATGGTCCTGAGCAGGTGTACTTTGATTTCTGGCTTCCTGTACGCATTATTGTAATGCTGACATATTTCACAATAAAAATGGTTAAAACTTTTTTAAAAATACCACTTTTAGAAAGGTGGCATTTCCCTGCCTTAATCATTTAATGCTTGCAGCCTGTCTCTGGGTCACCTCTGGGTCACATGACTGGGTGTAGTTGACAGATGGTCTTTGTGTATTCCACGTAGACAGCCACACACAATAGAGAGCTTAGGTGTGCCTGGATGGGCCAACACAGGCAGGATGTCCTGCCTTCACACAAAGGTTTGCATAACCCCTGCAATTAGTCTGGAGCCAGGAGAGGGGAGGCAGGAAACCCATGCACTTCAAAGTTAAACCTCTAGAAGCTTCCCCCACTTCAAAGGAGGCACCAGGTCTAAATATTACACCTCAGACACCAACTCTTCAGTACGCTCCTAGACCTGTGAAATCTGCAGAAGGACTGCTGTGCTGCTTTACTGCCAGAAGGACTGCCACTCTGATGCCCTGCTACTCTGCTGCTCTGCTCCCTGCTGCCCTGCTTGCTGAAAAGGAAGATTGGACCTTCACCTTTCATCCCACGCTGAAGTTCCTCCAAGGGTCAGACAGCTGACTTCCTTTTCTGAGCTACAGGGACATAACAAGCTCCAGAGGTTCCCTGCAACTGCCCAGCTGACCTGCTGCCTGGACCTGCAACTGGACTTGCCTGAGCCCTGCTGGCCACTGCTGGAGGGAGTTCCTGACTTTCAAGAGGTACCCATCAAGTCCTGACCCTTGGTGTGGCTCAACTGAGATCCCCTGACGTTTTTGGACTCCTGGCCAACACGAACAGGCCCGTTCATGCCAAGACCTTGCCGCCAACGTAAGGTTCCTGATAACCAACTCTTCCCGCAACTTCATCGACTGCCGCGATGACCGCCAATGCGAATCTCCAGGACTGACCATCTGCGATGCCGACAGGATCTTAGCACTACAGCAGCAACTGACTGGGACAGCAGTCCGGCTTTTTGCGCGACTTTGATCGACACCCGTGATGATATCACTTATCCCCGCGGCCCCTCCCACCGGTGCTAGACTGAGAAGGGTATTCTTTCAGCTGGACTAATCTGATCCCTGTATCCAACTCACCCTCCATCACGGTTGGTCTGAATTTGTGACTTTCTCCCAGTCACGCACGACCAGATAGCCGTGAATGGCACTTTGGGCTTTTTGGCGCTAGTTTCACTTAAATCTTTAAAATTGTATATCCCCGATTCTACTGTATCACTTTATTACTGTTTGAAGTGCTGCATAAGTACTCTACACATTTCTTTAAATTAAGCCTTACTGCTCTGTGCCAAGCTACCAGGGGGTTGAACACAGGCTAATTTGGGGTTTGCTTGTGGCTTCACCCTAACAAGATTGTGGTTGTTGCTTGAGTAGGGTTTTACCCCTCTCAGCCAGTAACCCAGCTTATTACAGGCCCTTTCCAACACATCCAAATTATGAAAAACCTTTAGCTTTGATAAAACACTGTTTAATCTGAGCAACACATTTACCTCATCATTTATATCACAGGAATGGAATGAGAAACCTGGCTGTTGATGCTAAAGCATAACTCATTGGTTTGGCATAAAACTGCAATATGTTATCCACTGGTTACATATCCTGTGTCAACTCTGGTGCCTTCAAATCGATTCACTGTCTCATGCAATCTCCTGCATAATATTAATGATTGAGTTGACAATTATGGGATCAACTGTGAAATATTTTATTGGGATTTTCAAGAATATACATCATGAGTGAGCTCCCCAGGCTGCTTGGTTAGGAAGAAGCAATCATGTATCCAAAACCGGAGGATGTCACAATAGCTTTCTGTCAAAGACATGTTCCAGAGTTATAGTGGGCGGGCACTATTTATCAAAAGTGAGCATCAATCACTTCAAGATCCTGCCTGACTTCTCGGAAGCAGACATGTATTCCAGATTCACATTCTTTCATCTGATCGATTTAAAGCATAAAATATTCTCATTAGTGAGCAGGCAATTGACAGTACATTGGCTGTATACGGTTATTTCTCTATCATGGGCTGTATAATACAAAACGCACTACAAAATGTCGTTTGATAGTCCCAAATGTGTTATATTTTGGTTCCATGAAAAGTTATGAAAGTTTACCTTTACCGAATGTTGTAATATTGATGTCTCCACTTGCAAAAGGCAGTAGCAAGATACAGAGATAGAAAAAGTGGAGAACTGAAGCAAACTCCTAGAGTCCTTGCATAGGAGAAAAGGGATGTAAGACGATAGTAAACATAGATTAGTATAAATGAGGAAAACATTTAACATGGAGACAATAAGAAGTATATGCAGTAACTTACAGCAGTGATATAGGGGCAGATTTACAAGCCCTTGTGTAATTTTTGCACCGCTGTTGCGTCACTTTTGTGACGCAGTGGCGGCGTAAAAATGCAGCCCATTTACAACATGACGCATCTAGGGAGATGCATCACGTTGTAAAGCCCTGCGTCACATTATAACTGCTTCAGGTATAATGCATGCAGGGTGGGCGTTCCCACGCAGGAAAGCCTCATTAAAGTGAAGCAGTGAAATCTACAAGATTTCACTGGGCCACTTCTAGGACGCCACTGCATCAAAACATAACGCCTGCTTGAAGCAGGCGTAAGGAGTGACGCAGCACAATGAGGATAGGCCTCAACATGCACTGCTGGAGTTGCGTCGTGCTTGCGACATGACTCCAGCAATGCGTGAGTTTTGCACCAACAGATGCGTCAGAATTTCTGATGCATCTGTCAATCCTTGCGCCATGGTGCGCCTTATTGTAAATACGGTGGATCCATGGTGGCGCAAGGGTGTCTCAGGGTGGCGCAGGGAAAGTGACGCATCTCTACAGATGCGTCACTTTCTTGTAAATCTGCCCCTTAGTTAGAAATTATATTGTGGGAAGTAGAGGTGGAAAAAGGTTTGGCATCATCAGGGTGAAGGTGATATAAAAGACTAAGCGAAAAAAGGATCTCCAAGAGTTTTAAGAGCTGCAAATGGGAAAGCATTGGGCTCTAAAGGTAGGAGAGGAAACGAAAAGGATGGGTGCTTAGCCCCAATGATAGAAAATGAGATCAGAGAATAAATAAAAAGAAAACTTAAAAAGTCCCAAATACCAAACAAAATGATAGTAACAAGGATAATGGAGTGATTTACTACGGAAAAGCTACTCATTGATTAAGAAGCATGATAAACTTTCCTCAGGGCCCCAAGTTTGTCTTCATAGATTTACTGATAAATGAATTCAATCCAGTCATGTGATTGCACTAGTGACCTCGGTTTCTGTCCAGGTAAATTTAAAAAATAGTTCACCACCAAACTGAGAACACAATTGTAAGGTGCATCAATTAGAACATTCTTGAGATTGTTTTACAATGACGAAGACAAACAAAATCCCCCCAGATTTATAAGGCCCTAAACAGCAATGTAAAAAAATGTACTTGATTGCTGAATCTCCTCGACCACAACTGCATGCAAGCATCTTTGTAGTCATTTAGGTAGCTTGAAGCACATTTAACCTTGAAATATGACATTCAGCTTCCCTTATGTTTTATGTTTGTGTGAGTACATGTCTAGTTTTATCTCCAGAGATAGAGAGAAAATCTCCAAAAATATGGTAATAGAGAGTTTACCTTGTCTTGAGGAATTGCCTGATTCCCCAACTCTTTAGAGTTATGAGGCTTCAATATTTCATGAAGAATGAAGAGTGAAGGGTAACTATGGAATATCAAATTAATTTTGAGTCCCATGTTTGACTATATTGTAACTCCATGTTCTAATTATTGGCATAAAATTCAACTAATTGTGTTATTATTGACTCACCTCACAGGATATTCTTTTTGGCAGCACTAGTACTGATATTCTTTTCATTTCTGTTGTTGGAGAATTTGCTGGAATTTGCTCTTCTTTTTCTTCTGAGTCATCAGGTGTCACAAAATCTTCATATGCGTTATATGAATCTAAAAGAGATACCTGGGTTTAATATGGCATACTGATTATCAGAAATGATTTTTTAATCTTTTCATATGGTGATTTTTATTTTAAAAATGTTTTCGAGTCAGTAGTGACAAGCAATTGACAATTGTATTGTCAGAGCCAATTGACATTTTAGATAACAAAATAACACTTCTAGGTACTGACAATTAAAACCATGACTTGCAAGTTCTATCAATTTGCAACACAAGGAAATATTTAGTTGTTATTGGTAAATTCTATTTAATCTAACATCAGGCTAACGTTGACGGTATCAATGGTAAGTAATTGCTATTATATGATGTTGGTGAGTAGGCAATAACAATTGCTTTTCGGTTCCCAAATGCACTTTGCAGTGCAATGGAATGGAACATGGTGAATAGCAACAGATAGCTTGACTTAATATCAAAGTCTCCTGTGATGCATGTCCATATCTACATTCAGGAACCCGCGGTGCAAATTCTAATCCGATTCCAGTAGCCACATTCACATTTTACACCTTTTCCAAGAGTCGATAAGGCTGTATAGTATTGAAACATAAATGTTTACCACGAGAGGACGGAGTAGGTTTTAAAGTAAAATGCCTTTTTCAGTAATTCAGGAGAGTTTCATACACAAGTACAGTTTTTAGCAAGTCAGCTGGATAGAAAGCGTGCAACCGCAAACTCTCTTGGGCCAAGCATTCCATTTGGTACTGCAGCAACCGGCCAGGAATTCCCAAAGGAGTTCCCCCTTCCTGCAATCTTCTGCGAGAACACCCTAAATGCCGTAGCTTAAATCATGACAATCTTGCTGTTCCTCAGACAGACCTTCTCAGCAAAAGATATTAGCAATGCTATTGTTCTCAACTTTAGCTCTCAGGCCTGACCCCCATCACCTAAAGCTGGGTCAATGCAAACCATGGGCATCAAGCCCAACCTTTTCTTGTCATACAAATCCCTCTGCTTCATTATTGATTCAAAACTAAACATTCAAGCTCAGGCATGATCGCCAACTAGGATGAGCAGTAGTCATTTAAGATGGCAATGCTCTGCTTGAAGGGCTGCATACATCTACTCACTTCTTTAACCCATTGCTGACCAGTGACTCTTCTAACATTTTGAACTGTATCCCCCTTTGTTGAGAGAACTTCAATGGCTTTCTCTGGAATCACAAATTATATTCAAAGTTCTATTCATTGCACACAAACTGGCCCATCTCTACAAGCAATCATACCTCCATGAAAATCTGACTATCACTGAAGTAGGACCTTCAGGAAAGCGCAAAGCTCATCTGCTACTTGAAATCCTCATAATATCCAAGACTAGAACCAAAAATCAGGATACTTTTAGTTATTTATTTACATAAACATGTCAGATGTGCACAAACACTCAAAACACACTTGTTCAACAATTGATCCTGAATAACTTAAAATTAAACAATAGCTTTCCCCTTGTTCCGACCAGTTCTAGATTACAAACATTATACTATTGTAAGAAGTTGGGTTGTTGGTTGACAGGTGCTAAAACCCTACTCAAGCAGCAACCACAATCCTCTTCAGGGTGTAGTCACAAGCAAATCCCAAATTAACCTGTGCTTAACCCTCTGATAGCTTGGCACAAAAGGAGTCAGGCAATTTAGAGGCAATGTGTAAAGTTTTTATGCAGCACTTCAAACAGTTCTAAAGTGAAACACAATACAAGAAAATTCCCAGTTAGGCTCACTGAACAAGAGTACCTCAAATACTGATTGCGAAGCGATGCAGAGTCCCGCATCGAGGATGCTTCATGCAGCGGTGGGTGCAAAGAACTGTGAGGCTACTATGCAAGGTCCTGCATCCTCATCGAGGATGCCGTTGACAAGGGACTTGCGATGCAAAGTCCTGCATCAAAAATGCATTGCGCACCGGCTGGTTCAGAAGAAGCTGCAGGGCTTGGGATATGGAGTTCTGCATCCCGATGAGGATGCCTTCAATGACGGTCTTGCGATGCGAAGTTCTGCATCAAGGATGCATCGCACAGCAACGGTTTCTGGGAGGGTGTGTGTTAGGATTTCAGCCCTAGCTGGAATTTAGAATGTTGAGGTGGAACACAAATGGGGAAACTAAGGTGGCAGTGGGACGGAACTGGGCAGCTATGTGCTGGTTGTTGCAGCTGTTGTACTTAGGTGACGAATGAAGTATCCTCTGCCTCATCTACACCAGAGTGTTGGTTTCCTTTCGTTTGTGACGAGTGGGACCTGGATCTATGACCTGTGACCACTAACTTGCTGTCTCTCTATATCTTGAGGGAGTGCTGTCTCCTGACAAGGAGCCATTGAGGGTAGGTTGCTCCATCGCGCCCTGTTTCTTCAGTCACACTGCTGTCAGTACTTCAGCACATCCTGATTTCCTTGCTGGGTATGTGGGTTGCCGTCTCGCTACATATTGAGGGAGTGCTGTCTCCTGGGGAGGAGCCATAGACGATAGGACAGAGTCTTTCCTTCACTGTGCGCCGTTCCTTCAGTCACACCGCTGTAAGTGCCTTGGCCTGATTTCCTTGCTTGGTATGCGGGCGGCTCCACCCTTCATTTGGGTAAATAGACATCGTAGTGTGACTAAACCAGGTACAATCAGGCAGCCATTTTAGTTAGGGCTCAATTTGCGCTCACCATTTTGAATCTGGAATTTATCTTCCTGTTTGGCTGTGTATTGGAACTGCCAATATTAACAACTACTGTATCCTGCAACAATTTGCTTATGTTATCATTATTCATTCCTGAACTTAGAGCATCATCAACTTATTTCACCTATTTGAAAATGCTCAGTTTACTGCTGAGAAAGTACCTAATTCAAATAAACATTGTAGATAAAAACTTTGCACGTTTTTCAGAGGACATTAAAGCTCCTCCACCCTTTTCAACTTCTCATGGCACCCCGCGCTTATACTGGCCATGGCGGAAAGATGCCTTTGTGGTGTATCTGGATGCTATCGATGGAGAGACATTTACAAATAAGTCAGATCTATATCAAGAACTTTACCTTTACTTGAAATAAAAGTGCAATTAAATGAGGTGGTTGCATCTGGTAAAATGATTACAGCTGAAATTGTGGGTGAATATGCTTCCGTCATTAAGATGTTGTTTGAGAGATTTTCTCCCGCAAACAAATGTCATGCTCGAAAGGCATAGACTTCTTCAATGGTCCCAACAACATGGGGTATCCATTGACAACTTTGTATCTACTCTGAGGAAATTGTGAGTAACATGCAACTACCGGGAATTCAAGGATAAATTATTTGAGATCAGCTGATTGAAAAAACTTGTAACAAGAAAATACAAGAACAAGTACTTTCTACAGAGGATCCTGATCTGGAGTCAGCCATTTAAATTGCAAGAGCAATTGATAATTCTGATGCGTATTTTAATGAAAAGTCAAAGCCCAAGAATGCTAGGGCAACTAAAGACTATTATGGCGAAAGGGAAAAAGGACAAGATTAAGATACATGATGGCAATTAATGTTTTAGGTGTAGTAGCCGTACACACGTTGCCTCAGTGAAAAATTGTCCTGCATTACTTCAAACATTACAAATGTAATTGTAAGGGTCATTTTGCGAGAGTATGTCTTTCTGCATGGATGGTGGCAGTATCTCAAGTGGAGGAGTGTGATGTGCAGAATGAAGATGAAAATAGAAATGACATGGTGTTGACAGTAGAGATGAATGAGGAATCTAGTAATACCAAGATGAATTAATTTTCTGGCATCATGAGCAATATGGAAATGGATGGTTGTGTGGCATTAGTGAAACATTTAGGTGTAAACCTCTGTATTGCAATATCACGATCAATGGTTTGAGTGTACGCCTGATGGCCAATTCTAGATCACCTTTTACATTAATTGGCCCATAAGTTTTTAAGAAGTTTATGCCACACAAACTTAAGGAATCCAGTCTTAAAATGTACACTTACAATAGGTGAAGAATTGGAATATATGGACAATTTGATGATATATTAGAATTTGAGGGAAAAAAAACACCAGGTGTGATCTATATAGCATAAGGGGATCTAATATTTTTGGTTGGAATGATCAAGGAGAACTGGCTATAATTTTAGATCCCAACCATCCTGAAAGTATTATTTCAAAATCTAGATTGGTATGCATGAGTCTCACTAATGAAAGTGAGTGGGTGACAAAGTTTCCTGATTTGTTTACTGAAGGCCTCTGGAAATTGAAAGGCTTCAAGCATAGAATAGTACTGAAATCAGGGACTCTACCGGTTGCACATATAATCCGTTAAGTGCCACAAACTCTCTGAGAAATGACCTACGTGAAGAACTGAACAAATTGCGTGAACTGGATGTGATTAAACCCATAGAGGGATCAGAATGGTTGTCTCCTGTGGTACTAGCATGCAAGGGTGATAATTCACTACGTTTATGTGTTGATCTGCATGATTTGAACCAATGTCTTTGGGTGGATAGAGAAACTCCTCCTAATATAAATGATATGTTGAGCACACTAGAGTGAGCTTCTATAGTTTCCATGCTAGACATGTCTTCTGCTTATCATCCCGTTATATTGAGTCAGGAATCAAGGTATATGATACCATTTGTAAGCCCCACAGGTGCTTATCATTATAAACGCATGTCATTTGTGTTGGCCTCAGCCTCATCCATAGTTCACCGTCTTTTGAAAGAAATATTCAAAGACTGTATTGGGATTCTTTACTTTCAAGATGACATACTTGTATTTGGTGATAGCATGAAGCAGCATAATGAAAAGTTGCGCAATGTTTTACAAACTTTACAAGATAGAGGTTTAACTCTTAGACATGACAAATGTAAATTTGAGAAGAATGGGGTTGGCTATCTAGGGCATTATATATCCAAACTGGGGTTACACCTAAAAATTAAACTGATAAAAGCTCCCTAGGATGTTCCACCGCCGACTAACAAGGATCAATTGAGGTAGTTCTTGGATTTGGTGGAATTTTATTCTAAGTTTTTCCCCACTTTACTGATAAAACCAATGCATTAAGATGTCTATTTAAAAAAGTTACAACCTATGTGTGGAGTGAAGAATATTAGGGTGCTTTGACAATATACGAAGAACATTATTTCAGCCAAATCATTGAATCTGTATGGCACCATAGATGCCACTATTGTCAACATGATGCTAGTAATTTTGGGTTGGGAGCTGTATTAATTGAAAACAGAAAAGATGGTAGAGAAAATGTTGTGGCTTTTGCATCAAGGGTACTCAAGGGAGCGGAGCAAACATATTCCACCATCAAGAAGAAGGCATTGGCCTTGTGGTGGGGAGCACAGTATTTTGGCACATTTGTTTGGACAGTACCTTTTACTCTCCAGACTGATCACAAATCCTTGATTGACTTATTTACAACTAAGGGAGCTGCAGAGTGACACCCAGGATTGCCAAGGGCCAAGATTGCTTTTAAGAATTTCATTACAGGATTGAGTATGTTCCAGGAAAAAGAAATGTAGTTGCTGATTTCTTGCCCAGGATGCCTCTGCAAACCATGGAGGATGCGTTTGAGGAAGACGGAGAGAAAATTTGTTGCCACTTTGAGGGATGGTGCTAGCTATGGCGCGCTGAGTAAATGTGAGTGGAGTTCTGAAATAGAGGGAGATGCTGTGCTTGCAAAAGTCATGACATGGGTGACTCAGGGTTGAGCTAATTTGAAGCAAATGGAACGTGAATTAGTGCCATATTCCTGAGTACCTTCTAAACTCACTTGTGGCAAAGGTTTGTTATATAGGTTGGAACAATTGGTGGTATTTTCTTCTTTGAGGACGAGGGTTTTTGAATTGGCTCATGAGGGCATTATTGGAATTCAAGCAATGAAGCACAGAGTGCGAAAGGATGTTTGGTGAACTGGGGTGGATAAAGCCATTGAAGGGTTTGTGAGAGATGTCATCACTGAATATTGAGTGATAAGCCACAGGTAACCTTACCGTCCACTGTGGGGTCGGGGATGCATCTACTATACCATGGTCTAAGTTGATGTTGGACATAACGTGTCCGGTAAAGGATTTAGGTGAGAATTCCAAGTTTGCCATTGTGTTAATTGATTACATGTCCAAAAGGCCTGAAGTCAGTTTTGCCAATAATGTGAGCACTGAGTTTATAATTCAATTCTTGCAGAAGGTGTTCATGAGAGAGGGATATCCTAATGAATTGGTGATAGATAATGGGACACAATTAGTGTCTAGGGAAATGATAGAGTTTTTGGACTCTAATGGTGTTAGCTTTAACAAAACATCTGTATATCACCCGAGAAGCAATGGTTTAGTTGAATGGTTTAACCATACGTTAGAGGACCAATTACAATTGGCGATGGCCTTCAAGATGCCTTGGAAGCCTGCGGTAGAGAACATGTTATGGGCTTACATTTGTGCTTTTGAGAGGGCATGTGCCATGCTCGAAATTAAATAGAGAGTGGATGAATAGACGTTCTATAAATGCATCACGGTTGACAAATATAGTTGATGTGAGGAAGAAGGTACAAGGGAATTATGAAGACAGTTCTGAAATGAAAGTTATGAAATAATTGAAAGTGGGAAGTTGGGTGAGGATTCATGGCCTGATTCACAAAGATAAAGCTAGACTAAAAGTCTGACTTAGACCAAAAGTCTAACTTTACTGCTTTTTGGTTTTCACAAAGGTAAGTTACTACTAGTAGCTTTACTACCAGTAATTTTACTATGGGTAAGTTTACTAGTAGTAAACTTACTAGTAGTAACTAACCTTTGGGAATACCGAAAAGTAGTCAAGTTAGACTTTTGATCTAAGTTAGACTTTTGGTCTAACTTTACTTTTGTGAATTCGGCCCTAAGAAACCAGGATGTGTTGCTAAGGGTGTGTCAAAGTTTTCAAATCCCGTGAGATAGTTTGGGTGTTCCCCAATGTGGTGCATACTACTGATGGCAAGCTGTGGAACAAAGACAAAGTAGCTCTTCTTCCCCTTGAGAAATTGGAATTAGTACGAGCATGTTTGGATGTAACCAATAGAGCAATTGCCCGGGACAATAATGAGTGGAAACCATATGAGATTCATTCATGGACACATAGGCACATGCCTGAACGATTTGGGGGAATACGTAGTTGGTTAAAGTGTAGCCTTTCACCTGTAAGTTTGTTAATTACTTATTTTGCTATATAGGAACTTGATGTTGATATTCTAATGGGTATTTAATATCTTAGTTGTGTGTTGCTTTTTTTCTCATATTCTCATAACCCTGTATTATGTTTTGCCTAAGCATTTTAAGTTGATGGGAATTTTTTTTTTTTTTGGTTGTTTATTATTTTGGGGGAAAGATGTGTAAGGATTTCAGCCCTAACTAGAATCTAGAATGTTGAGGTGGAATGTAAATGGGGAAATTTGGGGTTACAGTTGGGATGGAGCTGGGCAGGCGATTTGCTGGTGGTTGCAGCCACTGTACTTAGATGCTAAATAAAGTACCCTCTGCCTCATCTACACTGGAGTGTCGGCTTCCTTTCAGTGTGGTTGGCAATAAGAAGTCCTCCATCGGGGACGCGTCACACAGCGGTCCCAATGAGTAGTTGGGTGAGGTGATGCGTCACGCAGAAGCTCCAATGCGACTTTTCTAGGAGGTGATGCATTGAGATGCATTCATTCTCCTGGTACCACAGTTGAGCTGGCAGAGCACCTTCAGGTTCACTTTCAAGCGTCCAGGACTGGGGCGGCACCACTTGGGAGAGCAGAACTGGCAAAGTAAGGTGCTAGGTTGAAGATGGAGGAACATTAAACAAACGAGTATCCCACCAAAGACCACAGATGTGGTCCTTAGAAAAACAGAGGGGCAGAGGATAAAAGGGGTGGGTCACCCCAAGTGGGTACAGTAGCTCTGCGCAACTAGTGCAGGGAAGGATTTTTTTTTTTTTATATATATAACCCTCGCACACTCTAGTAGTGTCATGCTTCATCATTGAGTTCTCCCCGACTCCTAGAGGGCAGGGTGGGCTAGACCATATTCCAGGGAGCACTTACAAGAAGGGTGACTAGGGGGCTTAACTAGAGATAAAAAATCCCTCATCTTCTCCAAAGTATCCCTTTATTAGCGGAGAAGATGGGAAAATTAAAAACAATATCTTGGGGGTAGTATGGATTATTATGTTCCTATGACCCTGTATTATACTGAATTAAGATGGAGGAAGCCTGCTCTGTCCCTGAGGCTTCAGATCAGGAGGCTGGCCAACTAGCACTTTGAGTCACTCTGGTGGTCCTGGGTTCATGATGCAGGTCCAGTCCATCTCACTCAGGCAGGAGGGCAGCAGAGTGGCAGTTCTTCGTGCAGCAAGGCAGCACAGCAGTCCTCCTTCTGATTCTTTGACAGGTCCAGATGTGTACTGAAGACTTGGGGTCTGAGGACCAATATTTATACCGGGTGCCCACCTAGGAGAGGTTTCTAGAGGCTTTCACCCCCTGAGGTGTCAGGAATACCCTTCCTCCCTTCCATGCCCCAGCTTGTCTAAGGAACATAAAAGACTAGTGACAAACCCTTTGTAAGAGTGCTCAGGCAGAGCCTGTGTGATGTGCAAGTATGGTAGGTGACAGCTCCTCCCCCTCACTAAGGCAGAGTGGCCCATCCTTCTAAAACCTAGCTTCCCTTTGTCTCACTGTCTGGAAGCAATACACAAAGACCAAGAGTCAACCACAACTAGTCATGTAACCCTGGAACAGGCTGCAGGCACCAAATAGTCAGAAGAAGAAAATTCCAACTTTATAAAAATGGCTTTTTCAGAATCATAACTTAAATCCGACCTTGCCATTAAGTAGGGCTTTTAATCACAATTCTTTAGACACCAAACTCCACCTGTCCACTTGCTCCGAATTGAAAGTTATCACTTATTAGTAATAAGGTATCCCAATGTTATCCTATGGGAGAAGTAGACCTTGCAGTAGTGAAAATCGAATTTAAGAGTGTTTCACCACCAAGACATGCAAAACTTAAAAGTACATGTTCACATTTTTAAATGCACTGCACCCTTCCCTCTGGGCTGTTCAGGGCCTACCTAGAGGTGACTTATAAGTATTACAAAGGAAGGTTTGGACCTGACAAATGATTTGTTTTGCCAGGTCGAAATGGAAGTTTAGAACTGCACACCCAGGCTGCATGTTTAAAGGGCCACTTAAGTGAGTGGCAGAATAAGTGCTGCAGGCCCACTAGTAGCATTTAATTTACAGGCCCTGGGTACATGTAGTGGCACTGTACTAGGGACTTACGAATAAATTAAATGTCAATTGGGTTTAAGCCAATTCTACCATGTTTAAAGAAAAGAGCACATGCACTTTAGCACTGGTTGGCAGTGTTAAAGTGTAAAATCCTAAGGTCAACAAAAACGATATCAGCGAATATAAGAGGGGTGAAGGCTAATAGCTTGAGGGAAGACCACCTTAGCGTTGACAGGTCTAACAACTATAATTATTAAAAGTTCAAAATACTAACAGCCAGTATTTAAATATATTCAGCCTTAACTACAAATCACAACATGCTAATATGATTCTTTTAAAAGAAATTAAACAGATAATTCGAATATCTGTAAAATTTACATTCTCTAGTTTATCAAATATAAAAATTGAAATGTATTTGTACAATAGAGATGTAATAAATGTAGTGTCACTGGAACTCCAGTCTAGGCACCAGAGACGCCAAAGAAAGGGAACAGTCAAGAATTCAGCAGCATGGGCTGTCTCTCTTCATCAGGACTTAATGTGTCATAGAATTTTAGTCAATTATATGCAGGGATGTCATTTTGAGGTAGATCCCATACAATCCCTACTTCTAAAGATGCTCTACATTCAAGAGTATTTCAAATTCTCTCACTTTCCATTTGTGATGGCACTTGTGGTGCCACAGATGCAGAGACCTAGGGCCATATTTATCAAAGGATTGCATCGCTTTTGCACCACATAGTGCAAAAGCAACACAACCCTTAAGTTGTGATTTATCAAGCCACGCAAGGCCACCTTGTGTGGCCCTGAGTAGCTTGATAAATCCAGATTAATGCAACATAGCGCAAATCCCTGCATTGCATTACTCTGCCCCAGGGAGGCGTTCCATTGGTGGTGCATGGGTGTTCCCAGGCAAAACCCATGGATTTTGACACATTTCCAGATTTACCATAAGTGATAGACCTGGGAATGCGCCTAAACGGCTATGCCTCCCCTGGTGAGGCATGACGAGGAGAAATATGTTTATTTCTCCTTGCTTTTTCCTCTTTCCATGTGTGCTACATTTTGCAGCACACATAGAAAGAGGAACATGCCTCAGAGGATTGTTTTTGAGCATGAAGGTGCCCCTTCCTGTACAAAAACAAATCAGCTAACAACACAGGCACCCTTGCACCATGGTGCAAGAGTGCCTGCATTGGCGCTAGGCAGCACATTTTGCGCCAGCATTGAAAAAAGGCAGGAATGTGATGTACAATGTTAAGTACTGCTCTTTCTCTATCATGCAGCACAGCATGGTGACTTTCTGCGCTGTGTGATATAATGATAAATATGCCCCTTATTGTGGCCACAAAGCACTTCTGTTCCCTTAGATGTTGAGACAGAATGAGCCCATAGTGCACTGCTCTCGGTGCAGATGCATGGTCAGATTGTGGCTACAAAGCTTATCTGTCCTGTAAGATCAGGGATCTTCAACCTTTCCTATAGTGAGAGCTACTTCTCATCAGTGAAAATCATTGTGAGCTACTGAAGGCTAAAAGACTCATACATTGTTACCAGACACCCTAACGGCCAGCTTCACTGGCTTTAAGCCTAATGTCAAATAGAGCCAGAAACTATGGTTTGAACAAAATACCTTGACTATGGGCATTATGACAGAGCTGAAATGTGTGCCAGTGAGAGAGTGGTCTTTGGGGATGAATGAACATGTATGTGTATGAATGGGATGTATGTGTATTGTGACTGAGAGCCTTTGTTGTATGTACTTGTGGACATATCTTTTGCCATATTTGGCATCGTTACATGTACGGTACATGTATAACACAAATATACAACCTTTTTAAATGGGAGAAATTTTAAATGCACAAAAGTGCTCGGCAAAAATTTTCATAATATGGAACATTTTTCTGTACTTTAAATTTCTCCCACTGAAACTAATGCCTGCATTTTTCAGTTAGAAATAAGGCACTGTGTCTACTGGCCACTGAGAACAAAATGGCTGGTGTGTGTAAAGGCAACATTTTGAAATGGGAGAAAATTAAACTGAAGAGTTAAATTATGTTTATATGAATTCAATAAAACTCATTTACATTTTCTCCCATTTCCAAGTGTCACATTTACATACAGCAGGCATCTTGCTCCCAGTGGCCTGTAAATATGGTGCCATATTCATAACAGAAAAATACAGCCATTTGTTGAAATGGGAGGAATGTAAAGTGAAGAAACATGCTTCATAAAACATTAAGACAGAAATAGCTTAGTTAAAAGTCGAGAAAACATTAGGGCCTGATCTTGGCGGACGGCTACTCCGTCACAACAGTGGCGGATGTCCCGTCTGCCGAAATATAAATCCCATTATATCCTGTGGGATTTATTGGCAAACGGGATATCCGTCACTGTTGTGATGGAATAGCCCGTCTGCCAAAATTGTAATCAAGCCCTAGGACTTATTGATTCATGTAAATATTTCTCTTCACTTTAAATCCCTCCCATTAAAAGAGATGACAGTATTTTTCAGTTATATGTATGGCACAGTGTCTAACGGTCACTAGGAGCAAGAGGTCTGCTGTTTGTAAATGCAACACTTTGAAGTGGGAGAAACTTAAAATGAAGAGTTAACTGAATTAAGGTAATTTTTCATTTAAATCTTCTCCCATTTAGAAGCATTCAGAAACATAATTTTGTTCTCATGCTACAATATTGAATTGACAAAGACTTATTTATGAATTAAATACCTCAGTGATTCTGTTCTTCAGCTCTGTGCCCCAGGCCTGTGTCATACATCTGACTGAGCATTGCTCATTACCAGGCCCTGTTATCCTCAGCCTGATTATAATAATATAAAATAAAAACAATCTTCCTGTAACATTAAAAGGAAAATGTGACCCTGTGCTTATTTAAAAATGAACTTGAGGCTGTGAGCTACTCTTAAGGTGTCTGGGAGCTACTAGTTGCTTCCGATTCACTGGTTGGAGGCACCTGTGTTAAATGCTGGGGCAGATTGGGCTACTTAGATAATAGGAAAGAAAAGGAGAAAGGCAAGAGGAAGAGAAAGTCAGATAAAGGCAGGTATAAAACAGGGAGCGTGACAAAGAGATATTGAGAGAAAAGAGAGAAACAGAAACTCATAGAGAGAAAGTCTGCAAATAAATGGATGAGTGGATTTATATAGCACACAGCAACTCAATGAGTGCCTGGCGCTGCGGCAAAAAAACAGACAGAGAGCCAAACTTATAGCTTAAATAGGTGGGTTTTCAAGATTTTCCAAAAGCTCACTTCATCTGTGAGGGCTCTAAATTGCAGCAGTAGCTGGTTCCACATTTCTCAACCAGAACCACAAAGGAGGCACCCCCTCATTGCTTTCTTCTAAAATGAGGTGCAGTAATCATCCGCATATTCCTAGAATACAGGGCCCTGGACGGACAGTATTCAATGATCCTCTCATTAAGATATTTGGGACCTGTATTGTAGGAAGCACAATTCACAACCATTAAAGCCTTGAACGTCACTCTCTTCTGGACTGGCATCCAGAGCAGTTGCTCAGGAAAGTGGGACACAGTTTTAACAGCAGGCAGATTACTGTGTTCTGCATCATCAGCAGGCGGTCCACCACATAGTTGGGCATATCCAAGTAGAGTACATTGACATAGTCCAATCTGGACAGAACCAATGCTCTCACCAGGGGTATCCATGCTCTCATAGAAGGAAATCCAGGAGTTTCTTCAGCATTCTTAAGATCCAGAGACAGGATTTCACCACTGCTTCTATCTGGGCTTTAAAAGAGAGCTGAGTATCAAACAGTACCCCCAAGTTCCTAGCTACCTCCACTGGGGGAGGGGATGGACCTCCACTGCTTGGCCAGGTGCCTCTCCAGTCCGGATGAGGGTCCTGGCCAAGCAGCAGTATCTCCATTTTATCCGGGTTGCAATGTAAGAGATAAGCTCTGAACCAATCCATCACTGCTACCAGACAGGATGTGAACGTTTGTTTAGCAGTGCCTGAGTCGCCCTCGTAAGACAGCAGCAGCAGCACATCGTCCACATACGAGACAATCTTAACACCGAATGATTCTACTGGAAAGGCCAGAGGAGCTATATAGATATTAAAGAGGGTAGGGCTCTGCAAAGAGCCCTGTGGTACCCCACTTTTTCTCTTCAGAGTGAAAGGGCTTCATCCATACTCTTTGCTTTCGCTGCTCTAAGAAAGAGCCCAGCCATTTCAGAGCCATACCCCCACTCAAACCATTTCCACCCTTTGCAGCAAGATTTCATGTGAAACAGTATCAAACGCCGCTGATAAAACCAGCAGAATTAAAGCGACTTATGTCCAAGACATAAACTTGACTTGATGGATTCCGTTATTTCCAATAATACTGTTTCAGTACTATGTCGGGCTTGGAAACCGGATTGGGATGAGTGCAGAAAGTTGTTGGTGGTTAAGAACTCTGATAGTTGTATATTCGTAGTCCTTTCAAGGATCATTACAAAGGCTGGCAAGAGCGATATGGGCCATAAAGTCCAACAAGATTTTAGGGTCCGCATTTGTGTTTTTTTAATAGGGGAATTACATTTGCTTTTTTCCAGGGTTCTGGCACCATCCCTGCCTGCAATGAGGCCAAGAATAGATCTAAGTATACTGGGCCAATCATCTCCGCCACCAGGTTCAAAATATGGGGGGAACAGATCTGATGGGGTGCCTGACTTGCACATCCTAAGGTAGTCCTTCAGTTCCCCTTCCTTAGGAGGCAGAAATTGCAGCAGCTTCTTATTAGCTGAGGGTAATGATGGACTCTCTGGTGGTTTTATAGGCTCCTTCATATTCAGCTTCGATAAATTTGTTTGAATATTTCTGATTTCGTCCTCAGAGACACTGCTCATGCATAGTTCCAAATTTACCTCACAGGGTAGAGCCAGCCATTTAGTGTCTCTAAATTTTGAAGCATTCTTAAAGATCTCTTTGCCATTGTTATCTGCATCCTTGATACATTGTGTGTACAATAAGCCATGTGCCCAATTTATATTCTAGTGGCAATTTTGAGAGCATGTTTATTTATCACCTTATCTTTCTCCTTGTAGTCTCGTCTCTACTGCATTTCTAACTTTTTACAGGCTTTTCTTTGTAGTGCAAGATCATCTGAGAGCCACTGGCCGAGCACGATTGTTCACCCTTCCAGGTGGATGTTTCAGGTGCCACCAACTCAGCGACCTCCCCTAAGCCATTTACTAATTGAGCTCTCATCTCTGAGAGTTGGGGAAGAACAGACAACGACAGTAAGAGAGAAAGGCAGAGAAATACAGGGATGCAAGAAGATGGACAAAAAGGGAGGAGAAATGGGAAGTGGGAGATGGGAAGAGAGATAGCTAACAAAAGAGACAAAAACGAAGTAAGACGGAGAGAAAGAATAGGATTAAGAAGAAGAGAAATACAGCAACAGAAAGAATAGTAAAGACAGAAGGAGAAAGAAAGACTGAAGGGGGAGGGGAAAGGGAAGATAAGGAGAAACAGTAAAACAAAGAAAACACAGTGAGAGTTTCTGGGAGAGACTATGAAGATTGGGAGAGGCGGACAAAAGTTAAGGAAAGAAAGAGAGATCGATAGATACAGACAAAGATGAGCAGAGAGATGGAAACAGGAAAAAAAGACAAATAAAGGTATGGTGAGACAGAGAAAGAACAAAAGGTAGAGAAAGGAATAGAGCAGGAGAAAGACAGGGATCAAGATAGGGAAAAATGTAAAGACTGAAAGAGAAAGAGAGGTGGAGACAGATGCAAGCTGTTGTGTGTTACCCAGTTAAACACTGTTGTTTACATTTGTGGTTTGTGAAATGCATATGTTTTCACTTTTGCCTTAAGATTTGTTGCAATGTCACTTACCTAGACTATTTGCTTTCTTGACCTCCTTCTTCTACTGCAATGACTTTCCATAATGTTTACTTTTATGAATATAAATGACATACTCCTGGAATTTTAGGAGTAAGTCAACAACAAGTCACATCTGCTCACAGAAAACCTTTGTGAATCAGACTCACAAGCAGCACCTTCTAGGCTATGGCACATTTACAGAGAAGGTAACATAATACTTAAGGCTTAAGAAAATGTGAGGACTTAGGATTGGATGTGTGTTGCCGCTGGGATTGAGTCTGGCAGTTCCTGTTGCTCACTGTTGTTGGGCATCTCAAACGACTCAGTGGTTTGGAATTGGATGGAAAAACTATTCTTTGATTGAGAGAATAAATATCAGTCTTCTGTTAGTCAACAGGCTTCCTGGCTCTTCACTGGTCAATAATCACTCTGAGTGACCCAAAACTGATCCAACTAGAATATTCATTTGAACGTTGTGCAGGAGATCAGTGTTGGTAAGTAAACTCTTCGCCAAGGCAGCCTAAGTCTGCCTGCAGTCCAGTCCCACGTCCCACAGGAAGAAGCTGCCCAAGCTTTGCAAATAGTGTTTAGACTAAATGGTTTATCTTGTATGTGTGTGTTAGGGCTCACACCAAAATTGGCTACCTCAAAGGTGCTGAATGTGAAGTGAAGGGCTGCTCTCCAATATCTTTGGGGTCACGTGTAGCTACTCACACCACACTCGCCATAGCTGGAGCATGACTGAAGTAACTCAGGTGGCACAGTGTGCAGGTGTCACTGCCAGTCTTTCACTATAACCCATTCAAAGGTATTAAAAGAAGAGAGGATTGGTAGAGGATGTGGCCTTACAGCTAGGGCAGTCGACCTCGAATCTGGGGAACAGGGGTTCGAGTCTCGGCAAGGACACTCAACATCCTGTGATTTGTGGCAAATCACTTAATCTACCTGTGCCTAACAAAAAAATGAATGTATCCATCTGTAACGCAACTGGTGCTCATGCAAAGCGCTCTGATACTGATACCTTCGGTTCGAGTTCACGCTATATAAAACTCAGAAGAAAAAAAAAGAGTATATCGGTGCCCTTACTGTGGGACCTCTGAGGTCCTAAGTTCTTAAACGTACTCTGGTGCTTTGGCTTATTTAAATATCAGCCTATGAAAATGCAGTTTCTCTTGATACTTGTAAGTATTTTTGACTCCATCTGGCTTTAAACTCACCCATTATTATCTATCCATGCAATCATTCATTGTTTCACTGATCTACCTATTGACCCACAAATCAATCCACTCTACCACCCCACAAACTCAACAATCACCAAAAGAGCACATTTTACTCAAGGCACAGGACCTGTCAATTTTCTAAATGTGTGTTCGCCTTATAGTGTGGAAAAGTCAGGAGCGTTGTGAGATGTCGCACACTGTGAACATACGCTTAAAAGCCATGCCTATGAGCATCCCAGTCCTAGCATACATGAGGCGAATTGTTAACCTGAGATAGATAACCTTCTAGTGCATAACTGAAAAGAAAACTGTTATCTGTTTTCCAACTGGAAGATATATCCCTTCTTCCTGTCTTCTGACTTTGGCATCTCCCGTTTATCAATAAGATGACACAGCCACCCCACCACCAACCACCACAAATTTGTCAGAATAACAAACACCAAGGATGATCCCGGAAGGAAAGTGAGGAGGAAATGGCAAATGGGGTGAGGAAGATGAGGACTTGTCAGCAAGAAATCAGGATTGTACCACCTTGCATCTTTCTCCTTCCAGACTTCATGTGTTTGAGGATGTACCAAGCTGGCAACCTGACTCTGCAAAGTGCAAACTGCTAGCCAACAGAGTAGTATGCCTACAAGGAAATAGCCAAAAAGAGAACCGAGATGCCTTCCAGAGGCCATGAATATCAGTCAGAAAATATATGCTATAAAAGTGGGAGATGATGCCCACTTGGCAGCCCGAGAAACCCCACCAGGGGACCCCCAAGTCAAAGAGGTTAGAGTGATGGCCTGGCAGAGTCCTGGAAAACAGTAATCCACAAGTTACCATTTTGAGTTCTGTGAAACTGACACAGGCTTTCATTCTTTTGAGTCAATAAAAAGAATATCAACACACCTGCTATTTATTGTGCTACAAAGTTGAAAGATCATTATCGTAAGCACTATACAGAAAACATAAGATATCATTGATAAAGAACCACAGTAATGACCATGGAAACATCTGCAGACACCTCTTTTCTGCTGAACACGTGAGATCACAGGGTGGGTGAGGACAGACTAACAACAGATGTTACCCACTAAAACAGATGTTACCTACTAAAAGTGGGAGAGTTGTGAACTATACCTAGATGAGAACCTGGGTGGGTATTGTGATACACCACAAGTTCTCCGGACCCAAGAGGAAACCACTATCTTGTGCTGGCCAATGCCAACCCCTCTGAGAGCCTGGCGGATCAACCCACTGGCCTCATGGATGGATAGGTTCCGTGGCTGAGACATGTGGGGCTCACTGGACACAGCAGACTTCCTGGGAAGATTGAGGATACGCACATTGCTCTTAGCTGTGGGCGAGTCACAGGCTCACCCTCTGACTCAGCTCGAGGTCCTTTTTAGAACTTCAAGCTTTCATGAGAGGCGTTTTGTGGCAACAGCTGGTGACCACATATTATGGACAACCAGGTACGAATCCCGCAAATCTCCCTGAGACGACAAAAAAAAAGTGTAACGTTATCTGTGTCCGTTGGGGAGGTAAATCTAGGTTCACACTATGTGAAACTGTCAAAAATAAAATGTTCATTTTGGCTATCACCGACACCCAAATATCATCCTCCAAGAATTAAACACAAAGCATCAAACTTTGATGTCAAAAGAGAGATACCCTTTTAGTAGCTGATTCACAGTGTGAAACTGAAAAATGTGGAATAAATCCAGGCTTCCCTGCTTGAACAAATTGTGCGATCCTAGGCACATTCTTTATTTTATCAAGTCTTCTTACTGTTCATTACCACATATGAGAGCAACTTCAAATATGAGTTCAGAATACGTACTATACAAAAACCTATCTGGTGTTTCATTTACTAGCATATGGTGTTGCTCCATCCATGATATGACTCTAGGTCACATACAGAGTATATAAAGGGCCATTGGAATTACGTGATTTTGCAGCTCATGCGTTTTCCACATAATTATGGATTTCCCGCATTTATCCCATAATGCATCATCTGCTGCATAATCTGCAGAATTCAACAACAAAAATGCGTTTTTAGAATAAATGGATTTAATGTTACCTAAAGCATGGTGACACGCGTTGCCATACAGTGGAATGTCACCTTTTTGTTGCCTATTTCTATATATGGATGTCAAAGTGATACTAATGAGGTGAAACCTTTGCCTACATAGTGGTAATGTGCAAAAATGTCAAAACAATGAGGTAATACGAGCACTAAATATGCTGGATAATTTGGCATAAAATAGTCAACTCTGCCGCGTAATCTCTCCCCCCCTGCCGCATAATTCCATTGGTCCTGAGTAGCCACAACTGCTGACTTGGCTCTTAGTTCACTACCAACATTGTCGCAAGGGTGTGGGCAGGAACGTTTCTCAGCTCATGTTTAAAAACTCTCACTTTTAATAAATACTTCTCAAATAATCTGACATACTAGGGTGAAATGCTTCCCTGTGCAAAAGAAAGACACTATTTTGCAAGTTCCCTCCCTCCTGAAGGCCGGCCTTTACTGGCCTCAGTGTCAGGGCAGGTGTATGAGGGCCTATGGGGGCGCCCTGCATGGTGGTGTCTTCTCTGCCAGGGGTGAGAAGACCTGTAGTTGTCAGAGATGTCAAAGGGTTTGTTCCGTTAATGAGAGTGACAAGCAATCCTAGTACCTGCGGGGAGTTCCTTTTGGGTCCCATCTGTCCCCCTCATCTGCAGGGACAGTAGACACTGCATAATAATTAAAATTTTGAAACTGGAGTATTGCTGCACCTTAAGAAAGTTGGGGAATGTCACAGCCATTATTGGCCACACAGAGGTTTTTTAAGGACACCTCCCAAATATATAATTAAAACCTAAAGGGCAACACATGGTGTGGTGAATGTAACCAAGACCCTTCTCAAGACAATTCGACATCCGTTAGAAGACCAAGGTAGCAGCATTCTTTAACCCGTTCTAACTCAAAGTTACCCACCCAAAAAATTGGAGTACGCTGGTGCGGGAGAAAACAAAGATCTTTGGGCCCGATTCACAAAAGTAATCTGAGACAAACCCCTAACTTTACGACTTTCTGTTGTCACAAAGGGCATTTAGGAGTAGTAAAGTTAGGAATCCTAACTTTACTACTCCTAAATGCCCTTTGTGAATACCGAAAGTCGTAAAGTTAGGATTTTGACTCAGATTACATTTGTGAATCGGGCCCTTTGTCTTGGATCTGTTTATTGTGAGATGGTAGGTCCTACTGATTTTGTTAAATTTAAATAATAACTATTAGACCTCCAGATTAGTGTATCTAAGCATGACTGTATCATCTGGTTTGCATAATCTATCTTTCAGGTTTTTGTATCCAGAACTACACATTCATAGATAAAGCAGTGATGCTAAGATACAAAATTCTTTCATCCTCCACCCCTCTGCCTCCCACGCTAGTACACCTAGCAGACTAAGACTATTTGGTTGGATTGCACATAGTTCTTTCGGCATAACGTTTTAATATTTTCAGTAGTTCATCTGGGATTCCCAATTTATACAGCTTCATTCATAACAGACCGTGGATGGATTTTGTTGCATGGTGGACACAGGATCAGAGCTGAAAGCACCAAGCTATGATGTAGTGGAAAAACCATTCTTGCAACCCGTTTATGGCTGGTGTTCTACCTTGTGAGTACCTCTGACACTTTACTTGAAACTTTATTTTCTGTTTTTTTCTGCTATTGTGTATTCTTGTTCTGTGTACATCACTCTCATACCCTCTCAGTGACCTTTAGCCAGCCTTCTGCACAGCTACAGAACTAACACAACCTTTTTAAGCAAAAGAGAAAAAATATCTACCTCCAGGAATAATAGAAGCTATATACTTTGATGCACCTTAATTCTTTGATGTTTTTGATGCCTTCACCAGCAAAGTACTGGTAGACGTTCTAAACGAAATTGCAGTGGACGAAGGTATAACTCTAACATGATTCATGCAATTCAGGGACAGTGGTACCAATCAAATGAAATGGGCATCCTTCCTCTAAAAATCACTAACATTACCTGTTGATTCGGTTGTAAATTTCAAAATAAAAAAAGTTGTAATCTAGTGAGCTCTTTTTTTTGCGAGAAGATCCAATCATACCAGCACAGCTACCAGCCACCTCTTCTACGCCCCCAATGGAATCCTAACAAAACATAGAATCTCATTCACTCTCCCACTAGCATTCTACACCCCACATTTTTCACCCATACCTGCCCCTGAAACCACACACTTCCTGCACTCGATGGCAAACACACACACACACTGTTGTGGAGAGGTGTGGCGCAGCGACCAGAGCGGCTGACACCAGACCGGTGGGCTCACGGCTCCCAGCTCAGCATCATGTGACTCTGGGAAATAGCTCACTTAATCTACCCGACGGCCCCCAGTTCCTGGATACCCTAAGGGGTGATAAATTGCCCTTTACAAATCTGGGATTTATATTATTTACCCACTGTACTAGCCTAACTAACATTGAGTCCTATGATAAAACATGACTGCCCCTTAATTGGTCCACCCTTCCTACCTTTTTCCTTATTCACCATTCCTTAACATCCACATCATTTGAAAGTTACCTAGCATCAGGGCACACTTTCACCTTTCTTTGTTGTTTCATTTACTCTCCTCTATAATTCTCTTTCATTCGCATCACATTTTTTGTCCATCCTAACAACCCGGACACAACACCAGCTTTGGTTTCCCTCTCATCAGCACTTCAACCCAAGATTCCAAGTTTTGTCCTCACAAATTGAGATAATTTTGACTCTAGCAGAACCCAGCCAAGCCAAACTCAAACCCTAGTGTGGCATAATCTGATGCTGCAAAATGTGTGCATATTGTTTCTCTGCTATATTTATTTGTTGCATTACGTGTCTATGAAAAGCTGCATTACAGAAAATGAATAAAAAGTAACTGTTTCTGTAATGTATGTATATCTCTTAGGGGCATATTCTCAAGGACTTATCGCTGATTTATCGGCACTTTAGCGCTGCAAAAGTGGCGATAGATTTATCGTCCTATTCTCAAGCTGGTGCAAACTGCCGACATCGCCAGTTTACCAGCGATAGCTACCGCAAAAAACATCGCCACGGATGAGTGCGACAACTAACGCTAATGATATGCAGAGTAGGCGTTCCCGTGCAAAAACACACGAAAACACCACTTCGCGCGATTCTTAACGACCAGTCAGATCTGCGATGCGAACCAAGAACAGGCGATAAGGCACGTTAGCAGCAGGGATTTAACACCTGCCTTTATCTGGTGCTAAGCAGGACGACTACCTGCAGTATGAAAGGGAGCCCAGCCCAGAGCCACAACTGAAGACCCACAGATGCCATGGAGCCAATGAACATGCAGCTCGGAGACTCAAGAGGGCCACAAAACCCACCGCCACCACCCCCAGGACCCCCCTCTAGACCCCCCCCGGACTACCACAGAGGCAGCGTAGGACAAGACAGCGGACATTCCGAAAACGGCATGGCCCCTCAGCCACACAAGTGCAGAATGGGGGGAGAGTTGGGAACCAAGTATGTGTGAAGGAGGCAACTCACCCATAAAGAAGAATGTACACAATGCCAAGTGTGGCAGTGATGTGCTGGACAGACCACAGAATGCAGAGCACAGACATGTCCATGTGGACATATACTGCTGGGGTTTGTAGTGTTGTGGACCATGGACGCAAACATGTTACCTCAGGCAGTGGGGAAGACCCTGCACATGTAGCTGTGCCGTCCCCCCCTGTAAGCATAAGCGCAGTGGGCTGGGCCGGCGTACACCACTCCAGCGTAGGAGTACGGATAAAAAGGCCAGGGCTCTGGGCGTGGTTCTCTTCCATGATGGGCAACGCGTCTGCCAGGGCGGCGCACCTCACCCTGCCACGAGTCCACCGCCGTGACCTCCAGACTCCGTGATACAGGCCCCCAGTGCATCCAGCGGCACAGCAACACGGAGTCATGTGTGTGCCGGATACTGCCTTAGTCCTACACTGCGGTCAGCAGGTCCCACAATTCAAATCGTGCCACATTTCTGTTAATGGAGGAAACCACTAGTCAACAGACATTGCCCCCAGTGCGGCCCGCCCGGATGACGCATCATCGTTGGCTGCACACCCGCTGAGCGCTCCAGGTGCCACTGACCCTGTGCAACACAAGTCGACGCCACGTGGCAATATTGAGGCAGAATACAGTAGGCAAAAAGAACATTGCTCCCAGTGCGGCCCGCCCGGACGACGCATCATCGTTGACTGTGCACCTGCTGAGCGCTCCAGGGGCCACGAACTCAGTGTAGCTCAAGTCATGGACCCTTTATGATGTAATCATATGTGTGTGAGTCCGGTTCTGGTGCCCCTACCTCAGGGCACTGCAAGTCATGGACCATTCATGAGTCATTCTGTGTGTGATCCGATGATCACTGTTCCAGTTGTTGCCAGCACCAACCACTCCCTGAGGGCTGGCTTACACTCACCCCACACCCATCCAGCACAGGCATCACTGGACATGTGACCCTGGTAATAAAAAGGGGCCGGGCGCACATGGCCGTAGCCAATTCCACTATCTATCTAAGTGTGTCTGTGTGGTCATTATGTATGCGTGATGGCCCCTGGCCCTACCCCATCACATCGTGCTGTGGACAGCGGACGCAAGCATGTCACCTCAGGCAGCGGGTAAGACCATGGACATGTAGCTTTGTCGTCCCCCCCTGGAAGCGTAAGCAGAGTGGGCTGGGCCGGCGTACGTCAGTCCAGCGCAGGGGTGTGTAGAATTAGCCCGGGGCTCAGGGCGTGGTTCAGTTCTGGCCTGGACAAGGAAGTAAGCAATGCGTGTGACTCTGTTGTAGTGTCGGCGCCACCCGGCCCGCAATTGACAATGTTGCAATGTAGCATGCAGCTGGAGGGCGGTCTCGCACGAACTGAGAAATGAAGGAGAGCATGACCGCTCGGGGTCTTGGCTCATACATGCCAAGTGTTGTGTGTATCTGCATTGCCGCAGCATGAGCCAAATGCCTAGCCTTAGTCGCAGCGTGAGTTCAGCCAGGCATGAACTCTACATCTGTGTCCGCACTAACCTTACCATAGGCCTACACTCACGTGGCCGCCCACCTTCAACGGACAACAACACAGTGTCGTTGTCAGGCTTGTGGACATGCGCAGACAGGCATGGCAATGGTGTGCCGTTGGAGTGCAAGTGATGCAACCGCGCAGCGCACACAAGTAAATAGGCTCGGGGGGAGGTAGGAGCAGCTGTGAGGCAACGTAACACACAGTGATGCCGCTTATTTGCTACATGCAAGTCATGTCAAACATGGATCTCAAAGTCGCACACATCCCACCCCACACCCAACAAGCCACATCACACTTCATGAATGCAAGCAGATGACAAACTGACATTAGGGATGAAAGCTCCTTTGTCTGAACTATCAGGCGGCAGCACATCTGCACATCCGACCTCGGAATTGCATGTGCCCGGCACCCCCTGACAGATACGATAGCAGTTGAGGACGACTCCCACACTACGCATAGCCCAACGACAGACCAATGTATACACACCCCACACACAGAAGTCCTTGCTCGAAGTTATCTTGCATGGAATGGCCTTCACACTTACTCCCACACCATCCCAGGCGTACAACCGTTGCACACTTAAACAACTCATTGATCCGAGCTGTGGCATTTCATCCACAGAACTGGCGCAGGTCAGAACAGTGCCGCTTCAACCAGAGCCACTAACACAATGGCAGACCATCCCGGACACATGCACAACCCCTGTCACGTGGAACTGTACCGTGCACGTATGCTGCATTTACTGGGGGCACTGCCATTGGAGTGCTGCGGATCAGTTACCGGATGAGCTTCCGCCTTGCCAACATCACCTGCATGCAGCCTGTGTTGCATTGTCGCTCGTGCATATTCGAGTGGTCCATGGATGTCTGCCTATCCAACAGGACAGTAGCCGAACTGGATTTCAACATGTGTGTGCGCCCCCTGTTGGCCCACGACCATGAGTGTCACTGTGACACCCGTCTATGGGATGCCTGGATACTTGGCATACATGCTGGCAGCTGGACCTGGGAGTTTGCAGAACTCCTCGTGTGCAGTGACCACATTGAGCCGCTCCCCTATTGGGCTGTAGTGATAATTGGTGAAAGGGGGTGGACGCAGCACATCTGTCCGAACCTGCTAATGGTTAGCCTCGCCGTCCTGTTCGATGAATTTGACAACGACCTCATCTTGGAAATGATTGCCTACGAAGCTGCACTCGCTTTCATGGACGTGTAACTACGTACCTGCAGACACAACAGTTAGGAACACATTGCACATGTCCCGACACCTTGTTGGGACTTGGGGTTCTGGTCACATCTCCCATGACTGCATTCGGCTGGACTCCGAATACATGAGCGGACAACAACGCGGGTAGACACACACCTGTGAATGGTGCGGCACTCCCCCGGAGTGGACAGCGGCGCTTGGCAACGTTCCACGTTCTGACATACTGCTGCATTGGTCTGCATGTTGTGGCACTTATCTTGGCCGTACTGACACCGCATATGCTAATAAAGTCTACGCACCTTCACTTGTATTCAACTGTGATGAGTGTTGATTTGTATGACAATGTGGGTCTCACTGCCTATCTGGGTCACAGCCATACATGCATTACTACACCATCAGGGATGTGGGGTTGTACTAGTACATCATCATCTCACAGTTTCCAGCTATGCCACATGCGAATGGCCATTTTCCACACACAAGCGGCAGCAGTTGTGTCCTCTGTTCTGTTGTGCTGGTGTTGCTGTTTGTTCAACATTGTGGTACATGTTGCGGTGCTCTGGATCTTATGTGTGTGTGCTGCATTGTAGGTGAGTTGCCCCTTCAGCTTTGATTTGGCTGGCCCTTATCCCTTTCAGGCGGTGTGACTTTCACTTCTGTGCTTATGCAGGGCTGTGCTGTTGCAGACTTGGGTAAATTGGGCTCTTGGTTGGAGTTGTGACTGTTGGCCATGGTTTGTCCGAAGATGTGCTCTACTTAATTGTGCATGTGTGCCATTGTGCCCATCTCCTCCCGTCCCCCCAGTCCCTGATGGTTACTCACCCTGTTGCTGTTGTGTCGGGTCATGTTGAACAGTGTCCGGTCCCCCAACTCCTGCCACTGTCTCCCCACTGATGACTGTGGACACCATTTCCTCCATCTCATCCAGCTCCTCCTGTGGCGCTGGACTCCCACCTCCAGTCTGCATTGCTGCCTTCTGGTTGTTGGCGAGTTTCTGCTTGGTCTTGCGCTTCACATCATTCCAGCGCCTCTTGACCTCGTCCATTGTCCTCCTCAGCACTCCGACTGCATTCACCTTGTCCACGATGGACTGCCATATTGCATTTTTTGTTGCCAATGACACAGTGGAGGTGACGAACAGTTGTTGATGGTGCTCTATCACCTCCGTGAACAGGATCCTGTTTTCCTGCGGACTGAACCGCGTCTTCCTCTTCTTCTTGTCCTTGCCCTTCCCTGACCCCGAGGTCCCAGGCTGGTCTTCCGGGGGGCTTGTGGGGTTCTGGTCATCCTCTGTACCTGCTCCGGCTGCTTCCATTGTGCTTCGCTGTAGTTTGGTTTTTGTTTGTGTTTTTTTTTCTGCTTTTGTAGTGGTTTGTCACGCCTGACGTGTGTGAATTGCAGGCCTGGTGCTGCTTTTCGCTGTTTGTCTTATCGCGGTTGTGCCCATTGCAGCTTTTTTCGCGTTCGGGTTTGGATTTTCATCGCCTTCCCGGTAATGTTATCGCGGACATTTGACGCGTTATCATGAGACTACCGCATGTTACCGCCGTGTTGAAAATACGACGTTAACACGGAGTTATTTTCGCGCGTTAGACGGCGATATGAAAACTTGCGTTAACCTATTTTGGTGATGTTTATCGCGCGTTCTTGAGAATATCCCCCTAAGAACCATGACGAGTGTTAAACAAGGACATCAAAAGGTGCGAGCAATATCCTCACGACTGTCAACATAAGATATAATAGACTGCAAGAAGAAACTTTCTAGCTTTGCACACCCGGCTGCCTGGCACAAGTCTCAGGAATGAAGCATCAAAGCTATGGCGTTCAACAATAGCACTTAACCACCAATTTTACTGACACAGAAGTTGCACAAATTTATGGCTGTTTTTTTTTTACCTGTACTTCATGGCTTAAAGAAAGGACATCTCCAAAAGCTCTTTCCAGCGTCGGCATCTACTGTGTGTCCCACCTTAATTCCTCACAGGATGAGTCTGGTCCCAGCCTTTGTGTCTCCCACCTAGAGCCCTAGAGTACCACAACACCATGTGTGCATGATTTTTTGTTAGATCACTATGCAAAGTTCAAACTGTTCTTCCTTTCCTGTTCATCCTATGCCCCAGAGCTGATTTCAGATGTGAGAAAGGCACCTGCGGCCCTTCCAGGTAAGAGTGGTGGGGCCGAGTTGGGGGGGAAAATCGACAGATGACCATGAGGTAAAATTAAATAAATAGTTAATTTTTCCATGCCGTCGTCTGTCAAAATTCCCCCCTCCCCCACCCTGCCCCACCGCAATTACCTGCACGGGCCGTGGCTGGAGAGAGGCCACAGGTCAAAACATTCTACATTGTGCACAAACTTTGAGGGCCTCATTTATGAGATTTTGCAGTAGGGCAGCGCAGCACACCTTCCTGCTGCGCTGCCCTACGGCAAAAGAAAAGGGCAGGAATGTGCCATATCTATCAGATACGGCGCATTCCTGTCCTTTTCCCCTGCGCCGGCGCACAATAGGCTGCCTTGTGCCAATGCAGGCACCTTTGCACCATGGTGCAAGGGTGCCTGCGTTGCGGGATTGAATATTTTTGTACAGGAAGGGAAACCTTCCTCTACAAAAATAATCACAAGAGGCTTTTTCCTCTTTATATGTGTGCTGCAGAATGCAGCACACATAGAAAAAGGAAAAACTAGGAGAAATACGGATATTTCTCGTTGTTGTGCCTCCCTTACGCCTCTCCCTGGGGAGGTGTAAGATTTTGGTGCTGCCTCAGATTTACGAGTTCTCGTAAATCTGGGGCAGTGTCAAAAAGCCATGGATGGTGCTGGGAACGCCCCCAACAACACCCATTGCACGCCCCTTTAACGCAGAAAACGGCGTTAAAGGGACCGATATTTATCAGGCAGCAATAAGCCCAAAAAAGTGGCTTAGTGCTGCCTGATAAATATCACGCAGGCTTCTGCGCCAGGGAACGTCACAAAAAGTGATGTTCCGGCGGCGCAAGGGGCCTCATAAATGAGGCCCTTAGAACTTACAGTCCTTGTTACCGCCACTAGAGTTGTCTACCAGTGGCCCAGTCGCCTAAAGTTGTCTGCTACAGCCTGCTTATTCTCGTGTCCGATAACTTCAAATAATTGGTTAGTGGATTTGGTGCACACTCTAGGCGTTTTCCTACGGAACGCACCTTAGCCATTCATAACCCTCCTTGAACAGGAAAAAAAGAGAAACTCCATCTTTTTAACAACCTGCAGCCGCCACATCTAAGGACATTGTATAGAGTGTAAACAAAGCACCCTCAAATGAATCACATTCACACTCTTGCTACATGTAGTGATCACTATAAAAAAACAAATGAACAGAGATAAAAATCCAATACAACTATTTCACTCAGAAGATACAGCATCCTCGACCCGGCACAGGTGATTATAACTAGCAGCCATGGCTCTAAGAGTAGTAGAAACTTCTGACACCAAGCCAAAGGGCGCTCAAAGGGGCTTATTTACAAGCCCCTTGCGCCACTTTTGCGTCACTTTTCCCATGTTAAAAATGACGCAAAAGTGGCGCAAGGGCCTTGTAAATCTGCCCCAAACTGTTTTATGATCGAAGTCGGTACAAACCTGTTGAAACGTGTCAATATACCAGTTCTTCATATTTCTTCTGAGGAAACGTAAAACAATGAAAAATAAACCGAGGAAACAAAAGAAAAAGTAAAAAAATAGACTTTTATGTTGCTAAATATAGTGGGATTTAATTTGGCAACTCATGGTCAGAATCACAGAAATGTCAGTCATAAAACTGCAGAGCCAAGGTGACACAGGGCAATACAAAGCCTTATTTGGAATTTAGAAAGCCACGCAACATCTGATTGGCATGGCCTTGCATGGTTTTGTAAAGGGATGTAATGCAATGCAGCTGCTAGCGAAGTGCGATGCATTACATTACTTTTCAACTTGGGAAGCATTCCATGGGTGGAGCATATGCGTTCTCATGCATCCACCCATGGATTTTGGCACATTCCGTATTTACTAAAGCTTGTAAACCTGGGAATGCGTCAACATTCTACGTCTTCCACAGTGAGCCATAATGAGGAGAAATATCTTTATTTCTCCTCATTATTTCCTCGAATGCAGAACACGTAAAAAGAGGAAAATGTCTCTAAGGATTATTTCTGTGCAAGAGGGTTCCTTCCTGCACAAAAACAATCCAGCCTGTAACTAATTCCTTCCTTCCTTCCTTCCTTCCTTCCTTCCTTCCTTCCTTCCTTCCTTCCTTCCTTCCTTCCTTCCTTCCTTCCTTCCTTCCTTCCTTCCTTCCTTCCTTCCTTCCTTCCTTCTCCTTCCCTTTCCTTCCTTCCTTCCTCACTTCCTCCCTCCCTCTCTCCTCCCTCCACCCCTCCCTTCCTTCCTTTCTTCCTTCCTTCCCCTTCCTTCCTTCCTTCCCTCCTTCCCTCCCTCCTTCCCTCCCTACCTCAATGGTTCAGCCAAAAGTGAAATAAGTTAAACAACTCTATTACACATATTACTCACTATGTTAAAAAGACTTTTCGAGGAAATACAAGGAGGTAAGCTTTTATCTTTTGTATGAAAAGTGTTTGCATGTGTTAGTAATCATGTATGAAGCGTTGTGGCTTGACGCCAGAGAAGATGGCCACTCGCTAAGGGAGCTCAGCAGTGGCTTGGATGGAGTGTCGGCCTCCTTGTGGACTCGAGGCGGAGTTTCTGCATGGGAATTGAGTCCTTCAAGGTATGAAGGTCTCCTATGTGGAATATGCAGCTTTTGTGCCCCGATGAGCACTATTTTTCATTTGTTACGGCCAGCGTGTTTCTCCACATGAGACTCGTGCCCGCCATTTTAATTTAGCACCACTCCGCTCTGAACTGCAAAAGTTGAGACGTTTCATTGTTCGTATATAATGTTGCTGGGATTCTGCCTAAAAACTGAACTATGCGTAGGATCATGTGACCTTAGTGCATAGGGACTAAGTCATCCTACCACCTGAGTACCCATGAGCCCAGAACCGACTAGCTATACCGTCTACCTTGCTCTCCTACTCACTCACAGAGAAACAAATTATTAGACACCCCAGAACACAACAATCTCATATATCTCAGCAATTGCGGTAGCAAGACACACTCTTTCGCTCACTCTCTTGTACTTGTCCACAATAAGATCTGACAGAGACACGAAACTGTTTAAAAGATTTATTTTAACTAACGTGCCCTAACATGCATTATACGTGCCACAACAAGCAGGAAAATGCATCGTACAAATACCATCAGCATAGCAGCTAGTCCATACATCATAAAGGGAGATGTCATCATGAAAAGACAATAGAGCCTAACCTCCCTCCCCTTGCTAAGAAGCAGTATTATTATATATTAGAAGATCTCTGTGCTTTGTCAGCAGACCCCATACCTTAGCCTATAGAGAGTAGATCTACATCATAGGTGCTGTCTCGCTCTTCTCCCTGGAAAGGTCCCTCTCCAAGTGTGTCCTACCTATTCGTGTATTCAAATAAAATCAAAGTACGTTGTTCCAAACAACAGCTCCATCTGTATGTTTTGTCTAAGTGCTAAGGCCTGGCCAGAACAAAATAACAAGGGGCATTGTTGTTCGACCTTGCTCACAATGTTCAGTCAAAATCCCAGGAACATGCAGAGAGTGAACACAGAGATGAGTTCTCATGCGAAAACAGCCATAGAAATTATTGCAAAAATAAAGTTGTGTAGTAACATGTGCAAAGCAGTGGGCAAGCTGGAGCGTGCTCATGCTAACTTAGAGAAGACGACAATGTCCCCATCGGCCATGTGACACCCTCCCCTTGGTCAGGTCGTTAGCTTTGGGCTAAAACAAAAATCAGAGGTAAGCAGAGACAAAGCGTCTCGGTGGTAGGCTAAAGAGTCCTTTAAATTCCAATTAGAATATTTTTTGCGCTCGGAAAATTGAAAAAAATAAAAAGCAGCCAACTGGATACCCAAAACTATATCCATTCACAGCGAATCTTCAGAACCAAAAATGTCACGGGAATAGTGGAATGCCATAACTCCAGTAGGTTGTCTGAACCTTCCATAGTAAAAAGGTATGCCATCCAATTTAGTAAGTAGAACGAGCACACATGCTCCTCATATCCAGAAGCCGCCAGGTGCATACTGGGGCAACCTGTGTTAACTTCGATGAAACTTTGATCCAAGTGGCGCTGTGCACGAGCACAGGTACTCAAGTCTGCCGTAGGTCCAAGTATAGGATCGCACACCAGGTACCTACCCACGGAACAGTCCTGGTCATGGTAAAGTAGGCATAATGGAAGGTCAGCCAATGGTTGATATTAAGACCTATTAATGGCATTGAACTAAAAAGCTGGTGCATCCGATCACGGTACAGCTGCAATTGGACCGGGCTTGGCAGCTCCACAGATCGAGCAGCCATTGCGGAGCAGCAGTAGAAGCACAACTACGCCCCAAATCAGCAGGAGCAATAGGGGAAACCCTCCGAAGGCGCTGGAAAAAATAGAATGGATAAAAGCTGGTATTACTCCACAAATAGTCTGAAAGGAGGTGACGAGGCCGGATCCCACAAGTTTAAAAAAGTGGGCAAGGCCCTCTGTATCAGAGAAAACAGAAGGAGATGATGGACGGAGAGCTGAAACTTTTCAGAGACTCACCCCAGTCACAGATCTAAGTTGAATCCATCCTCGTTCTTTAGCTCACTTTGCCACCCCAGTTCAGACACAGCTATATGCAAATCAGTCTTGATCCTGTGCCTCATGGGTACAGTCCAACCTGAACTGCCAAGCCATGTCTTCCCTGGACCGGAAACAAGCATCCTGGGACCGGTTTCAGGGTAACACCCATCATCAGCCAGGCTAGCTTTAATCCAGTGGCAAAGTGAGCAAGGGACCCACGTCTGGGCATACCCTGCCAACTTAGTGCAAACAAAGCAAACACAAGATGCATTAAATATTTGGTGAATAAATTCTCCAAAATGGAGTGGGAGATTCGTGTTCAACAATGACTGAATCTTACTCGCGGTTCTCGCCACCTGCAATTCAAAAGTCTCACGAGCTGAAGTGAAAGCCACTTCTTGTTAAAACAATAGCGCTTTGAGTCTGCTTCGCTAATTGAAATCTGTTTTCAAACTTGGAATGGAAGGCCACAGCGAACTATCTACAATCTGATGCAGGGGTGGAAACAGGACATTGCTGCAACATGTAACACGCTGTGAAACATTTACTATTGGCCGGATTCACAAAAGTAATATGAGACAAAATCCTAACTTTACGACTTTCGGTATTCACAAAAGGCATTTAGGAGTAGTAAAGTTAGGATTCCTAACTTTACTACTCCTAAATGCCTTTTGTGAATACCTAAAGTCGTAAAGTTAGGATTTTGTCTCAGTTTAGGAGTAGTAAAGTTAGGAATCTTAACTTTACTACTCCTAAATGCCTTTTGTGAATACCGAAAGTCATAAAGTTAGGATTTTGTCTCAGATTACTTTTGTGAATCGGGCCCTATATACGGGATGCCTGCCCATAAGCCACAGCAGTTGTGGTTATTTAGGACAAGATAACTGCCGTTCGAAAGCAAAGTCAGAGCGGGAATAATAGCTGGGACTGGGGTCCCTTTTAAAAAACAAGCCAAATTAGAGGCTGAAACGTTACAGACACCGTGTAGTTTCACTTGTTTACAGAGCAGGGAGTGTCCTACCGTAGAATCACAATCCTCCCCTGTAAGGAAAACCTCCTTATCTGCTTGTTGACAACGAAATGTGAAAGGCAAAGACCTTAATTCATGAATATAGCTACTCCCAAGGGGATCATATCTACCCACTGGATAGTGTTTCATGCAGGCCGTAAACTGGAACAGTGAGATAGGCAATGAAATAACCCCATGTATTAACCACACTGCTGAATCAGTTCCTGCCACAGAAAATGGTAACTGTTCTAGTTTTTCAATATGTAACATTGTATATGTTGCGTCTTTCATTGACATCAATTTCTGTTTATCTGTCAAATTAAATGGTAAAAACAGTGCAGAAGCATTCAGGTAATCCCAAGGTACTTTCCCACTTTTGAGCGTTTGCAAGGTCCAACCAAATTGCATAACAGAACGTAACTGATTTTGACCATGATACAAAACAGACACTTAATTTTGCACAATGTCAATGACCGATGATACAATATTATCCAAAGTATACATACAAGAAGACAGTGTATTAATGCTGTTATCGACTACTGCCAGAACCTTTTCTAAATTATCTTGGTCAATTTGGCACAGGCGCACTGCAGCTAGCATCTGCTATAGCTTCCAAAATACATTATTTGCTGCATAAACAAAACGTTTTACTCGAGGGGACTTTGGACCTAAAAGAAAATCAGCAAGATCCATGTCACCTGATAAAGGGGAAAGATGTTGTTTCACAGACAACAATGTGGAATGTTCCAACCATTGTTGACATAATTTACCTACAGAATATGTGGTAACTGTATAGGAAAGTGGAAAATGAGGATCAGGTCTACTTTGTGTAAACCCTTTCGTGGTATTGAAAAAGCGTAATTGACATGCATTAGAGCTTGTTGGCCACAATAACCAACCTAAAGGGTAATTATTGGAAGAGTTTAAAGTACCATTCTGAAACATAACAGTTAAATCCTCAATTGAGTAGTTTGTATGTAAATGCCATGTGTCATAGGCAGCCAATAACGGAATCGAGGGAGTATTTAAATTTTTAGCTGTGGCTAAACCAAAACAAGTAGTCTGTTGTACCGTTCGATTCAAAATATAAGCTGAGAAGGTATCAAGCACACACAATGCAATGATTTAGTGCCCTGCACTTGTCAATCTTTGGTACCCCAAATAGATTTTAAATCAACTGCATCCTTCCAGTAATCATAACCCTTCCTGGACAACTCAGTTATGAAGGACGAGGAATAGACCAATCTAGTATGGGTCAGCATAAATTTGGGGCGGGCTGGCATCTTCAATTTATAAAAATAGGACTCAGGGTCTGAGACATTGTAACCAGTAAAAAACATGAATGTACTCCGTTGGGTCTTAAAGCTTCCCTGTAATGGTGTTGGGCAATGCTCTCACTGGGTATAATTAAAATGTGGTCTCTGAGTACTGGTTTTGAGTAAAAAATGATGGCCATAATGTTGGTAACAGAATAAATCAGCATAATTTGCAGAATTTAAATACAAATCTTCAGTGTCAAAAGCAGTGTAATATTTCAAATCAGAAAACAATGAATAAACAGCGTTAACATCCCAGTCATCAGAGTGTATTCCAGGCAAAACCACATCTCCTAAAGAAACGCGGAATAAGTATGGAATTTGTAAAGTCTCGGTCGGGTCATGGATATCGAATGGCACTTTATCCCACACAATACCATCAATAATTGGGAAGGCCGAAATGTTTACTAAAGCTTGATCTCTTTCCATCTTATGAGATGAAGTATGAGGTGCCAGAACTCCATCAACCAAGTGTACAGCAGAGCGTTCAGGTAAGTAATGGCCATTAACCAACAGGAAAAACACAGTCACAAACCCAATCCACATGAACAGGAACACCATCGTCAGCACCAGCCAGATGTATATCCAAGGGGGAACAAGGTAAGTTCTTTTAAACCAGATGAAAACACAAACACGTGTGGGGGCTCTGCCTCAGAGGAAGATGAAAAAGATGAATCAGTTATCTCTGTCCATATAGTTACCACTGGAACCCAGACGAAATAATAAGGGTTGCTCTTCATTGGAAGTCGAATGAATTGCAGTTTCAGGAATGTCAACTATAATTTCAACAGGTGGAGAGGCATACTCATTTGCCACAGTGGTGGAAGTTGACAGTAAACATGCAACAAATCAATTGTAGTTTCCATCTCCTCTTCCTGTTGTTGGTAGGTTGTTGGGGAAACAGAAGTCATTGGACGAAGTGAAACATCCCATTGGGGAATGCTTGTAGGCATACTATTCAGTATCAGCCATATGGTGTAACTTGACATGTTTGATGGAAATAAATCAATTCTCCTTGCGACCAGGCAGCGGAGGTAAGATCACAGCACGGGTACCCATCAATCCAAGGACTGGGACTGGAGCACGGTATGAAGGACCAAATTCTTTTTTGTTCTCCACTTACTCTCGGACCAGATCTCCAACTTTAGGAAGCCAGCCAGTAATGGGAATCAGCACCGCTGCTTCTGTGGATCAGGGTAAATGATTTTTTTGCCAGTGTGTCATGAGTCTTTTATAGACCCTGTAACATAGCACAATGGTTCTCTACGCCAAACGTTGCAGCAGCCGCCACAACGTCTAGACCATAAAGGTCTGGCACAAACATTTTAATGCCAAAGAGTAATTCGCATGGGGTCTGCCCACCCAGAGATCTTTGTGGGAGATTATTTCGTGCACATTGAACACCATATAGATGAGTCAACCAGCCCCGACCAGTACCTAATACCCTTGCTGTTAAAGATTGCTTTAAGTCACTGTTCATCCGCTCCACAACAGAATTGTCCTCAGACCGATATGGAGACGAGAATTGCACCTGCACCCCCAGAGACTTCATCGCATTAGAGGCAAAAGCCTTGGTCGGAATGGAAGGTGTCACAGGCAAATTTCCTACAAAGACATGCAAATCTTTATAACAGTTCGAGCGTCAGCACTTCGTTGAGGCCAAACCCAAAGGAATCTAGTGCATGAATCCACTGCAACCAGGATATACTTAAAAGCATTATCAGACGTTAAAGGACCGCAGTGATCAAGATAAATGCAACCAAAAGATTGATTTGGAATGTAGAGTTGAGTATGAGGTGGACGTGCAACAGTGGAAGGTTTAATCTGTTGACAAATGTCACAGGAAAGAACATATTTACGTGCCTGTTGGTATAAACCATGCCACAAAAAATGTTGCTGTAAAAGGGAAATAGTTGCTGTCACTCCGGCATGTGCAGAAGCAACGCCTTCATGTGCAGCCACTATTAAAGGAAGTCTGCGGTCCTCGTTGGGAATCAGCCGATCCCCAAAGGATGGATTAGTCACAAATGGAATTTGATCGGTTGTTAAATGATAGGTATAACAAGAGGGGAAACCTTGGGGAATCTTTAGTCATAGACCTGGTGACTGCTGCTATGGAGCATGTGGCTACTGCAGATTTGGCTGCCTCATCAGCCAGTGAATTACCAACAGTGTGTGCTCCCACACGTTGATGGCCCAATGTATGGATAACATGTGTGAGTGGCAAACATTCCTTAAGAGCGGCCCCTCGGACCCAAAGTGTTTCATGCTTAATAGCGCTGCCATTAGATATAAAATCATTTTGTGTCCAGAAGAACAAATTATCATTGAAGGATTGTACACAGTAAAATGAATCACACACTACAAGTGTAGGTACATTAGGATCAGCAAATCCAAGAGCCAAAACCAAAGCACGTAACTTGGCCAATTGTGCCGTGCAATGCCCAAGAGACTGTGTGTGCACCAAGGGCGATTTGAAATCACCATCTACTATTGTGCCTGCCACAATTGCGCAGGCTTCTGAATGAGCATGTTTAGAACCAATGGCTGGCTGTGCAGACCCACCAGTGTAAATAATACACTTGTACTGATCAAGAGGAAGCAATGATAAAGGAGGAGGATGAAAATGTTCATACTGTAAAAACTCCTGTGTTTGCAAAGAAGCGTCAAAGATAAAATTGACATCAGCTGACGTCAAAGAACTAGCCCATTGTATCCACCGGGGATGCAGAGCTTTAGAATTCAGGACACTAGCCTTCGTGACTGCTTCTGAAGCAGGCACCGGCGAACCCATGAAAATGCTTTGCCCTTTGCCAGAGAGAGTTCTTTCAGAATCGCCATCTGAACTGCTGTCAAAATCTTTTCTGTAGAAGAGAAACGCATCTCAGCTGAAATATACAAATGCGATTTATAAGCAATGGGAAGGTGTCCCCTTCATTGAAAGTCATGTAAGTGAATCCTAATGTACCTGGTACAATCCGTATGACCAAATTACTTGTACTATCTCTCGTTAACAAGAATTGAGTCACAAGCAAATCAGACTGCAAAGACTTAAGTAAAGCTGTATGTTCCGGAAGCCAACTGGAAGACGAAAAAGAGGGTTGTATTAACACGTATAGCGGTTTGATACGCTGGGCATAATCAGGAATGTAAGTCCTGCCAAAATTTTAAAAAAAACATCAAGGGCTGCAATTTTTTAAGGGTGGAGAAAGGCTGCAATTGAGCACATTTCTCCAAAAAGTGGGGGCCAACCCCCTACCTTCGTTATTGAGTTCATAACCAAGGAAAAGTACTACCAGAAAGGCAATATGTGATTTTGCAAAATTAAATTTGTAGCCCAGCTTCGCAAAATGTGTGACAATGCTATCCAGGTGCATAGGATGCAGAGTCATATCATCATCCGTTAAATAAATGTCATCGACATACGAAAAGGCATCAGCGTCAATCTCATGTAAAATTGAAACAATGGGTGCTGCAAACATGCCTGGGCTATTCTTATATCCCATAGGCAACCTCACATATCTCCTCTGATTGCCTAATGCACTGAATGCGGTCAAATCACGGCTTTTCCATGCCAAAGAATGGCTGAAAAAGCCGTTGGAAATATCCAAAGTTGTTTTATATGTTTTGCAAACAATGTTGTTTACTAACGCAGAGCTATGTGTGTTCTGAGCCGCAATGGTACGAACATGACTGTTCAAATGTCTGTAGTCTAAAACTATACGATATGAACTGTCCGGTTTCAATATCGGAAAAAGAGGATTATTCATGGACGAAACACAGAGTTTAATCACACCCTGATATTCCAATTGAATCAAAATGTCACTTACGGACGCTTTAGCATCACGTTTATTTGGATATTGCGGTTGGGGCTGTGGTGTAGGACGCAAAGGAATCACATGAACTGGGGAATCCTTGTCCCAATCACCTTGCGATATAATGCTGGAGCCAGGGATAATGCCCACTCCGAACCAAAAGCAATTTTATCCTCATCAGGGACATATTGCAAAAAACTGGGTAGAATAACATCCTCCCCTCTGGAGGAAGCAAGAACAAAAGGAGGAGGCCAATCAACCTCTGCCAATAAAATATCATAAGAAGATATGATATTCTCCCAAAAGACTGCTTTAACAGGGTGTTTAATATCACCTTCAATTTGGAGGCTAACTTCATAAAGCCTATCAGGAGGAGCAACCCGAGTATCGGCTGTTTCTACAGCAATTAAAGTGTCAGTTGCTTTTGCCTCTAGACGCTGGTGGAGTATCTGCCGCACTATGGTAGCCTCCGCCATGCTGTCAAGGAGGGTTACCGCCCAACTCCTGTTGAGGAGGAGGGTTCTCACCATCTCGAGGTATACTATGCTGTCAAAGTGGTAACTTTTTTCTTCTAAAATGGGGCACGATATTGAGGTGGTTCCTCCTGCTTGACTTTCACATCAAACGTCCGCTGCAGGTCACGTCTTGCCTGCGTAGACTTGCCTTGTCTGCGATCCTGATGCCCTCCTCCGCCGAATTGTTGATCCAACGATTCCTGAAAAGAACGAGGAGAACGAGGATCAGGAGCCTGGAACCTCTCTAGTGTCTTAATTTTTGAGTGGTCAGACAAATCATATCTACGTTCAGAAGCGTCAGGTGGAGACAAACCCGCACGAGAACCAGGCTTCTGTTGTTGTTGCCGCTGATTCTTGTTCCAAGCCTTTTTAGGAAAGACTGGACAACCCTCCTTGACAGGAGGGGGTTTACTCTGTGCCTGTGTAAATTCCCAGGCTATTGCGACCTAAGGACATATACACATCCACAATAATAATCGGCTGCCGATCCACTTCTGCCACCGCCACCATGCATTGACGTACTTGTAAGCAAACTGCCTCACCTTTAATGTTAGCCAGAATCATATGAAACAATAGGGAACATTCCCACTAACTTCATCCACAAATCCAGGGCTGGACCAGCACTGTGGTCATCCTGTACCTTCTTTAGAATGCTTGGCAGAACACTCATGAAGGGGGTGCAGAAGCACAGTGTATACACTGATGCAAACACCGTCCCCCAGGTGGGGCAGTCAGCCAAAGAAGGAATCAGACCACTTGGCATACTCATTGTAAGGATCCTGTATTTTTCAACAGGAGTTGCTTGTCGAAAAACCACCTCAAGCAGCTAAACTTTTTGTGCGAGCCAAAACGGCAAGTCGTCATGATTTTGAGGACGTTTGCCCATCACTGAATTAATCATAATGGAACTAATCACAAGTCCGCCACTGTGTCCTGGTGGTGGAGGAGCAGCTCCAGCTGGAGCTGCCTGTAGGGCACGTGACATAAACTGTGTGACATGTCTATGAAGATGAACCAATTGTGGTTACAATACACTTAGCTCTACAACAGTCACATTGAGATAATTCGGAAGTGGTGTAAAACCAACCAAAACCGGCCAACTGGCCCCATCGATAGACAAGGGACCCATTTGAACAAAAGAAACAGGGTGAGGAAGGGCGCCATTAAACCAAATGGTATTCTCCCATGATGTCAACGGAACTTCAATTAATGTATAAGGATGCTGCGCTGCTGGAGGAGCAGTGGTCGTATATTCATGAAATAAATTATCATTCGCATCTACTGCCGGAAATGTAACCCAAGAATAAAACACTTCAAATGGGTATGCGGAATCAGCCACGAAAATACTGTTTGCCCCTGCATTGGGGACTCCGTTTTGAGTTAAGTATGCTGTAACTGCAGCCCGGTTATGTGCTGCAATAGCGAGTGGCTGTGCCATGTTTATAAAGAAAGCAACTAGTAAAACGGCAACGCAAAACAGCGTCCAACAACCTTTTAAACTTCAAACTTGAAAAGCCTAGAGAAATACGGATACCCTACTGACATAGGAGGCTAAGCACCCCCACCACGGACGTCTCCGGGAACCAGTGATAGGGTATCGTGGACAAGCACAAGCGCTACTCAGGGGTCTCATGAATAAGTACCAGACCAAACGTTGGTGGCGCCATGTTGCAGAGATTCTGCCCAAACACAGTTCCTATGCATAGAGTCATGGGACTTTAGTGCATAGGGACTGTGTCATCCTACCACCTGAGTACCCATGAGCCCAGGACCGACTAGCTATAGTGTCTCACTTGCTCTCCTACTCACTCACAGAAAAACAAATGATTAGACACCCCAGAACACAACACTCCCAGATCTCTCAGGAATCGCGGTAGCAATACACAACCTTTCACTCACTCTCTTGTACTTGTCCACAATAAGATCTGACAGAGACACGAAACAGTTTAAAAGATTTATTTTAACTAACGTCCCTAACATGCAGTATACTTGCCATAACAAGCTGGAAAATGCATAGTACAAATACCGTCAGCATAGCAACTAGTCCATATATCATAAAGGGAGATGTCATCATGAAAAGACAATAGAGCCTAACCTCCCTCTCCTTGCTAAGAAGCATTATTATTTTATGTTAGATCTCTGGACTTTGTCAGCAGACCCCATACCTTAGCCTATAGAAAGTAGATCTACATCATAGGTGCTGTCTTGCTCTTCTCCCTGTAAAGGTCCCTCTCCAAGTGTGTCCTACCTATTCGTGTATACCAATAAAACCAAAATACGTTGTCCCAAACAACAGCTGCATCGGTATGTTTTGTCTAAGTGCTAAGGCCTGGCCAGAACAAAATAACAAGGGGCATTGTTGTTCGACCTTGCTCACAATGTTCAGTCAAAATCCCAGGAACCTGCAGAGAGAGAACAAAGTGATGAGTTCTCATGTGAAAAAAGCCATAGTAATTATTGCAAAAATAAAGTTGTGTAGTAATGTGGGCAAAGCAGCGGGAAAGCTGCAGCGTGCTCATGCTAACTTAGAGAAGACGACAATGTCCCCATGGGCCATGAGACAATAATATGCAGCCCAACATGCTTTGGGTCTGCTTTTATTGACACTATGGGAGCTTTTTCCTCATGTTTACTTCATTGAGATTTTCCTTTGCAAATAGAGGTGAACTATTTTTAAAAACTTGACTTTTTTTAATGTCTGTCTCTCCTCACAATCTCACTTTTTGCTTCCCAGAGAATGTATTTATGCCTCATTATTTGGTGGATTTTAGTGTTTTTCTTGTGCCTTCTGCACCATATTGACTTTGTTCTTTTGGTTGGCTACTTCTCTGAGCTCAATCTTTCTGCCGATATGACTTTTATTATTGCTGTACTCCCACCAATATATGTGTCCTGACTGGAGTTTATAGGGAAAACTAAGTTAATACATCGCGTTTCTGCTACTTCTCCAGTGTTCTTATCTTTGTTGGATTATAATCCTTTTAACATCCTTCAAAAAGACATGGAAGAGCCTGAATGCAATATGTCATCTCCTCCTGTGGGTGCCAGGGCACCGTCATCAAGTATTCCGCTTCCCCCTACTAAACGTACTTCTAAATTGGCTACTTCATCTACACTCTCCTCTGGTAAATGTATTAAAAAGGACCCTCCCTCACCTGCTATATCTCCTCTGCCAAGTGCCATTGAATTACTTCTTGAGGAAATTTGTGCTCTGTGCCCTTATATGGAGGACATAAATAAGCGTCTTCAAGCCTTAGATGACAAGTGGTCACATATGGAGAATAAGGTTGTGCAAATTGAGCTGCGTGTGGACTCTTTTCAGGCTGTGGTGAACCAAGTTCCCTCTATGAAAATGGAGATTACTGACCTTAGAAAGCAAGTGGAAATTCTTAAAAATCGTAACAGGAGTAACAATTTATGCATATATGGTTTGGCGGAAGATTTGGAGGGCTCGGATCCTATCTCGTTTTTTAAAAATAATTTTTTCCAAAAGTTCTTGCATTTCTGACTCTCCTGTTATGAATAATCAAAGGGCACTGCATCCAAACACTGCATCATCCTCTATCAAACCGAGGGGTATATTCACAAGAACGTGTGATAACTACCGCAAGAGTAGCGAAACGCAACTTCCAATATCGCAGCCCATCGCGGGAAAATATCCACATGTCAACGTGGAATTCACAACAAGGCAGTACCATGCGATAGCCACCAGATAACGCGTCAAATGTCAGTGCCAAAATCAACGCCACGCCGAAAAAATGCGAAATGCGAATGCGAGAAATCATGCGATGAGGAAAATCGCGGTACAGAAATCAGCGAACACCAGCCACAGGCCTGTAAATCCCATGCGGCCGGCGGGAAAAAGCACCCTAAAAGAGAGAAAAAAAAGAGCCCAAAAACAATTCAAACTGCGTAGCAACATGGATGCACCCGGACCGAGTGCAGAGGACAAGCCGAACACCACAAACCCTACGGAGGACCAGCCAGGAACCCCGCCTTTGGGGAAGGGCAAGGACAAGAGGAAGAGGAAGACCGGGTACAGTCCTCAGGAAGACCAGATCATCGTCACGGGGGTGACCGAACACCATCAACAACTGTTCGGCACCTCCACTGCGGCACTGGCAACCCAAACCGAAATATGGCAGGCCATCCTCACCAAGATCAATGCAGTCGGAGTGTCCAGGAGGTCACTGGAGGAGGTCAAGAGGCGCTGGCATGATCTGAAAAGGCAGACCAAACATGAGCTCGCCGCCAACAGGGAGGCAGCAACGGCGACTGAAGGTGGGAGTTCTGCGACACAGGAGGAGCTGGCGCAAATGGCGGCCACAGTCAGCAGTGAGGAGACAGTAGCAGGATTGGGGGGACTGGACACAGCACAATACGACCTGACCCAACAGCAACAGGGTGAGTAACCACTAGGGACGGGGGGAGTTGGGCACAATGGCACACAAGCACAATTACGCACAGCACGCAGCACACCCACAATGACCATGGAACATGTCCTTGAATGCCTTGGCACACTGCAGCACACATAGAAACGCCAAGTAGGCCCCCATCCACAATGTGCACAGAGGGCCTCCCCTATCACCAATATCACAACCGACCCGTGCACATGTGCTGAATCCAGCAAAGCAGCTGCTCCGTGACCCACACTGACTATGCAAGTAACACTGCATGTCCGATAGCACTGCAGCTGCCCCCAAAAAATGACATGGCCCACGAAGCGACATGGAGATAGCCAAGTGCAGATCACATCCGTAAAGGAGCAGGTCACACTCCGACGTGTCCACGTGCACCCACAACCCATGCCTCACAATACACGCAGCAGACAAACAATGCACCAGGCCACAAAAACAGTCCGCGAGCACACATGACCCAAGTCAAAAGCAAATAAGGCCCCGAAAAGCACACAATTCAAAGGCACCCCGCCTCAAAGGGAGAAGGCTACACGAAATCAGAGCTGCAGGAGCAACTCACCCACAATGCAGCACACACACATAGCAATCACAGAACATCAGCAATGAAGGCAATGTGGTTCAAACTGCAACACCAGCACCACATGACAGAGCTCACAACAGGTTCCGCTCGTGCGTAGTAACTGTCCACCCACATCTGGCATTGCCTGACACTGTGTGATGATAATGTACGGGCACTATCCCACATCCATCATGTAGTCGAAAAACACACTGACTGCCATCAAATAGCCAGCACCCCCCAAACAGTCACAATGTACATTGGCATGCAGTCTGAATGTATACATCTGCAAATCATCACCATACATGTGAAACTCTGTTAACCTGCATCTCCCCTTTACATTGCAGAGGGACAAACAACACCCCCTGCAGAGCACACCATACATCCCACCATTGATGATGAAGAGGACAACCTGCACACATGTCAAGACACCCTCCAACGCATGTTGGACAGCCTCTGCACCCCACTCCCAGAAGCAGGCCAGGCCAGCTGCCTTGAGGTGACCCCACCATCTGCACAGACCACACAGCAGAAAACACACACCACCACGGCTGTCTCCCAGGACCACCCCGACCAATACATGGAATTCCAACGGCGTGTGTTGGGTTGCCAGGTGGAGTTGGCTCATCAGCTACAGGTGGGTTTCGAGTTCGTGGCAGCCAAACTCGATGCCATACGTGGGTGTCTGAGTCCCATCAGGGACCATGTATAGTCCCTATCGGACACCCCCTGTACGCACCATGCTCCGCCACAGACCTTGGCTAACCTCGCTGGTGCCATGAGTCTAATACAAGCACTGTCTGGTCTGGCAGGCACCAGCCATGACAGCACAGAGTTGGCACAGATGCGGAGGGCAATGGACACCATGGAGCAGATGCAGGCTGGAAGGATGTCCGCCACGGCTGGACACCAATGAGCAGTGGCTGGGAACAGCAACGACCTGCAGTACTCCAACTTGCCATTGATGCCACTGAGCTGTTCCCAGATGACTGCAGCGGGAACATCGACATACACAGCTCCGACCCCTGATGTGTCCGTGTTACACTGTGATGCTGCCCCATCACCTAAGCAGTCTGATGTGTCAGGGGCACACAGCGATGCAGCCATCACCCCGCCACACACACCGGACACACCGGACACAGAACCCGTATCAGGGGAGTGAGAAGGGGATGGGAACTACTGTGTGAGGAAGGAGGCAGTAGCATCCATCACCGCCACATGGCCTGTCCCTGCCTGGTCATGACCTATGCATCATGCCCTGGGAAATACCTCCTATTGACCTCCGGAACACCCTGCGACATTCACCCGGACCCCGACACGGACTGCCATTTCTGCACCGCTGGCCAATCACACAGCAATACTGCTGCGGACTGCACTCTCCCTCTTCCCAATCACTGTGCAATCCCCAAAGGACTCTGGTTGGCCCACCACTGGGCTTCCATGTGATGTGGGCTTGGATGGCCAGGTACAGCTCCAGCCCCGTCATTCACCTGAATGTGAATAAAACATTCTTAATCACACAGATGTGTCATCACTATGTTCACTCGCGTATGGAAGTATGGCTGGATGTGGGGAGGATGATTGCACATGAAGGTACACCTTGGTAACTGACATCTATGCCCATTTCCATCCCTGAGACACATGGCCAATTGGATGACTGGGAAGGTGAGCACTAGCTGTGTCCCCATTGCACATCAACAGCAATCTCACAACACCCCAAAGTAGGCACACGTCCATGTGTTGAATAGGGCCGTGTGTAGGAGTGACCAAAACGGTGGCAGGCCAGGAGTGGTATCCCACACCACATGTGACAGCAGAACTTCACATCGCAGACCGACTTACACACATCTGTGTGGACACAATCTGTTGTGATGTATGACATTGCTCCACATGGTCAGAGGTTGGACACCATACACACATAGCTGGAGTCATGTAAGTGCACATGTCGTCCGGCACCTATCTGAAAACAATGTCTGGCTCACAGTGGCGGAGCTTGCCAAAGGGACACACCCCCATTTCCCATGCGTCAGTCAGTTCCTCGATGTGTTGTGACGAGGCTCATTGTGGCACACGAGTGGACAATCTAAACAACCCACCTCACAGTCAGACACCAGTGGAGTGGCATAGGCTTTATTGGCATGTGCGTGTCAGTATGGACGAGGCAACGGCCACAACAGGCAGGGACATGCTTAAGACACTTACACGCAGCATGGGTACATGTCAAGGTTCAGTTGATGGTGGGGCTGAAATGGACAACATTCATCGCGGATGGCAACGCTCACAGCCCACCTTGCCTTGCTGGATGAGTCATGTGTTGTTTGGCGTCTGCACATTGCCCGTGTGAGGGGGCATGACTCACTGCACGTGGGGTCTGCATGGTGCTCTGCCTCCGGGGTGCGCCGATTGTCTGCTCTGCTGACAGTGATCAGGTGTGAGGGTCCGACAGTTTCACATGTCGTGCTACATTGCCATGTGTGTGCTCTCACCCAGCAGTGTGTCCGAATTGGCAATGTTGCCAGACGACGCTGTGTTGCTCCGACCATGGACCTGCGTCGCCTTGCACAGGTGTGTGTACACACACGTTATTCCACGCACATGCATCCAGAGCCCGACCGAAGGCAGACGTGTCCTCTGTTTTGGTGGGATATGTGAGCAATCCCCACGATGCAACAAGTTGTTGGGCCATGTGCTGTGGGTGGCAATCGGATGTGGCTGTAGGAACGTAGTTACTCGTCCATGAATGCCCGTGCAGCTTCATGTGCAATGTGTTCCAATAGTACGTCGTTGTCGTGTTCAAGGAACACCAGGGTGAGCCAATCCATTAGGTGGTCCGGGCAGGTGTGCTCAGCCCACGCCGTCTCACCGATCCGCAACACAGCCCAATAGGGGAGCGCCTCGATGTGGTCACTGCACATGAGAAATTGTGCAATCTCCCATGCACAACTACCAATACATACACAGTATGTCAAGGCATCCCATGCACGGCTGTCTCTGTTACACTCCTGTTCGTCATCCAACAGGGGGCGCAGACACAAGTCATAGTCCAATTCATCAACAGTTGCTTTTAGGGCATGTATGTGTGCCACATGTGCACACATGCACATTTCAGGGGTGCAACAGGGTGTCCTTTTGACACCCTGGCACCCTTGAAATTGCATTCTCAATTTGCGATTCTCTAATTAGGAATCGCAAATTGAGAATGTCTTCCCATTCATTCCTATGGGCCTCCTAGCCCATAGGAATGAATGGGAAGGTATTCTTTATTTGCGAATCTCAATTTGCGATTTGCAAATAAGGAATATGTGGAATTCGCAAAATTATTTGCAAATCCCACATACATTTCATTTTGCGATTCTCAAATTGCGATTCGCAGAAAATCGCAATTTGAGAATCGCAAAACTGTATTTTGTTACATATGGCCCCTTGTCTCCTGTAAAGTTAACAATGGGTCCATCCTCTACCCCGACAGCTTCATTCTGTATATGAAACTCCTCAGATTCACATTCACAGATGACAACAAGATCCATTAATACACAGAGAACCAAGACAGCTACCTCAAAATATCCTTGACGAATCTACCCATCATTGATGCACATTGTAAAATCACTTTTAATCATCTTTGACACAGACCTCATGTTAACAACACAAGACATCTTAGGCTCCTGAAGAAAGTAAGCCCCTTTCTTCCCAAAGTCAATTTCTAAACAACAGAACACACTGTGGTTCACTACCACTGCTATAGAGGCAACACTCTATTAAGTGGCCTCTGGGACATTAGTTTTGCACTCCTGGAAGGCTACCTGCACACTGCACCTAGCCTCACCTAGGGCATGAAGAAATTAACCATATCACCCATATACTGAAAGAACTGCACCAACCCCTTCACCAGGCTCATATCATCTTCTAGATCATCTGGACCACCTTACCTGACCAAAAACTAAACACCTCAGGCAAACACACCAGGAGCCTTGATATCACTCAACTAGAGACAGAGAAGTATGATAAAAAATACAACAAGAAGGCAGACTTTTTCCAAGTATGCACCTTCAATTTGGAACGCTAAATCCAGTGATACCGGATCTGCTCTGACCCTTCAACAACTCAGAAATTGAAAAACATCTTCTTGCACCTTTCTAAATGCAAATCATCTGAATTACACCTTGAGCTGTAATTCACTATCCAGTGCTCTGTTGCGTCTCAGCTAAACTGATGCTATACAAGTGCCAATACATATAACCTACATGTTTGGCATGAGTACAGATGAGTTTGAAGAGGGTGTTTCTTTTGTTGATCTTCTGGAACAAGAATCAAGTGCCTCAAAGGAGAGTTGAGAGAGGGAGTATGCTAGACCATGCTTGAAGCTGTCATTTTAGAAAAGTGTAGCCCATTGCAATGTGGGATTGCTTTATGCAGTGAGGCACATTAGTGAGACAGGAACAGGATGACAGTGCATTAAAGGTTAGGCAGGGATTGTGTGATTTAGTTGAGTTTAGTTTAATTTAGAGAGAGATAAAGCTGTATGGATTAACACTATGATTTCTGCACTACAATCTAACTTGTTCATCAAAGCAGTTTTTTCTCTGCAGACACAGCTTGTTCTGTCTCGTGAATTTCCAAAAAGTACTTTGAATGCAAATTTTATAGCAGAAATGTAACTATTCTCACAAATGAACCATTTAGAAGCATTCCAGATAAGCTTACTGTTCCAGAAGAAGAGAAAGAAGCTAATCTGCGGTTTGCTGGAAGAATTCTAATCAGCCTTGCAAAGGGCTCTGCATCTTTGGACATAGAATTTTTCTTACAGCTAATAAAAGTAGTCTCTTGCTGACCTCAAAGGGCAAAGGGAATTCATTTCAGGTATTCACCAGGTCCACACACTTTGCCGGACACGCCCTCGACCCTGTCTTTACCACCTTCAAAGACGTTGAAATCACCACAACCATGCAACTCACCTGTACCAACCACACCATCATCCAATTCCAAATCAGCATCCACTGACTAACTATACCCGCCACAACAAGCATGGGCAGATCACAACTGGAGCAGCATCCAGGAATACAACTAGGTCTACACCTGTGCCCGAATCAACCGACTTTTACAGACAACCTCAACAGCGACATCAAAGATATTGACGAGTAGATCACAAAATGCAACAACTCCTTGGCACCTCATAAATACACAGAGGAGAACACAGAAGCAGGCCAGCTGGTACACTGCGGAACTTTGAGCAGCAAAACAACACTGCAAACAACTGGAAAGAATATGGAGAACCAACCACTTAGAAAACAACAAAAAGACATACAAGACAGTCCTGACGTGCTACCACCAACATATTAAAGAGATCAAGGAAGAAGACCATAGCAGAGTGCATAGGCAATAGCTCTAACACTGGCAAAGAAATCTTTGCAATCATCAAAAACTTCACTCCACCAGCTGCTACCACAAACAGCATCAACCCATGCAAGAACAGTGTGACAACCTCTCTGAATTCTTCAGCAACAAAATCAAAGCTATCTGTAACAACTTCAACCCCCCAACTGAACCCCTAAATCAGTGGTTCCCAAACTGTGCGCCGTGGCTCCCTAGGGAGCCGTCAAAGCTAGCCAGGGGAGCCGTGCACCAAGCACCTTAATGCATTTAATGTTGAAGGGTCTGTTGGCTTCAGTTAAACTAATTAGACTTAAATGCATGATGTCGATGTTTTGTAAGTGACATGCCTAAAGCTGTAAACGTAGTGCTTAATTGAGGACATGTCGAGGGAGATGACCTCCATATTTCACTGGATCTTCACGTTCCAACACTCCTAAAGTAGGAGGAAGATGCCTGATTTATTTTGTTAAACTCGTTAATAGTTTCGGTTTTTTCCAAATGCATTTTACATCAATGCAAGTCATCAGGAAAGTACAGTTGTCCTGTCTATTAAACACACTAAGTATTATTAAGTATTGACATTTGTACTTGAATCATAGGTACTTTCAGTACACATTTCTTTCAGTACACACACATTCCCAGACAGGCCTGCTCTCTCCTTGAGCACAGGGAAGTAAATCACTTGGAAGCAAGAAAGAGGGACGTTAAAAAAAAAAAAAATCTGAGGAATTTATTTTACGTGCATTGATTTGGAGGCAATTTTGGGGAGGAGACAGCAAAAATAAAGCAGTATGTGGTTTAATAAATAGTGAGTCACCCTGCTAAGGCAGGTGTGTTGGCACGTATGACATGGGTAGAAATGGAAGTGCATGCAAATTTTCTTCAAGCGCAGAAACACTTTGGCAAGGGGGCCTACATGCACAGGGGTGCTAACTAGCACTGTAACTGGGATAAAAAAGTTTGAGAGGGTACTCTAGAAAAGACATGGGCAAAGAAGTATAACTAGGAATATTTTATTAGAGGCGCCGCCTTAGTAATACGAAACACCCTGTGTATATGAATATAATACCTTCATCAGCTTCATCCCAATTATTCTCAGGGAGAAAAATGCAAGTACTCCCGAGGCCGGGCTTACATCCCGCCCACCCTCCCAAAAAAATAACAGTGGGGAGCCACGGGCAATGGCCAATGGGTCAAGGGAGCCGCGGGTCGAAAAAGTTTGGGAACCACTGCCCTAAATCCTCACCCTTAGCCTACCTACAAACACCTTTGGAAAAACACTGACTTCCTTGAAAATATTCACCACGGAAGAAACAGTCAACATCATGAGGATCATCACCACCACATCTGGAATATGAGTGCTTCACCTATCAGCAAAGTTCTCACCCACATCCTGAAGAGTCTCATCACCTCTAAGACATTTCTGGATGCCTGGAAACATGCAATAGTCAATGCATTGCTCAAGAAACCCTCTGCAGACCCCACTGAACTAGCAAGTTACCTCCCAATCTCTCTTCTACCCTACCCGGCCAAGGTCATAGAAAAAGCCATAAACAAGCAACTTTCTCACTATCGCAATGCACACCAGCCCTTAGACACCATGCAGTCAGGTTTCTGGCCCATCCCCAGCACCAAGTCTGCCCTCATTGACAGGCAGATCCGTGACTGTGGAGAAACAGTGGCCTTTATACTGCTTGACCTCTCAGCAGTTTTCAACACAGTCTCCTACTCCACCCTGATCAGAAGACTACATAAAACATGCATCCAAGGACCCTCCCTCAACTGGATCTGCTCCTTCTTCACAGGAAGAACAGAAAGAGCCAACATGCTACCCTACATGTTCGAGGCCAAGAACCTCATTTGAGGAGCTCACCAAGGATTATCTCTTAGTCCAGCGTTATTCAGCAAATACATTACCCCACTGGCAGACCTCATCAGATCACATAAAATCAACATTCTCTGCTACGCAGATGACATCCAACTGATACTCTCCCTGTCAGACAAGGCCAGTACTACAAAAAGCAACTTAGCTACCTGCATGACCGCTGTAACCACATTGATGAAATCCAACTGCCTCAAACTCAATACAGACAAAACTGAAATGGTGATCTTCAGAAGGAAAGCCTCTACATAAGACCCCACCTGGTGGCCAACTGACCTCGGCTTCTCACCCACCCACACTACCCACACCAGAAATCTTGGAATAATTCTGGACAACAAGCTCAAAATGAAAGCCAAAATAAAAGCAGTGACCTCCACTTGCTTCCACATCCTTAGGGTGCTGCAAAAGATTTTTGAAATGGCTACCAGAGAACACCAGGAAAGTGGTTACATAAGCCCTAATTACCAGCAGACTTGGCTGCAGCACTACACTCTATGCGGGAATCACAAAGAAGCTCTGAATAGGCTTCAAACCATTAAGAATGTCACAGCAAGACTTATCCTCAATATACCTCACTGCACACACATCACTACACATCTCAGAGAACAGCACTGTCTTCCAATCCACAAATGCACCAACACACATACAAGACACTACACAATACTGGCCCTGCCTACCTTAACATCTGCATACACTTCCACACACCTCCCAGGCATCTATGCTTAGTCATACTCTCACTGGCAGGCATACCCAGCATCCACAAAGCCACAGCTGGACTCTGCACTTTCTCCTATATCTTCCCCAAAGCATGGAACAACCAATATGCAAATACACATGACATCACATTACAAAACATAATAACATAACATAAACATAACATAAACATTACATAACGCTAGGGGAGCCTGCAAGCTGTGGAACTTCTTTTCTGAGGGTTGGAAAGTATGGAAGATCCAGAAGACAGAGGCAGCTGCATTGGCCTGAAATAAAGCCAGACAACCAGTGGTAATAGACCTTTTAGCAATGGACATGAATGGAAGGAGAGTGAAAACTTGTTAACACCTGCGCTAATGGCATGCTATGGACAGAGGCATATCCTAAAGACGGGGGATGATTGGAGGGACAATGATTTATGAAAATATTTGCTAAAAGTTAGGACTTTGATAATCCCCATCTCTAAACTGGGAAAAGGTGCTTCGCCTAGTCGAAAGAGATGCAAGCCTGGTGACTACATTTTCCTTCTTTGTCCCGCTCATTGCTTCGAAAGGGCTGCCTAAAAGAGATGTTGAGGAGTGGAGCTCTGCTCACTCAGAGCGTTCAGTCTTGCTCCACTGAAGATTTCCAGTGTCCCAAAATGTTTCAAAGTCTATCACTTTTGACAGTGAAAATATAATTGATATACCTCAAAAAATCCCATGGACATGGTGATTGTATTACTTGAAGTGGTGCAGCCATTTCTCAGTAACAGGTAAGATACTAATTTAGAAAACATATTATCAAGACTGGTGAATTTCAGTGGTTTTGTTTCTTTAAAACAGTACATTTTACCTGACATTTTCATCTAACTACAACATCACTTTAACCTTTGTTTTTTTTTGTGTGAAATAAAAAAAAAATATATATATATATATAAATATTCACAGAAAAAACTATAGGTTTTAGGGACAGTTATAGTTAGTTGGACATTTCACTCGTACAAAACCCGTGAAATTCCCCCGTTATAGTTAGTTCAGCTAACTATAACTCGCGCCCCCGCAATGCACTGCTGATGACGTCACATATTACATCACTCATGACATGGTCAGTGACATCACGGATGACATCACTGATGACATCTCAAATGACATCACTGATGACATCATGCAGTGACTGTGTTTCTGTAAAGTTTAAATATTTTTAATATATATAGGAAAAGACGTATTGAAGAATGAGTGGGTGTATAAGTGTCTGTATGGATGATTTAGTAGGTGCGTGACTGACTCTATAAGTGAGTGATTTAACGTATCTTACTGAATGCATGGGTTAGTGACTAAACTGGGTGAATGTCTGTATCCGTCTGTCTGTTGCTGTGTAAGTGGCTGCATGTGTTTGTGAATAGCTACATGAGTGTCTATATGAGTTATTGAATGGTTGTCTGAGTATCTGTATGGGTGCCTGAGTGTTTGTGTGGGAGGGGTGTGTGCGACTCTGTGCATAGATGTGTGAGTGGGTGATTCACTGGGTGGATGGTTTCAAGAGTGCATCTGTGATAGACTGTATGGGTGGGTAAGTGTGTGTAAGAGTGTGTTAGTGAGTGAATGTATGTCCCAGTGGTACATGTGTGACTAACTACATATGTGAAAGGCAGTATATATGTGTGTTGGAGTATATAAATAGCTATAAGCGAGAGTGAGTGATTGTGATAGTGGCTGTATGGATGAGTGTGTGCTTGTATCAGTGATTGTATAAGAGCGTAACAATGTGCTAGTATTTGTATGATTAAGTGAGCTGGTGTGTGTATAACTGTTTAGGTGAGTAAATGGCAGTGTGTTTAATTATTTGCATGACTGACTAGGTGTGTGAGTACCTCTATGGATGAGTGGCGGTGTTTGAGTGTCTATATAGGAGTAAGAGTGCATATGATAGTCCTGTACTGAGTGACCATAAGTATGAGTGACTGTACGGGTGAGTGAGTGGATGTGTGTGTGTGTGTAAACCTAAGAATCAGTGAGTGGGTATGTAGTTATTGGTGTTGGAGTGTCTATGGTTTTGCGAATGGCAGTCTGTAATTTAGAGTGGGTGTATCAAAGGTTATATTAGGGTGTGAGGAGGTGCATCAGATTATCACGTGGATGATGTCATCAGTGATGTCATCAGTGATGTCATTTGAGATGTCATCAGTGATGTCATCAGTGATGTCACTGACCATGTCATGAGTGATGTAATATGTGACGTCATCAGCAGTGCATTGCGGGGGCGCGAGTTATAGTTAGCTGAACAAACTATAACGGGGGAATTTCACGGGTTTTGTACGACTGAAATGTCCAACTAACTATAACTGTCCCTAAAACCTATGGTTTTTTCAGTGAATTTCAAAGGTTTTTTAAATGCTAATTTCTAACTATAACGTGTCTGAAACCTATGGTTTTTTCTGTGAATTTCAAAGGTTTTTAAATGCTAATTTCTAACTATAACGTGCCTGAAACCTATGGTTTTTTCAGTGAATTTCAAAGGTTTTTAAAAGCTAATTTCTGACTATAACGCCCCTAAAACCTATGGTTTTTTCAGTGAATTTCAAAGGTTTTGAAAATGACAATTTTTAAATGTATTAATTGTTATATTTATTTTTTTGATACTGATTTACTACATTTTTAAAACTATTTATTTTTAGATATTTTATTTATTAAATTACATTGTAATTACATTATACATTACATTAAAAAATATACTTTCTCAGAATGAATTACTTTAGTTTAAATAGTTTGCAAATAGGCAATAGAGTTTTAAGTACAGTAGTTACAGTTGTTGCAATGTGCAACACAATTTCAAACACAATGCAACATTCAGCTCAATGTGAATTTCTAGTTAAATGCAATTAGTTACTTTATGGATTACTTTTCTAACCACAGGACTGGATCCTAGATTTAGTCCTGGGACATCTCCTGTAAACAGTTGAGTACAAGCTTTTTGGTTACAGTAGTGATTTTTAAGGAATATTATTGTATTTTAAAAGTTGACACTTAGAAACTTTATCACATAGAATAACCAATGTTATCCTATGGGAGGAAATTCACTTAGCAGGTAAAAAGTGTTATCGTTACTTTTTCTTACTCAGTGTTGGATCCTGGATCCAGCACTGGTGCATCTCCTGTAAACAGTTGAAAGAATGCGTTTAAGTCATACAGGCGATTTTTAAGGAATATTTGTAGTTTGTGAAAATCGACACTTTGAAACTTTTCTGCTGAAAACCAGACAATGGATTCCTATGGAAGGAAATATAAGTTACTGGTAAGTACGGTTAGAATTATTTTTCAGGGTCAGTGCTGGGCTAAAAGATGCAGCACTGGGTTCTCTCCTGATAACAGGTGAGTAAATTGGAATTCGTACTTTGGTTGATTTTAGAGGAATATTATAAAGTTCCAAAACTCCACACTTAGAAGAATTTCCAAGTGAAACCAGTCAATGTTAGCCTATGGAAGGAAATTCAAGTTACTGGTAAGTACGGTTAAAATTACTTTTCAGGACCAGTACTGGGCTGAAAGATGCAGCACTGAGGTCTCTCCTGATAACAGGTGAGTAAATCGGAATTCCTATTTCGGCTGATTTTAGAGGAATATTTGTATGTTTCAAAAATCAACACAGAGAAACTTTTCAGCAAAAAGCAGGCAATGATATCCTATGGAAGGAAATTCAAGTTACTGGTAAGTACGGTTAAAATTACTTTTCAGGATCAGTACTGGGCTGAAAGATGCAGCACTGAGGTCTCTCCTGATAACAGGTGAGTAAATCAGAATTCGTATTTCGGCTGACTTTAGAGGAATATTATAGAGTTCCAAAACCCCACACTTTGACTGGTTTCACTTGGAAATTCTTCTATGTTAGCCTATCGAAGGAAATTCAAGTTACTGGTAAGTACGGTTAAAATTACTTTTCAGGACCAGTACTGGGCTGAAAGATGCAGCACTGATGTCTCTCCAGATAACAGGTGAGTAAATCGGAATTCGTATTTCGGCTGATTTTAGAGGAATATTTGCACAATGGTGAAGGGAGGGGCGGGGCCTGAGGTGACATCTGTGCAAACGCGCCCCGTGGCGCGTTTTAAGTTGGGGGATTAAGTCCCCTTGAATCATGAGGGTCCCTGGGGGCCAACTAGCCCACCAGGAACCTCCAGTATGCGCCAGGGGCTGCGTTGCAGAGACGTGTAGAGAGGCCACACCCCTTTTACACCTCTCTGCAACGCAGCTCTGTGGCGCTTTCTGGACTATACCTGTTGGGCTAGTTGGCCCCCAGGGACCCTCAGGATTGAAGGGGATTTAATTCCCCATCTTAAAACACGCCACGGGGCCTGTTTGCACACATGTCACCTGAAGCCCCGCCCCCTCCCTTCATCACTGTGCAAACGCGCCCGTGGCGCGTTTTTAAGTTGGGGGATTAAGTCCCCTTGAATCCTGAGGGTCGCTGGAGTCCAACTAGCCCACCATGTACTTCCAAAGCGCCACAGAGCTGCGTTGCAGAGAGGTGTAAAAGGGGCGTGGCCTCTGTACACCTCTCTGCAACGCAGCCCCTAGCGCATACTGGAGGTTCCTGGTGGGCTAGTTTGCCCCAGGGACCCCCAGTATTCAAGGGGAATTACTTCCCTTCTCAAAACGCGCCAGGGGCGCGTTTGCAGACTGCTGCAGGGGAGGGGCGGGGCCTCCGGCACGATGCCGGTCTTTTTTTTTTTTTTTTGATTGGGAGGGGGCTGCGTGGCCCCCCTTCCCTCAGCCACTTTTTGCCCCGGGGACCCCATCCCCCGGGGCCAGAGGAGTTTATTTTTTTTTAAATAAAATTTTAAAAAACGGGAAGGGGGCCGCGTGGCCCCCCTTCCCTGGGCCTGTATTGGCCCCGGGGACCCCATCCCCCGGGGCAAGCCCTCTTTTTTTTATTAAAAATTTGGAGGGGGGCTGCGTGGCCCCCCTCCTCAGGCCATTTAAGGCCCCGGGGACCCCATCCCCCGGGGCCGGCCTTTAAATATTTTTTTTTTTTTTTAGGGGAGGGGGCTGCGTGGACCCCCTCCCTGGCCACTTATGGCCCCGGGGACCCCATACCCCGGGGCCTGGCCTCTCGTTGGGGATTGTGGGGGGTCCCCAAACCCCCACAGTCCCGCCTGGCTCCCCGTGTCCTACGGGAGCCGGCATTGCTTTTCCACATGGGGAGCAGCTAAGATGCTGCTCCCCATGTGGAAAGCTAATTTGCTTTGGATATTGGAAGCGAGAGCAGGTTTCCTGCTCTCGCTTCAATATCCAAAGCAAGTTTGCAATGACAGGACGGGAGCCGCGAGGCTCCCGTCCTGTCATTGCAAACAGCAGTGTCCCGGGGGTAGGCACCCCGGAACACTGCAGGAGCTGGCTCCTGGGGGTGGCGGTCCCCAGGGCCACCACAGGCTCCAGGAGGGGGCCGCGCGGCCCCCTCCCCACATCTAGAAAGCCCGGGGAGGTGGTGGTCCCCGGGGCTTCGGGGGTCCAAAACGGACCCCCATTTTAAATTTCTTAGTGCCCCGGGAGGTGGCGGTCCCTGGGGCATGTGGGGGGCTGGAGCCCCCACACAGGTTAAATCATTTAAAAAGAAGCCCCGGGGAGGTGGCGGTCCCCGGGGCAGCGGGAGGGCAAAGAGCCCTCCCGCACCATTATTTTTTTAAGCCCCGGGGGTGACGGTCCCTGGGGCTTAGGGGACCTTAGCGGCCCCCACATATTAAAAGAAACCCCTGCATGCCCCTGGGACTTGGCCCACCCGGGGGCCAATTAACAACAAAGCACGGGAGACCGCGCTTCGTTTTTTTTTTTCTCGGCGGGATCCGCGCACTCTGAGTGCATCCCGCCGATTTAAAAAAAAAAAAATGCTTTTTTCTGCTCAGGGGGTCCTTGTGGGACCCCCTGAGCAGACCTAGGGGGTCAGGGTGTTTCTACCCTGCCCCCTTTGTGCGCTTTGCGCACTTGTTTCTGTCCCTCGGTTCTACCGAGGACAAAATGGGTGCCAACACTTCCTGATTTGGAGTGTTGACAGCCACTTGACAGCCAATTAGCATGCAGCTCGTGGTCGGGAGGGTGCGCGGACCCTACTCGGCCATAGATATATATGTGACTTAACTTTTGTTTTTCTCAGGAACTACTGAACGGATTTACACCATTTAACAAATAGGGTTCTTTCTGAACCAAGAACTACCTCTTTGCCAAATTTGGTGTAATTCCGTTCAGCAGTTCGGGCTGTAGCCGTGTCTAAAGTTTCCTATGGGAAAATGAATGGGGAAAACACGTTTTGGGACCCCCCTTTTTTCTCGGCCCCCGCTTGACGAATCACCCTAAGACTTTCAGGGTAGGAGCGGACCGGAGCCGGCCATAAAGTTTGAAAATTTCGCGAAGATTCGTCAACCGACACAAGAGTTATTTCAAATAGAATGTTGCGGATTTCCTATGGAAAATAGGTCCTAACTATAACTATCTACTGGCGACCGCCAGTAGATAATATATATATTGTACGTCACCAAATCCCCAATGTTAAGAGATTATTAGGACACTCCGGGATGCTTGAAATATTTATTCACAGGAATGCCTCTACACCAACGCGTTTCGCCTTGGTCCAGGTGTTATATATTATCTACTGGCGGTCGCCAGTAGATAGTTATAGTTAGGACCTATTTTCCATAGGAAATCCGCGACATTCTATTTGAAATAACTCTTGCGTCGGTTGACGAATCTTCGCGAAATTTTCAAACTTTATGGCCCGCTCCGGTCCGCTCCTACCCTGAAAGTCTCAGGGTGATTCGTCAAGCGGGGGCCGAGAAAAAGGGGGTCCCAAAACGTGTTTTCCCCATTCATTTTCCCATAGGAAACTTTAGACACGGCTACAGCCCGAACTGCTGAACGGAATTACACCAAATTTGGCAAAGAGGTAGTTCTTGGTTCAGAAAGAACCCTTTTGTTAAATGGTGTAAATCCGTTCAGTAGTTCCTGTGAAAATCAAAATGAAAATCACATATATATCTATGGCCGCGTCGGATTCGCGCACCCTGAGCGCACCCTGCTCACATCGTCCCGATCACGAACTGCATGTTAATTGGCTTTCAAGTGGCTGTCAACACTCCAAATCAGGAAGTGTTGGCAGCCATTTTGTCCTTGGTAGAACCGAGGGACAGAAACAAGTGCGCAAAGCGCAAAGGGGGCAGGGTAGAAACACCCTGACCCCTAGGTCTGCTCAGGGGTCCCACAAGGACCCCTGGGCAGAAAAAGCATATTTTTTTTTTTAAATCGGCAGGATGCGCTCAGGGTGCGCGGATCCTGCTGATTAGAAAAAAACTAGAAGAAACAAGTGCGCAAAACGCACAAAGGGGCAGGGTAGAAACACCCTGACCCCTAGGTCTGCTCAGGGGTCCCACAAGGACCCCTGGGCAGAAAAAAGCATTTTTAAAAAAAAAATCGGCGGGATGCGCTCAGGGTGCGCGGATCCCGCCGAGAAAAAAACGAGCGCGGTCTCCCGCGCTCGTTGTTAATTGGCCCCGGGTGGGCCAAGTCCCGGGGGCATGCAGGGGTTTCTTTTAATATGTGGGGGGCCTCTAAGGCCCCCAAAGCCCAGGGACCGTCACCCCCGGGGCTTAAAAAAATAATGGTGCGGGAGGGCTCTTTGCCCTCCGCTGCCCCGGGACCGCCACCTCCCCAGGGCTTCTTTTTTAAAATGTTTTAACCTGTGTGGGGGCTCCAGCCCCCACACGCCCCGGGACCGCCACCTCCCGGGGCACTAAGAAATTTAAAATGGGGGTCCGTTTTGGACCTCGAAGCCCCAGGGACCACCACCTCCCGGGGCTTTCTAGATGTGGGGAGGGGGCCGCGCGGCCCCCTCTTGGAGCCTGTGGTGGCCCTGGGGACCGCCACCCCCAGGGCCAGCTCCTGCAGTGTCCCGGGGTGCCTACCCCGGGACACTGCTGTTTGCAATGACAGGACGGGAGCCTCGCGGCTCCTGTCCTGTCATTGCAAACTTGCTTTGGATATTGGAGCGAGAGCAGGAAACCTGCTCTCGCTTCCAATATCCAAAGCAAATTGCTTTTCCACATGGGGAGCAGCATCTTAGCTGCTCCCCATGTGGAAAGCAATGCCGGCTCCCGTAGGACACGGGGAGCCGGCGGGACTGTGGGGGTTTGGGGACCCCCACAGTCCCCAACGAGAGGCCAGGCCCGGGGATGGGGTCCCCGGGGCCATAAGTGGCCAGGAGGGGGCCACGCAGCCCCCTCCCCTAAAAAAATAAAAAAATATTTAAAGGCCGGCCCCGGGGATGGGGTCCCGGGGCCTTAAATGGCCTGAGGAGGGGGCCACGCAGCCCCCTCCAAATTTTTAATAAAAAAAGAGGGCTTGCCCCGGGGATGGGGTCCCGGGGCCAATACAGGCCCAGGGAAGGGGGCCACGCGGCCCCTTCCCGTTTTTTAAATTTTATAAAAAAAAAACTCCTCAGGCCCCGGGGGATGGGGTCCCCGGGCAAAAAGTGGCTGAGGAAGGGGGCCACGCAGCCCCCTCCCAATCAAAAAAAAAGACCGGCATCGTGCCGGAGGCCCCGCCCCCTCCCTGCAGCAGTCTGCAAACGCGCCCCCTGGCGCGTTTTGAGAAGGGAAGTAATTCCCCTTGAATACTGAGGGTCCCTGGGGGCAAACTAGCCCACCAGGAACCTCCAGTATGCGCCAGGGGCTGCGTTGCAGAGAGGTGTACAGAGGCCACGCCCCTTTTACACCTCTCTGCAACGCAGCTCTGTGGCGCTTTTGGAAGTACATGGTGGGCTAGTTGGACTCCAGGGACCCTCAGGATTCAAGGGGACTTAATCCCCCAACTTAAAACGCGCCACGGGGCGCGTTTGCACAGTGGTGAAGGGAGGGGCGGGGCTTCAGGTGACATGTGTGCAAACAGGCCCCGTGGCGTGTTTTAAGATGGGGAATTAAATCCCCTTCAATCCTGAGGGTCCCTGGGGGCCAACTAGCCCAACAGGTACGTCCAGAAAGCGCCACAGAGCTGCGTTGCAGAGAGGTGTAAAGGGGTGTGGCCTCTGTACACGTCTCTGCAACGCAGCCTCTGGCGCATACTGGAGGTTCCTGGTGGGCTAGTTGGCCCCAGGGACCCTCATGATTCAAGGGGACTTAATCCCCCAACTTAAAACGCGCCACGGGCGCGTTTGCACAGATGTCACCTCAGGCCCCGCCCCTCCCTTCACCATTGTGCAAATATTCCTCTAAAATCAGCCGAAATACGAATTCCGATTTACTCACCTGTTATCAGGAGAGACCTCAGTGCTGCATCTTTCAGCCCAGTACTGGTCCTGAAAAGTAATTCTAACCGTACTTACCAGTAACTTGAATTTCCTTCCATAGGCTAACATTGACTGGTTTCACTTGGAAATTCTTCTAAGTGTGCAGATTTGGAACTTTATAATATTCCTCTAAAATCAGCCGAAATACGGATTCCGATTTACTCACCTGTTATCAGGAGAGACCTCAGTGCTGCATCTTTCAGCCCAGTACTGATCCTGAAAAGTAATTTTAACCGTACTTACCAGCAACTTGAATTTCCTTCCATAGGCTAACATTGACTGGTTTCACTTGGAAATTCTTCTAAGTGTGGAGTTTTGGAACTTTATAATATTCCTCTAAAATCAACCGAACTACGAATTCCGATTTACTCACCTGTTATCAGGAGAGAACCCAGTGCTGCATCTTTTAGCCCAGCACTGACCCTGAAAAGTAATTCTAACCGTACTTACCAGTAACTTATATTTCCTTCCATAGGAATCCATTGTCTGGTTTTCAGCAGAAAAGTTTCAAAGTGTCGATTTTCACAAATTACAAATATTCCTTAAAAATCGCCTGTATGACTTAAACGCATTCTTTCAACTGTTTACAGGAGATGCACCAGTGCTGGATCCAGGATCCAACACTGAGTAAGAAAAAGTAACGATAACACTACTTACCTGCTAAGTGAATTTCCTCCCATAGGATAACATTGGTGATTCTATGTGAAAAAGTTTCTAAGTGTCAACTTTTAAAATACAATAATATTCCTTAAAAATCACTACTGTAACCAAAACGCTTTTACTCAACTGTTTACAGGAGATGTCCCAGGACTGAATCTAGGATCCAGTCCTGTGGTTAGAAAAGTAATCCATAAAGTAACTAATTGCATTTAACTAGAAATTCACATTGAGGTCAATGTTGCATTGTGTTTGAAATTGTGTTGCCCATTGCAACAACTGTAACTACTGTACTTAAAACTCTATTGCCTATTTGCAAACTATTTAAACTAAAGTAATTCATTCTGAGAAAGTATATTTTGTAATGTAATGTATAATGTAATTACAATGTAATTTAATAAATAAAATATCTAAAAATAAATAGTTTTAAAAAATGTAGTAAATCAGTATCAAAAAAATAAATATAACAATTAATACATTTAAAAATTGTCATTTACAAAACCTTTGAAATTCACTGAAAAAACCATAGGTTTTAGGGCGTTATAGTTAGAAATTAGCATTTAAAAAACCTTTGAAATTCACTGAAAAAACCATAGGTTTCAGGCACGTTATAGTTAGAAATTAGCATTTAAAAAACCTTTGAAATTCACTGAAAAAACCATAGGTTTTAGGGACAGTTATAGTTAGTTGGACATTTCACTCGTACAAAACCCGTGAAATTCCCCCGTTATAGTTAGTTCAGCTAACTATAACTCGCGCCCCGCAATGCACTGCTGATGACGTCACATATTACATCACTCATGACATGGTCAGTGACATCACTGATGACATCACTGATGACATCTCAAATGACATCACTGATGACATCACTGATGACATCATCCACGTGATAATCTGATGCACCTCCTCACACCCTAATATAACCTTTGATACACCCACTCTAAATTACAGACTGCCATTCGCAAAACCATAGACACTCCAACACCAATAACTACATACCCACTCACTGATTCTTAGGTCTACACACACACATCCACTCACTCACCCGTACAGTCACTCATACTTATGGTCACTCAGTACAGGACTATCATATGCACTCTTACTCCTATATAGACACTCAAACACCGCCACTCATCCATAGAGGTACTCACACACCTAGTCAGTCATGCAAATAATTAAACACACTGCCATTTACTCACCTATACAGTTATACACACACCAGCTCACTTAATCATACAAATACTAGCACATTGTTACGCTCTTATACAATCACTGATACAAGCACACACTCATCCATACAGCCACTATCACAATCACTCACTCTCGCTTATAGCTATTTATATACTCCAACACACATATATACTGCCTTTCACATATGTAGTTACTCACACATGTACCACTGGGACATACATTCACTCACTAACACACTCTTACACACACTTACCCACCCATACAGTCTATCACAGATGCACTCTTGAAACCATCCACCCAGTGAATCACCCACTCACACATCTATGCACAGAGTCGCACACACCCCTCCCACACAAACACTCAGGCACCCATACAGATACTCAGACAACCATTCAATAACTCATATAGACACTCATGTAGCTATTCACAAACACATGCAGCCACTTACACAGCAACAGACAGACGGATACAGACATTCACCCAGTTTAGTCACTAACCCATGCATTCAGTAAGATACGTTAAATCACTCACTTATAGAGTCAGTCACGCACCTACTAAATCATCCATACAGACACTTATACACCCACTCATTCTTCAATACGTCTTTTCCTATATATATTAAAAATATTTAAACTTTACAGAAACACACAGTCACTGCATGATGTCATCAGTGATGTCATTTGAGATGTCATCAGTGATGTCATCAGTGATGTCACTGACCATGTCATGAGTGATGTAATATGTGACGTCATCAGCAGTGCATTGTGGGGCGCGAGTTATAGTTAGCTGAACTAACTATAACGGGGGAATTTCACGGGTTTTGTACGAGTGAAATGTCCAACTAACTATAACTGTCCCTAAAACCTATGGTTTTTTTCAGTGAATATAATATATCTACTGGCGGTCGCCAGTAGATAGTTATAGTTAGGACCTATTTTCCATAGGAAATCCGCGACATTCTATTTGAAATAACGTTGGCGCCGGTTGACGAATCTTCGCGAAAGTTTCCAACTTGTTGGGGCGCTCCGGTCCGCTCCTATCCTGAAAGTCTCGGGGTGATTCGTCAAGCGGGGGCCGAGAAAAAGGGGGTCCCAAAACGCGTTTTCCCATTCATTTTTCCATAGGAACCTTTAGTCGCAGCTACAGCCCGAACTGCTGAACGGAATTACACCAAATTTGGCAAAGAGGTAGCCCTTGGTTCAGTGTCGTGCCTTTTGCTTAAATGGTGTAAATCCGTTCAGTAGTTCCTGAGAAAATCAAAAGTAAAATCACATATATATCTGGGCGGAGCCTAACCACACATGTCATCGTGAGATCTGATTGGCTGTCAGCACTTCATCCTGGAATTGCTGGCAGCCATCTTGGGACCAATATAAATGATAGTACCCCATTGAAATGCATTGTAGTGAATCGAAGATTTTGAGGGTTACCAAAAGGAGAACTATAAAGGGTGATAACAGACTTTAGTTACATTAGAATTCATTTGTTGATGGTACCATACTAATTTCAGGAATTGTGGTGTGTTCTAAGGTGATTTTACCCTGTGAAAAACCTTCTGCTGGGATATCATGAATCATGTTTGAGAGAAAACTATTTTCACATGCTTGTCCCATAGAGTTTTGGAAGGTGCTCCAGAAGCTAAAATGAGAGCATATTTTCTGTAAATTCACATTATCTTTCTCAGTCATGTGAGAATGAAGTCTGACATTCTCAGTAAAACATGTACATCCAACAAGGGCAGAGACTGTCAGTTGATTCCTTTGTGTTCTACTGCAGCTTCCCAGAGTGTTCTAAAGAACAACTAGAGTGCTAACAGCCTTACTTATGACAAAAGTATGGCACACCTGAAGCCATCTTGATTGGAATAAACTGGTAACACTTAAAACATTTAATTTAAAAAGGAACAAAATGATGGGGTTCATTTTGTCATAGAAATTATGGTTAGTGCTGTAGAAAGAAAAATTAGGACATGTTTCAAGTGTGATCTCAAATATCTTCCTGTTATATTTCAACAGGAGCAGCCTGCCAGTTGATGCCTTTGTGTTCTACTGCAGCTTCCCAGAGTGTTCTAAAGAACAACTAGAGCGCTAACAGCCTTACTTATGACAAAAGTATGGCACACCTGAAGCCATCTTGATTGGAATAAACCGGTAACACTTAAAACATTTAATTTAAAAAGGAACAAAATGAGGGGGTTCTTTTTGAAATAGAAATTATGGTTAGTGCTGCAGAAAGAAAAATTAGGGCATGTTTTAAGTGAGATCTCAAATCCTCTTCTATTTCATTAGAAAATTCTGACATGCAGACTGAAACAATCACTTTCAATACCAGCAGCAGACTTCCAGTTAACTCCCTGGTGAGCAGTAGCTTTACTACAGTGATCTAATGAGCAACTAGAGTGCTAACATTCTGAATTTATGGCAAATGTGAGACACATCTGAATGCCTTCTTGATGGAATCAAAGTAAAAACTGAAAGCATTTCCTACTGAGGAGACTGCAGTAAATGAGGAAATTAGGAAACTTCATAACAAAGAAGTCTTCCAAGATGGCCACCAGTGAAAAAAGAGCCCAAATGTAGCACAAATATTACCCAGATGTAGCCCACATATAGCCCAATGACAAAAGTGTGCAAAACACTTTTTATTTTTAGTTTTTTTGCAGTTTTATGTAGTGCAGACTGGTCAGGTATTGGAGCGTTGCATCTTAAAACATGACCCCCTACACTACAAAAACACCACTGCACTACCTTAAACCCTAAAACACTACCCCCAGCACGACCCCCTACACTACACAAGCACCACTGCACTATCCTAAACCCTAAAACACTACCCCCAGCATGACCCCCTACACTACACAAACACCACTGCACTACCCTAAACCCTAAAACACTACCCCCAGCATGACCCCCTACACTACCCAAACACCACTGCACTAACCTAAATCCTAAAACACTACCCCCAGCACGACCCCCTACACTACCCAAACACCACTGCACTACCCTAAAACATGACCCCCTACACTACACAAACACCACTGCACTACCCTAAACCCTAAAACACTACCCCCAGCACGACCCCCTACACTACACAAGCACCACTGCACTACCCTAAACCCTAAAACACTACCCCCAGCACGACCCCTACACTACACAAACACCACTGCACTACCCTAAACCCTAAAACACTACCCCAGCACGACCCCCTACACTGCCCGAACACCACTGCACTGCCCTAAACCCTAAAACACTACCCCCAGCACGACCCCCTACACTACCCAAACACCACTGCACTACCCTAACCCTAAACACACCCTCAGACCCCCTACACTACCCAAACACCACTGCACTGCCTAAACCCTGAAACACTACCCCCAGCACGACCCCTACACTGCCCGAACACCACTGCACTGCCCTAAACACTGAAACACCACCCCAGCACGACCCCCTACACTGCCCGAACACCACTGCACTGCCCTAAACCCTGAAACACCAGCCCCTGCATGACCCCCTACACTGCCCGAACACCACTGCACTGCCCTAAACCCTGAAACACCACCCCTAGCACGACCCCCTACACTGCCCGAACACCACTGCACTGCCCTAAACCCTGAAACACCACCCCCAGCACGACCCCCTACACTGCCCGAACACCACTGCACTGCCCTAAACCCTGAAACACCACCCCCAGCACGACCCCCTACACTGCCCGAACACCACTGCACTGCCCTAAACCCTGAAACACCACCCCCAGCACGACCCCCTACACTGCCCGAACACCACTGCACTGCCCTAAACCCTGAAACACCACCCCCAGCACGACCCCCTACACTGCCCGAACACCACTGCACTGCCCTAAACCCTGAAACACCAGCCCCAGCACGACCCCCTACACTGCCCGAACACCACTGCACTGCCCTAAACCCTGAAACACCACCCCCAGCACGACCCCCTACACTGCCCGAACACCACTGCACTGCCCTAAACCCTGAAACACCACCCCAGCACGACCGCCTACACTGCCCGAACACCACTGCACTGCCCTAAACCCTGAAACACCAGCCCCAGCACGACCTCCTACACTGCCCGAACACCACTGCACTGCCCTAAACCCTGAAACACCACCCCCAGCACGACCCCCTACACTGCCCGAACACCACTGCACTGCCCTAAACCCTGAAACACCAGCCCCAGCACGACACCCTACACTGCCCGAACACCACTGCACTGCCCTAAACCCTGAAACACCACCCCAGCACGACCCCCTACACTGCCCGAACACCACTGCACTGCCCTAAACCCTGAAACACCAGCCCCAGCACGACCCCCTACACTGCCCGAACACCACTGCACTGCCCTAAACCCTGAAACACCACCCCCTGCACGACCCCCTACACTGCCCGAACACCACTGCACTGCCCTAAACCCTGAAACACCATCCCCAGCACGACCCCTACACTGCCCGAACACCACTGCACTGCCCTAAACCCTGAAACACCACCCCAGCAAGACCCCCTACACTGCCCGAACACCACTGCACTGCCCTAAACCCTGAAACACCACCCCCAGCAAGACCCCTACACTGCCCGAACACCACTGCACTGCCTAAACCCTGAAACACCACCCCCAGCAAGACCCCCTACACTGCCCGAACACCACTGCACTGCCCTAAACCCTGAAACACCAGCCCCAGCACGACCCCCTACACTGCCCGAACACCACTGCACTGCCCTAAACCCTGAAACACCACCCCTGCACGACCCCCTACACTGCCCGAACACCACTGCACTGCCCTAAACCCTGAAACACCACCCCCAGCACGACCCCCTACACTGCCCGAACACCACTGCACTGCCCTAAACCCTGAAACACCACCCCCAGCACGACCCCCTACACTGCCCGAACACCACTGCACTGCCCTAAACCCTGAAACACCACCCCCAGCACGACCCCCTACACTGCCCGAACACCACTGCACTGCCCTAAACCCTGAAACACCACCCCCAGCAAGACCCCCTACACTGCCCGAACACCACTGCACTGCCCTAAACCCTGAAACACCACCCCCAGCAAGACCCCCTACACTGCCCGAACACCACTGCACTGCCCTAAACCCTGAAACACCACCCCCAGCACGACCCCCTACACTGCCCGAACACCACTGCACTGCCCTAAACCCTGAAACACCACCCCCAGCACGACCCCTACACTGCCCGAACACCACTGCACTGCCCTAAACCCTGAAACACCAGCCCCAGCACGACCCCCTACACTGCCCGAACACCACTGCACTGCCCTAAACCCTGAAACACCAGCCCCAGCACGACCCCCTACACTGCCCGAACACCACTGCACTGCCCTAAACCCTGAAACACCACCCCCAGCACGACCCCTACACTGCCCGAACACCACTGCACTGCCCTAAACCCTGAAACACCAGCCCCAGCACGACCCCCTACACTGCCCGAACACCACTGCACTGCCCTAAACCCTGAAACACCAGCCCCAGCACAGACTCCCTACACTGCCCGAACACCACTGCACTGCCCTAAACCCTGAAACACCACCCCCAGCATGACCCCCTACACTGCCCGAACACCACTGCACTGCCCTAAACCCTGAAACACCACCCCCAGCACGACCCCCTACACTGCCCGAACACCACTGCACTGCCCTAAACCCTGAAACACCACCCCCAGCAAGACCACCTACACTGCCCGAACACCACTGCACTGCCCTAAACCCTGAAACACCACCCCAGCACGACCCCCTACACTGCCCGAACACCACTGCACTGCCCTAAACCCTGAAACACCACCCCCAGCACGACCCCCTACACTGCCCGAACACCACTGCACTGCCCTAAACCCTGAAACACCACCCCAGCACGACCCCCTACACTGCCCGAACACCACTGCATGCCTAAACCCTGAAACACCACCCCTAGCACGACCCCCTACACTGCCCGAACACCACTGCACTGCCCTAAACCCTGAAACACCACCCCCAGCACGACCCCCTACACTGCCCGAACACCACTGCACTGCCCTAAACCCTGAAACACCAGCCCCAGCACGACCCCCTACACTGCCCGAACACCACTGCACTGCCCTAAACCCTGAAACACCAGCCCCAGCACGACCCCCTACACTGCCCGAACACCACTGCACTGCCCTAAACCCTGAAACACCACCCCCAGCACGACCCCCTACACTGCCCGAACACCACTGCACTGCCCTAAACCCTGAAACACCAGCCCAGCACGACCCCCTACACTGCCCGAACACCACTGCACTGCCCTAAACCCTGAAACACCAGCCCCAGCACGACCCCCTACACTGCCCGAACACCACTGCACTGCCCTAAACCCTGAAACACCAGCCCCAGCATGACCCCCTACACTGCCCGAACACCACTGCACTGCCCTAAACCCTGAAACACCAGCCCCAGCACGACCCCCTACACTGCCCAAACACCACTGCACTGCCTAAACCCTGAAACACCAGCCCCAGCACGACCCCCTACACTGCCCGAACACCACTGCACTGCCCTAAACCCTGAAACACCACCCCCTGCACCGACCCCTACACTGCCCAAACACCACTGCACTGCCCTAAACCCTGAAACACCACCCCTGCACGACCCCCTACACTGCCCGAACACCACTGCACTGCCCTAAACCCTGAAACACCACCCCCAGCACGACCCCCTACACTGCCCGAACACCACTGCACTGCCCTAAACCCTGAAACACCACCCCTGCACCGACCCCCTACACTGCCCGAACACCACTGCACTGCCCTAAACCCTGAAACACCACCCCCAGCACGACCCCTACACTGCCCGAACACCACTGCACTGCCCCAAACCCTGAAACACCACCCCCAGCATGACCCCTACACTGCCCGAACACCACTGCACTGCCCTAAACCCTGAAACACCACCCCTGCACGACCCCTACACTGCCCGAACACCACTGCACTGCCCTAAACCCTGAAACACCACCCCCAGCACGACCCCCTACACTGCCCGAACACCACTGCACTGCCCTAAACCCTGAAACACCACCCCCAGCACGACCCCCTACACTGCCCGAACACCACTGCACTGCCCTAAACCCTAAAACACCACCCCCAGCACGACCCCCTACACTGCCCGAACACCACTGCACTACCCTAAACCCTAAAACACTACCCCCAGCACGACCCCCTACACTACCCGAACACCACTGCACTGCCCTAAACCCTGAAACACTACCCCAGCACGACCCCCTACACTGCCCGAACACCACTGCACTGCCCTAAACCCTAAAACACTCCCCCAGCACGAACCCCTACACTGCCCAAACACCACTGCACTGCCCTAAACCCTAAAACACTACCCCCAGCATGACCCCCTACACTACCCAAACACCACTGCACTACCCTAATCCCTGAAACACTACCCCCAGCACGACCCCCTACACTGCCCAAAGACCACTGCACTGCCCTAAACCCTAAAACAATACCCCCAGCACGACTCCCTACACTGCCCAAACACCACTGCACTACCTAAACCCTGAAACACCACCCCAGCAGACCTCCTACACTACACAAACACCACTGCACTACCCTAAACCCTAAAACACTACCCCAGCACGAACCCCTACACTACCCAAACACCACTGCACTACCCTAAACCATAAAACACTACCCCCAGCACGTACCCCTACGCTACCCGAACACCACTGCACTACCCTAAACCCTGAAACACTAGCCCCAGCACGTACCCCCTACACTACCCAAACACCACTGCACTACCCTAAACCCTAAAACACCACCCCCAGCAGTATCCCCTACACTACCCAAACACCACTGCACTACCCTAAACCCTGAAACACTAGCCCCAGCACGACCCCCTACACTGCCCGAACACCACTGCACTGCCCTAAACCCTAGAACACTACCCCCAGCACGACCCCCTACACTACCCAAACACCACTGCACTACCCTAAACCCTAAAACACCACCCCCAGCATGACCCCCTACACTGCCCGAACACCACTGCACTGCCCTAAACCCTGAAACACCAGCCCCAGCACGACCCCCTACACTGCCCGAACACCACTGCACTGCCCTAAACCCTGAAACACCACCCCCAGCACGACACCCTACACTGCCCGAACACCACTGCACTGCCCTAAACCCTGAAACACCACCCCGTGCATGACCCCCTACACTGCCCAAACACCACTGCACTGCCCTAAACCCTGAAACACCACCCCCAGCACGACCCCCTACACTGCCCGAACACCACTGCACTGCCCTAAACCCTGAAACACCACCCCCAGCACGACCCCCTACACTGCCCGAACACCACTGCACTGCCCTAAACCCTGAAACATCACCCCCAGCACGACCCCTACACTGCCCGAACACCACTGCCTGCCTAAACCCTGAAACACCACCCCCAGCAAGACCCCCTACACTGCCCGAACACCACTGCACTGCCCTAAACCCTGAAACACCAGCCCCAGCACGACCCCCTACACTGCCCGAACACCACTGCACTGCCCTAAACCCTGAAACACCACCCCTGCACGACCCCCTACACTGCCCGAACACCACTGCACTGCCCTAAACCCTGAAACACCACCCCCAGCACGACCCCCTACACTGCCCGAACACCACTGCACTGCCCTAAACCCTGAAACACCACCCCTGCACGACCCCCTACACTGCCCGAACACCACTGCACTGCCCTAAACCCTGAAACACCACCCCAGCACGACCCCCTACACTGCCCGAACACCACTGCACTGCCCTAAACCCTGAAACACTACCCCCAGCACGACCCCCTACACTGCCCGAACACCACTGCACTGCCCTAAACCCTGAAACACCACCCCCAGCAAGACCCCCTACACTGCCCGAACACCACTGCACTGCCCTAAACCCTGAAACACCACCCCCAGCAAGACCCCTACACTGCCCGAACACCACTGCACTGCCCTAAACCCTGAAACACCACCCCCAGCACGACCCCCTACACTGCCCGAACACCACTGCACTGCCCTAAACCCTGAAACACCACCCCAGCACGACCCCTACACTGCCCGAACACCACTGCACTGCCCTAAACCCTGAAACACCAGCCCCAGCACGACCCCCTACACTGCCCGAACACCACTGCACTGCCCTAAACCCTGAAACACCACCCCCAGCACGACCCCCTACACTGCCCGAACACCACTGCACTGCCCTAAACCCTGAAACACCAGCCCCAGCACGACCCCTTACACTGCCCGAACACCACTGCACTGCCCTAAACCCTGAAACACCACCCCCAGCACGACCCCTACACTGCCCGAACACCACTGCACTGCCCTAAACCCTGAAACACCAGCCCCAGCATGACCCCTACACTGCCCAAACACCACTGCACTGCCCTAAACCCTGAAACACCAGCCCCAGCATGACCCCCTACACTGCCCGAACACCACTGCACTGCCCTAAACCCTGAAACACCACCCCCAGCAAGACCACCTACACTGCCCGAACACCACTGCACCTAAACCCTGAAACACCACCCCCAGCAAGACCCCCTACACTGCCCGAACACCACTGCACTGCCCTAAACCCTGAAACACCACCCCCAGCACGACCCCCTACACTGCCCGAACACCACTGCACTGCCCTAAACCCTGAAACACCACCCCAGCACGACCCCCTACACTGCCCGAACACCACTGCACTGCCCTAAACCCTGAAACACCACCCCCAGCACGACCCCCTACACTGCCCGAACACCACTGCACTGCCCTAAACCCTGAAACACCAGCCCCAGCACAGACCCCCTACACTGCCCGAACACCACTGCACTGCCCTAAACCCTGAAACACCAGCCCCAGCACAACCCCCTACACTGCCCGAACACCACTGCACTGCCCTAAACCCTGAAACACCACCCCCAGCACGACCCCCTACACTGCCCGAACACCACTGCACTGCCCTAAACCCTGAAACACCAGCCCCAGCACGACCCCCTACACTGCCCGAACACCACTGCACTGCCCTAAACCCTGAAACACCAGCCCCAGCACGACCCCCTACACTGCCCGAACACCACTGCACTGCCCTAAACCCTGAAACACCAGCCCCAGCACGACCCCCTACACTGCCCGAACACCACTGCACTGCCCTAAACCCTGAAACACCAGCCCCAGCACGACCCCTACACTGCCCGAACACCACTGCACTGCCCTAAACCCTGAAACACCAGCCCCAGCACGACCCCCTACACTGCCCGAACACCACTGCACTGCCCTAAACCCTGAAACACCAGCCCCAGCACGACCCCCTACACTGCCCGAACACCACTGCACTGCCCTAAACCCTGAAACACCACCCCCAGCACGACCCCCTACACTGCCCGAACACCACTGCACTGCCCTAAACCCTGAAACACCACCCCCAGCACGACCCCTACACTGCCCGAACACCACTGCACTGCCTAAACCCTGAAACACCATCCCCAGCAAGACCCCTACACTGCCCGAACACCACTGCACTGCCCTAAACCCTGAAACACCACCCCCAGCACGACCCCCTACACTGCCCGAACACCACTGCACTGCCCTAAACCCTGAAACACCACCCCCAGCACGACCCCCTACACTGCCCGAACACCACTGCACTGCCCTAAACCCTGAAACACCACCCCAGCACGACCCCTACACTGCCCGAACACCACTGCACTGCCCTAAACCCTGAAACACCACCCCCAGCACGACCCCCTACACTGCCCGAACACCACTGCACTGCCCTAAACCCTGAAACACCACCCCCAGCACGACCCCCTACACTGCCCGAACACCACTGCACTGCCCTAAACCCTGAAACACCACCCCCAGCACGACCCCCTACACTGCCCGAACACCACTGCACTGCCCTAAACCCTGAAACACCACCCCCAGCACGACCCCCTACACTGCCCGAACACCACTGCACTGCCCTAAACCCTAATACACTCCCCCAGCACGAACCCCTACACTGCCCGAACACCACTGCACTGCCCTAAACCCTGAAACACTACCCCAGCATGACCCCTACACTACCCAAACACCACTGCACTACCCTAAACCCTAAAACACCACCCCCAGCATGACCCCTACACTACCCAAACACCACTGCACTACCCTAAACCCTAAAACACTACCCCGCACGACTCCCTACACTACCCAAAGACCACTGCACTACCCTAAACCCTGAAAACTACCCTGACGACTCCTACACTACACAAACACCACTGCACTACCCTAAACCCTAAAACACTACCCTCAGCACGAACCCCTACACTACCCAAACACCACTGCACTACCCTAAACCATAAAACACTACGCCCAGCAGTACCCCCTACGCTACCCAAACACCACTGCACTACCCTAAACCCTAAAACACTACCCCCAGCAGTACCCCCTACACTACCCAAACACCACTGCACTACCCTAAACCCTAAAGCACTACCCCCAGCACGACCCCCTACACTACCCAAACACCACTGTACTACCCTAAACCCTAAAACACTCCCCCAGCACGACCCCCTACACTGCCCGAACACCACTGCACTGCCCTAAACCGTGAAACACCAGCCTCAGCACGACCCCCTACACTGCCTGAACACCACTGCACTGCCCTAAACCCTGAAACACCAGCCCCAGCAAGACACCCTACACTGCCCGAACACCACTGCACTGCCCTAAACCCTGAAACACCACCCCGTGCATGACCCCCTACACTGCCCGAACACCACTGCACTGCCCTAAACCCTGAAACACCACCCCCAGCGCGACCCCCTACACTGCCCGAACACCACTGCACTGCCCTAAACCCTGAAACACCACCCCCTGCACAACCCCCTACACTGCTCGAACACTACTGCACTGCCCTAAACCCAGAAACACCATCCCCAGCACGACCCCTACACTGCACGAACACCACTGCACTGCCCTAAACCCTGAAACACTACCCCCAGCAAGACCCCCTACACTGCCCGAACACCACTGCACTGCCCTAAACCCTGAAACATCACCCCCAGCAAGACCCCTACACTGCCCGAACACCACTGCACTGCCCTAAACCCTGAAACACCACCCCCAGCAAGACCCCTACACTGCCCGAACACCACTGCACTGCCCTAAACCCTGAAACACCAGCCCCAGCACGACCCCCTACACTGCCCGAACACCACTGCACTGCCCTAAACCCTGAAACACCACCCCTGCACGACCCCTACACTGCCCGAACACCACTGCACTGCCCTAAACCCTGAAACCCCACCCCAGCACGACCCCCTACACTGCCACGAACACCACTGCACCTGCCCTAAACCCTGAAACACCACCCCCAGCACGACCCCCTACACTGCCCGAACACCACTGCACTGCCCTAAACCCTGAAACACCACCCCCAGCACGACCCCCTACACTGCCCGAACACCACTGCACTGCCCTAAACCCTGAAACACCAGCCCCAGCAAGACCCCCTACACTGCCCGAACACCACTGCACTGCCCTAAACCCTGAAACACCAGCCCCAGCATGACCCCCTACACTGCCCGAACACCACTGCACTGCCCTAAACCCTGAAACACCAGCCCCAGCACGACCCCCTACACTGCCCGAACACCACTGCACTGCCCTAAACCCTGAAACACCACCCCAGCACGACCCCCTACACTGCCCAAACACCACTGCACTGCCCTAAACCCTGAAACACCACCCCCAGCACGACCCCTACACTGCCCGAACACCACTGCACTGCCCTAAACCCTGAAACACCAGCCCCAGCACGACCCCCTACACTGCCCGAACACCACTGCACTGCCCTAAACCCTGAAACACCACCCCTGCACCGACCCCCTACACTGCCCGAACACCACTGCACTGCCCTAAACCCTGAAACACCACCCCCTGCACGACCCCCTACACTGCCCGAACACCACTGCACTGCCTAAACCCTGAAACACTACCCCTGCACCACCCCTACACTGCCCGAACACCACTGCACTGCCCTAAACCCTGAAACACTACCCCAGCACGCACCCTACACTGCCCGAACACCACTGCACTGCCCTAAACCCTGAAACACTACCCCCAGCACGACTCCCTACACTACCCGAACACCACTGCACTGCCCTAAACCCTAAAACACTACCCCCAGCACGACCCCTACACTGCCCGAACACCACTGCACTGCCCTAAACCCTAAAACACTACCCCCAGCACGACCCCCTACACTACCCGAACACCACTGCACTGCCCTAAACCCTAAAACACTCCCCCAGCACGACCCCCTACACTACCCGAACACCACTGCACTGCCCTAAACCCTAAACACTACCCCCAGCACGACCCCTACACTACCCGAACACCACTGCACTGCCCTAAACCCTAAAACACTACCCCCAGCACGAACCCCTACACTACCCAAAAACCACTGCACTGCCCTAAACCCTAAAACACTACCTCCCGCACGACCCCTACACTACCCAAACACCACTGTACCACCCTAATCCCTAAAACACTACCCCGCATGACCCTACACTACCCAAAGACCACTGCCCTAACTCTAAACAATACCCAGCACGACTACCTACCTAGCAGACCACTGCACTACCCTAAAACCCTGAACACGACCTCCTACACTCCTAAACCACTGCACCCCTAAGCCCAAAACACCCTACACCTCACACCAAACACCACTGCACTACCCTAAACCCTAAAACACTACCCCCAGCAGTACCCCCTACACTGCCCGAACACCACTGCACTGCCCTAAACCCTGAAACACCAGCCCCAGCACGACCCCTTACACTGCCCGAACACCACTGCACTACCCTAAACCCTGAACACTACCCCAAGCACGACCCCCTACACTGCCCAAACACCACTGCACTACCCTAAACCCTGAAACACTACCCCAGCACGACCCCCTACACTGCCCGAACACCACTGCACTGCCCTAAACCCTGAAACACCACCCCCAGCACGACCCCCTACACTGCCCGAACACCACTGCACTGCCCTAAACCCTGAAACACCAGCCCCAGCACGACCCCCTACACTGCCCGAACACCACTGCACTGCCCTAAACCCTGAAACACCAGCCCCAGCACGACCCCCTACACTGCCCGAACACCACTGCACTGCCCTAAACCCTGAAACACCACCCTCAGCACGACCCCCTACACTGCCCGAACACCACTGCACTGCCCTAAACCCTGAAACACCACCCCCAGCATGACCCCTACACTGCCCGAACACCACTGCACTGCCCTAAACTCCTGAAACACCACCCCCTGCACGACCCCCTACACTGCCCGAACACTACTGCACTGCCCTAAACCCTGAAACACCATCCCCAGCACGACCCCTACACTGCACGAACACCACTGCACTGCCCTAAACCCTGAAACACTACCCCCAGCAAGACCCCCTACACTGCCCGAACACCACTGCACTGCCCTAAACCCTGAAACACCACCCCCAGCAAGACCCCTACACTGCCCGAACACCACTGCACTGCCCTAAACCCTGAAACACCACCCCCAGCACGACCCCCTACACTGCCCGAACACCACTGCTCTGCCCTAAACCCTGAAACACCAGCCCCAGCACGACCCCCCTACACTGCCCGAACACCACTGCACTGCCCTAAACCCTGAAACACCAGCCCCAGCACGACCCCCTACACTGCCCGAACACCACTGCACTGCCCTAAACCCTGAAACACCACCCCCAGCATGACCCCCTACACTGCCAGAACACCACTGCACTGCCCTAAACCCTGAAACACCACCCCCAGCACGACCCCCTACACTGCCCGAACACCACTGCACTGCCCTAAACCCTGAAACACCACCCCCAGCACGACCCCCTACACTGCCCGAACACCACTGCACCACCCTAAACCCTGAAACACCACCCCCAGCAAGACCCCCTACACTGCCCGAACACCACTGCACTGCCCTAAACCCTGAAACACCACCCCCGCAAAACCCCATACACTGCCCGAACACCACTGCACTGCCTAAACCCTGAAACACCACCCCAGCAAGACCCCCTACACTGCCCGAACACCACTGCACTGCCCTAAACCTTGAAACACCACCCCCAGCACGACCCCCTACACTGCCCGAACACCACTGCACTGCCCTAAACCCTGAAACACCACCCCCAGCACGACCCCTACACTGCCCGAACACCACTGCACTGCCCTAAACCCTGAAACACCAGCCCCAGCACGACCCCTACACTGCCCGAACACCACTGCACTGCCCTAAACCCTGAAACACCAGCCCCAGCACGACCCCTACACTGCCCGAACACCACTGCACTGCCCTAAACCCTGAAACACCAGCCCCAGCACAACCCCGTACACTGCCCGAACACCACTGCACTGCCCTAAACCCTGAAACACCAGCCCCAGCACGACCCCTACACTGCCCGAACACCACTGCACTGCCCTAAACCCTGAAACACCAGCCCCAGCACGACCGCCTACACTGCCCGAACACCACTGCACTGCCCTAAACCCTGAAACACCAGCCCCAGCACGACCCCCTACACTGCCCGAACACCACTGCACTGCCCTAAACCCTGAAACACCACCCCCAGCACGACCCCTATACTGCCCGAACACCACTGCACTGCCCTAAACCCTGAAACACCACCCCCAGCACGACCCCCTACACTGCCCGAACACCACTGCCTGCCCTAAACCCTGAAACACCACCCCCTGCACGACCCCTACACTGCCCGAACACCACTGCACTGCCCTAAACCCTGAAACACCACCCCCTGCACGACCCCCTACACTGCCCGAACACCACTGCACTGCCTAAACCCTGAAACACCACCCCAGCACGACCCCTACACTGCCCGAACACCACTGCACTGCCCTAAACCCTGAAACACCACCCCTAGCACGACCCCTACACTGCCCGAACACCACTGCACTGCCCTAAACCCTAGAACACTACCCCCAGCACTACCCCCTACACTACCCGAACACCACTGCACTGCCCTAAACCCTAAAATACTACCCCCAGCACGACCCCCTACACTACCCGAACACCACTGCACTGCCCTAAACCCTAAAACACTCCCCCAGCATGACCCCTACACTACCCGAACACCACTGCACTGCCCTAAACCCTAAAACACTCCCCTCAGCACGACCCCTACACTACCTAAACACCACTGCACTGCCCTAAACCTAAAACACTACCCCAGCACGACCCCCTACACTACCCAAACACCAATGCACTACCCTAATCCCTAAAACACTACCCCAGCACGACCCCCTACACTACCCAAAGACCACTGCACTACCCTAAACCCTAAAACACGACCTCCTACACTACACCAAACCATGCACTACCCTAAACCCTAAAACACTACCCCCAGCACGACCCCTACACTACCCAAACACCACTGCACTACTCCTAAACCCTAAAACACTACCCCCAGCAGGACCTCCTACACTACCCAAACACCACTGCACTACCCTAAACCCTAAAACACTACCCCAGCAGTACCCCTACACTACCCAAACACCACTGCACTACCCTAAACCTAAAACACTACCCCCAGCAGTACCCCTACACTACCCAAACACCATTGCACTACCCTAAACCCTAAAACACTACCCCCAGCAGTATCCCCTACACTACCCAAACACCACTGCACTACCCTAAATCACTAACCCCAGCACGACCCCTACACTACCCAAACACCACTGCACTACCCTAAACCCTAAAACACTACCCCCAGCACGACCCCCTACACTACCCAAACACCACTGTACTACCCTAAACCCTAAAACACTCCCCCAGCACGACTCCCTACACTACCCAAACACCACTGCACTACCCTAAACCCTAAATCTACCCCCAGCATGACCCCCTACACTACACAAACACCACTGCACTACCCTAAACCCTAAAACACTACCCCAGCACGACCCTCTTCACTACCTAAACACAACTGCACAATTTGTTACAGGCGTTGCAACGCAGGCCTGTGGTGCTTACTGGAAGTACCTGGTGGGCTGAGTTGGGCCCCAGGGACCCTCAGGATTCAAGGTGACCTAATCCCCCAACTTAAAAGCACCACGGGGCGCGTTTGCACAGTGGTGAAGGGAGAGGGCGGGCCTCAGGTGACATGTGCGCAAACACGCCCTGTGGTGCGTTTTAAGTTGGGGAGTTAATTCCCTTTGAATCCTGGGAGGCCAACTAGCCCACCAGGTACCTTCAGTAAGCACAACAGAGTTGCGTTGCAGAGAGGTGAAAAAAGGTGCGTGGCCTCGGAACGCCTCTCTGCAACTCAGCTCTGTGGTCCTAACTGTAGTTACCTGGGGGGCTAGTTGGGCCCCAGGGACCCTCAGGATTCAAGGGGACTTAATCCCGCAACTTAAAACGCGCCACGCGGGCGCGTTTGCACACATGTCACCTCAGGCCCCCTCCCTTCACCACTGTGCAAACGCGCCCTGTAGCGCGTTTCAAGAGGTAGTTTTAATCCCCCTGCCCTATTATGTACTAGGGACTTGCAGAGGAGGTCATGCTAATCACAGGGGTACCCCAACGCATAGTGTTCCCTAGTGTATGTAGGTGTTTTCACTGTATTCTAAGTGTCTTTTAGCATAGCACTGGCTCTGGTTAGTCAGAGTCAGTTACCACCAGTACCCGTCTGAAAAAGTTGTGGGCACAGGATGATTTTGCAACAAGGCCTCTTTCTGCTCCTCTGTTGGTTCTTTCTGCACATCTTTTGCTTCTTTCTGTGCGTTTTTTCTTCTTTCTTCACATGTCCTACCTCTGTAGGCATAGTTAGAAACTAGCATTTAAAAAACCTTTGAAATTCACTTAAAAAATCATAGGTTTCAGGCACGTTATAGTTAGAAATTAGCATTTAAAAAACCTTTGAAATTCACTGAAAAAACCATAGGTTTCAGACACGTTATAGTTAGAAATTAGCATTTAAAAAACCTTTGAAATTAACTGAAAAAACCATAGGTTTTAGGGACAGTTATAGTTAGTTGGACATTTCACTCGTACAAAACCATAGAAATTCCCCCTGTTATAGTTAGTTCAGCTAACTATAACTCGCGCCCCATAATGCACTGCTGATGACGTCACATATTACATCACTCATGACATGGTCAGTGACATCACTGATGACATCACTGATGACATCTCAAATGACATCACTGATGACATCATCCATGTGATAATTTCATGCATCTTCTCACACCTAATATAACTTTTGATACACCCACTCTAAATTACAGACTGCCATTCTCAAAACCATAGACACTCCAACACCAAAAACTACATACCCACTCACTGATTCTTAGGTCTACACACACATCCACTCACTCACCTGTACAGTCACTCATACTTACAGTCACTCAGTACAGGACTATCATATGCACTCATACACCTATATAAACACTCACACACCGCCACTCATCCATAGAGGTACTCACACACCTAGTCAGTCATGCAAAAAATTAATCACACACCCATTTACTCACCTATACAGTTATACACACACCAGCTCACTTACTCATACAAATACTAGCACATTCTTACGCTCTTATACAATAACTGATACAAGCACACACTCATCCATACAGCCACTCTCACAATAACACACTCTCACTTATAGCCATTTAAATACTCTAACACACATATATACTGCCTTTTACATATGTAGTTACTCGCACATGTACCACTGAGATATACATTCACTCACTAACACACCCATACACACACTCACCCACCCATAGCAGTCCATCACAGATGCACTCTTGAAATCATGCACCCAGTGAATCACCCACTCACACATCTATGTATAGAGTCACACACACCCCACCCACACAAACACTCAGGCAGCCATACAGATACTCAGAGAACCAATCAATAACCCATATAGACACTCATGTAGCTATTCGCAAATCCATGCATCCACTTACACACCAACAAACAGACGGATACAGACATTCACACAGTTTAGTCACTAACCCATGCATTCAGTAAGATACGTTTAATCACTCACTTGTAGAGTCAGTCACTCACGTACTAAATCATCCATTCAGACACTTATACACCCACTCATTCTTCAATACGCCTTTCCCTATATATATTAAACATATTTAAACTTTACAGAAACACACAGTCACTGGATGATGTCATCAGTGATGTCATCAGTGATGTCATTTGAGATGTCATCAGTGATGTCATCAGTGATGTCACTGACCATGTCATGAGTGATGTAATATGTGACGTCATCAGCAGTGCATTGCGGGGCGCGAGTTATAGTTAGCTGAACTAACTATAACGGGGAATTTCTATGGTTTTGTACGAGTGAAATGTCCAACTAACTATAACTGTCCCTAAAACCTATAGTTTTTCAGTGAATATATATATATATATATATATATATATATATATTATCTACTGGCGGTCGCCAGTAGATAGTTATAGTTGGGACCTATTTTCCATAGGAAATCCGCGACATTCTATTTGAAATAACTCTCTTGCCGGTTGACGAATCTTCGCGAAATGTTTCAAACTTTATGGCCCGCTCCGGTCCGCTCCTATCCTGAAAGTCTCGGGGTGATTCGTCAAGCGAGGGGCCGAGAAAGAAGGGGGGTCCCAAAGCGTGTTTTCCCCATTCATTTTCCATAGGAAACTTTAGACACGGCTACAGCCCGAACTGCTGAACGGAATTACACCAAATTTGGCAAAGAGGTAGTTCTTGGTTCAGAAAGAACCCTTTTGTTAAATGGTGTAAATCCGTTCAGTAGTTGCGGAGAAATTAAAAAATAAGAGTCAAAAATCAATTTCCCATAGGAAACTTTATGCAAGGCTACAGCCCGAACTGCTGAACGGAATTACACCAAATTTGGCAAAGAGGTAGTTCTTGGTTCAGAAAGAACCCTTTTTGTTAAATGGTGTAAATCCGTTCAGTAGTTGCTGAAAAATCAAAAGTAAAAACACATATATATCTGGGCGGAGCCTAACCACACATGTCATCGTGAGATCTGATTGGCTGTCAGCACTTCATCCTGGAATTGCTGGCAGCCATCTTGGGACCAATATAAATGATAGTACCCTATTGAAATGCATTGTAGTGAATCGAAGATTTTGAGGGTTACCAAAAGGAGAACTATAAAGGGTGATAACAAACTTTAGTTACATTAGAATTCATTTGTTGATGGTACCATACTAATTTCAGGAATTGTGGTGTGTTCTAAGGTGATTTTACCCCTGTGAAAAACCTTCTGCTGGGATATCATGAATCATGTTTGAGAAAACTATTTTCACATGCTTGTCCCATACAGTTTTGGAAGGTGCTCCAGAAGCTAAAATGAGAGCATATTTTCTGTAAATTCACATTATCTTTCTCAGTCATGTGAGAATGAAGTCTGACATTCTCAGTAAAACATGTACATCCAACAAGGGCAGAGACTGTCAGTTGATTCCTTTGTGTTCTACTGCAGCTTCCCAGAGTGTTCTAAAGAACAACTAGAGTGCTAACAGCCTTACTTATGACAAAAGTATGGCACACCTGGAGCCATCTTGATCGGAATAAACTGGTAACACTTAAAACATTTAATTTAAAAAGGAACAAAATGATGGGGTTCATTTTGTCATAGAAATTATGGTTAGTGCTGCAGAAAGAAAAATTAGGACATGTTTCAAGTGTGATCTCAAATATCTTCCTGTTATATTTCAACAGGAGCAGCCTGCCAGTTGATGCCTTTGTGTTCTACTGCGATACAAGGGGATGATGGGCGGAGCGTTTGAGCCAATCAAACACTCACCCCCAGTCAACTGATCTGGGTTTAATCCCATCATCATTCTTTAGCTCACTCCACCACCCCAGTTCAGACATGGCCATATGCAAATCAGTCTGACCCTGTGCCTCATGGGAACAGTCCAGCCCGAACTGCCAAGCCATGTCTTCCCTGGACCGGGAAACAAGCATCCTAGGACCGGTTTCTGGCATTCCAGCCGTCATCAGCCAGGCTTGCTTGAATCCAGTGGCAAAGTGAGCAAGGGACCCACGTCTGGGCATACCCCCGCCAACTTAGAGGCGAACAAAGCGATACAAAGGGGATGATGGACGGAGCGTTTGGGCCAATCAAACACTCACCCCCAGTCAACTGATCTGGGTTTAATCCATCATCATTCTTTAGCTCACTCCCACCACCCCAGTTCAGACATGGCCATATGCAAATCAGTCTGACCCTGTGCCTCATGGGAACAGTCCAGCCCGAACTGCCAAGCCATGTCTTCCCTGGACCGGAAACAAGCATCCTAGGACCGGTTTCTGGCATTCCAGCCGTCATCAGCCAGGCTTGCTTGACTCAGTGGCGAGGTGTATGCAGACGTGGGTCCCTTGCTCACTTTGCCACTGGATTCAAGCAAGCCTGGCTGATGGCGGCTGGAATGCCAGAAACCGGTCCTAGGATGCTTGTTTCCGGTCAGGAAGACATGGCTTGGCAGTTCGGGCTGGACTGTTCCCATGAGGCACGGGGTCAGACTGATTTGCATATGGCCATGTCTGAACTGGGAGTGAGTGGAGTGAGCTAAAGAATGATGATGGATTAAACCAGATCAGTTGACTGGGAGTGAGTGTTTGATTGGCTCAAGCGTTCGTCCATCATCCCCTTTTGTATCGCTCTGTTCGCCCTAAGTTGGCGGGAGTATGCAGGCGTGGGTCCCTTGCTCACTTTGCCACTGGATTCAAGCAAGCCTGGCTGATGACGGCTGGAATGCCAGAAGCCGGTCCTAGGATGCTTGTTTCGGTCCAGGAAGACATGGCTTAGCAGTGTCAGGAGCTGTACTGTTCCCATGAGGCACAGAGTCAGACTGATTTGCATATGGCCATGTCTGAACTGGGGTGGTGGAGTGAGCTAAGAATGATGATGGATTAAACCCAGATCAGTTGACTAGGAGTGAGTGTTGATTGGCTCAAGCGTTCCGTCCATCATCCCTTTATATCGCTTTGTTCGCCCTAAGTTGGCGGGGGTATGCCCAGACGTGGGTCCCTTGCTCACTTTGCCACTGGATTCAAGCAAGCCTGGCTGATGACGGCTGGAATGCCAGAAACCGGTCCTAGGATGCTTGTTTCCGGTCCAGGGAAGACATGGCTTGGCAGTTCGGGCTGTACTGTTCCCATGAGGCTACAGGGTCAGACTGATTTGCATATGGCCATGTCTGAACTGGGGTGGTGGAGTGAGCTAAAGAATGATGATGGATTAAACCCAGATCAGTTGACTGGGGGTGAGTGTTTGATTGGCTCAAGCGTTCCGTCCATCATCCCCTTTTGTATCGCTTTGTGTTCTACTGCAGCTTCCCAGAGTGTTCTAAAGAACAACTAGAGCGCTAACAGCCTTACTTATGACAAAAGTATGGCACACCTGAAGCCATCTTGATTGGAATAAACTGGTAACACTTAAAACATTTAATTTAAAAAGGAACAAAATGAGGGGGTTCATTTTGTCATAGAAATTATGGTTAGTGCTGTAGAAAGAAAAATTTGGACATGTTTCAAGTGTGATCTCAAATATCTTCCTGTTATATTTCAACAGGAGCAGCCTGCCAGTTGATGCCTTTGTGTTCTACTGCAGCTTCCCAGAGTGTTCTAAAGAACAACTAGAGCGCTAACAGCCTTACTTATGACAAAAGTATGGCACACCTGAAGCCATCTTGATTGGAATAAACCGGTAACACTTAAAACATTTAATTTAAAAAGGAACAAAATGAGGGGGTTCTTTTTGAAATAGAAATTATGGTTAGTGCTGCAGAAAGAAAAATTAGGGCATGTTTTAAGTGAGATCTCAAATCCTCTTCTATTTCATTAGAAAATTCTGACATGCAGACTGAAACAATCACTTTCAATACCAGCAGCAGACTTCCAGTTAACTCCTTGGTGAGCAGTAGCTTTACTGCAGTGATCTAATGAGCAACTAGAGTGCTAACATTCTGAATTTATGGCAAATGTGAGACACATCTGAATGCCTTCTTGATGGAATCAAAGTAAAAAACTGAAAGCATTTCCTACTGAGGAGACTGCAGTAAATGAGGAAATTAGGAAACTTCATAACAAAGAAGTCTTCCAAGATGGCCACCAGTGAAAAAAGAGCCCAAATGTAGCACAAATATTACCCAGATGTAGCCCACATATAGCCCAATGACAAAAGTGTGCAAAACACTTTTTATTTTTAGTTTTTTGCAGTTTTATGTAGTGCAGACTGGTCAGGTATTGGAGCGTTGCATCTTAAAACATGACCCCCCTACACTACAAAAACACCACTGCACTACCCTAAACCCTAAAACACTACCCCCAGCACGACCCCCTACACTACACAAGCACCACTGCACTATCCTAAACCCTAAAACACTACCCCCAGCACGACCCCCTACACTACACAAACACCACTGCACTACCCTAAACCCTAAAACACTACCCCCAGCACGACCCCCTACACTACCCAAACACCACTGCACTAACCTAAATCCTAAAACACTACCCCCAGCACGACCCCCTACACTACCCAAACACCACTGCACTACCCTAAAACATGACCCCCTACACTACACAAACACCACTGCACTACCCTAAACCCTAAAACACTACCCCCAGCATGACCCCCTACACTACACAAGCACCACTGCACTACCCTAAACCCTAAAACACTACCCCCAGCACGACCCCTACACTACCCAAACACCACTGCACTCCTACCCTAAAACACTACCCCAGCACGACCCCTACACTACCCAAACACCACTGCACTACCCTAAACCCTAAAACACTACCCCAGCACGACCCCTACACTACACAAGCACCACTGCACTACCCTAAACCCTAAAACACTACCCCCAGCACGACCCCCTACACTGCCCGAACACCACTGCACTGCCCTAAACCCTGAAACACCAGCCCCAGCACGACCCCCTACACTGCCCGAACACCACTGCACTGCCCTAAACCCTGAAACACCACCCCTAGCACGACCCCCTACACTGCCCGAACACCACTGCACTGCCCTAAACCCTGAAACACCACCCCCTGCACGACCCCCTACACTGCCCGAACACCACTGCACTGCCCTAAACCCTGAAACACCACCCCCAGCACGACCCCCTACACTGCCCGAACACCACTGCACTGCCCTAAACCCTGAAACACCACCCCCAGCAAGACCCCCTACACTGCCCGAACACCACTGCACTGCCCTAAACCCTGAAACACCACCCCCAGCAAGACCCCCTACACTGCCCGAACACCACTGCACTGCCCTAAACCCTGAAACACCACCCCCAGCATGACCCCCTACACTGCCCGAACACCACTGCACTGCCCTAAACCCTGAAACACCACCCCCAGCACGACCCCCTACACTGCCCGAACACCACTGCACTGCCCTAAACCCTGAAACACCAGCCCCAGCACGACCCCCTACACTGCCCGAACACCACTGCACTGCCCTAAACCCTGAAACACCAGCCCCAGCACGACCCCCTACACTGCCCGAACACCACTGCACTGCCCTAAACCCTGAAACACCAGCCCCAGCACGACCCCCTACACTGCCCGAACACCACTGCACTGCCCTAAACCCTGAAACACCAGCCCCAGCACGACCCCCTACACTGCCCGAACACCACTGCACTGCCCTAAACCCTGAAACACCAGCCCCAGCACGACCCCCTACACTGCCCGAACACCACTGCACTGCCTAAACCCTGAAACACCACCCCCAGCACGACCCCCTACACTGCCCGAACACCACTGCACTGCCCTAAACCCTGAAACACCACCCCCTGCACGACCCCCTACACTGCCCGAACACTACTGCACTGCCCTAAACCCTGAAACACCACCCCCAGCACGACCCCCTACACTGCCACGAACACCACTGCACTGCCCTAAACCCTGAAACACCACCCCCAGCAAGACCCCCTACACTGCCCGAACACCACTGCACTGCCCTAAACCCTGAAACATCACCCCCAGCAAGACCCCCTACACTGCCCGAACACCACTGCCCTAAACCCTGAAACACCACCCCCAGCAAGACCCCCTACACTGCCCGAACACCACTGCACTGCCCTAAACCCTGAAACACCACCCCCAGCACGACCCCCTACACTGCCCGAACACCACTGCACTGCCCTAAACCCTGAAACACCACCCCCAGCACGACCCCCTACACTGCCCGAACACCACTGCACTGCCCTAAACCCTGAAACACCACCCCCAGCACGACCCCCTACACTGCCCGAACACCACTGCACTGCCCTAAACCCTGAAACACCACCCCCAGCACGACCCCCTACACTGCCCGAACACCACTGCACTGCCCTAAACCCTGAAACACCACCCCCAGCACGACCCCCTACACTGCCCGAACACCACTGCACTGCCCTAAACCCTGAAACACCACCCCCAGCACGACCCCCTACACTGCCCGAACACCACTGCACTGCCCTAAACCCTGAAACACCACCCCCAGCACGACCCCCTACACTGCCCGAACACCACTGCACTGCCCTAAACCCTGAAACACCACCCCCAGCACGACCCCCTACACTGCCCGAACACCACTGCACTGCCCTAAACCCTGAAACACCACCCCCAGCACGACCCCCTACACTGCCCGAACACCACTGCACTGCCCTAAACCCTGAAACACCACCCCCAGCACGACCCCCTACACTGCCCGAACACCACTGCACTGCCCTAAACCCTGAAACACCACCCCCAGCACGACCCCCTACACTGCCCGAACACCACTGCACTGCCCTAAACCCTGAAACACCACCCCCAGCACGACCCCCTACACTGCCCGAACACCACTGCACTGCCCTAAACCCTGAAACACCACCCCCAGCACGACCCCCTACACTGCCCGAACACCACTGCACTGCCCTAAACCCTGAAACACCACCCCCAGCACGACCCCCTACACTGCCCGAACACCACTGCACTGCCCTAAACCCTGAAACACCACCCCCAGCACGACCCCCTACACTGCCCGAACACCACTGCACTGCCCTAAACCCTGAAACACCACCCCCAGCACGACCCCCTACACTGCCCGAACACCACTGCACTGCCCTAAACCCTGAAACACCAGCCCCAGCACGACCCCCTACACTGCCCGAACACCACTGCACTGCCCTAAACCCTGAAACACCAGCCCCAGCACGACCCCCTACACTGCCCGAACACCACTGCACTGCCCTAAACCCTGAAACACCAGCCCCAGCAAGACCCCCTACACTGCCCGAACACCACTGCACTGCCCTAAACCCTGAAACACCACCCCCAGCACGACCCCTACACTGCCCGAACACCACTGCACTGCCCTAAACCCTGAAACACCACCCCCAGCAAGACCACCTACACTGCCCGAACACCACTGCACTGCCCTAAACCCTGAAACACCACCCCCTGCACGACCCCCTACACTGCCCGAACACCACTGCACTGCCCTAAACCCTGAAACACCACCCCCAGCACGACCCCCTACACTGCCCGAACACCACTGCACTGCCCTAAACCCTGAAACACCACCCCCAGCACGACCCCCTACACTGCCCGAACACCACTGCACTCCTAAACCCTGAAACACCACCCCCAGCACGACCCCCTACACTGCCCGAACACCACTGCACTGCCCTAAACCCTGAAACACCACCCCCAGCACGACCCCCTACACTGCCCGAACACCACTGCACTGCCCTAAACCCTGAAACACCACCCCAGCACGACCCCCTACACTGCCCGAACACCACTGCACTGCCCTAAACCCTGAAACACCACCCCCAGCACGACCCCCTACACTGCCCGAACACCACTGCACTGCCCTAAACCCTGAAACACCACCCCCAGCAAGACCCCCTACACTGCCCGAACACCACTGCACGCCTAAACCCTGAAACACCACCCCCAGCAAGACCCCCTACACTGCCCGAACACCACTGCACTGCCCTAAACCCTGAAACACCACCCCCAGCACGACCCCCTACACTGCCCGAACACCACTGCACTGCCCTAAACCCTGAAACACCACCCCCAGCAAGACCCCCTACACTGCCCGAACACCACTGCACTGCCCTAAACCCTGAAACACCACCCCCAGCACGACCCCCTACACTGCCCGAACACCACTGCACTGCCCTAAACCCTGAAACACCAGCCCCAGCACGACCCCCTACACTGCCCGAACACCACTGCACTGCCCTAAACCCTGAAACACCACCCCCAGCACGACCCCCTACACTGCCCGAACACCACTGCACTGCCCTAAACCCTGAAACACCACCCCCAGCACGACCCCCTACACTGCCCGAACACCACTGCACTGCCCTAAACCCTGAAACACCACCCCCAGCACGACCCCCTACACTGCCCGAACACCACTGCACTGCCCTAAACCCTGAAACACCACCCCCAGCACGACCCCCTACACTGCCCGAACACCACTGCACTGCCCTAAACCCTGAAACACCACCCCCAGCACGACCCCCTACACTGCCCGAACACCACTGCACTGCCCTAAACCCTGAAACACCACCCCCAGCACGACCCCTACACTGCCCGAACACCACTGCACTGCCCTAAACCCTGAAACACCACCCCCAGCACGACCCCCTACACTGCCCGAACACCACTGCACTGCCCTAAACCCTGAAACACCACCCCCAGCACGACCCCCTACACTGCCCGAACACCACTGCACTGCCCTAAACCCTGAAACACCACCCCCAGCACGACCCCCTACACTGCCCGAACACCACTGCACTGCCCTAAACCCTGAAACACCACCCCCAGCACGACCCCCTACACTGCCCGAACACCACTGCACTGCCCTAAACCCTGAAACACCACCCCCAGCACGACCCCCTACACTGCCCGAACACCACTGCACTGCCCTAAACCCTGAAACACCACCCCCAGCACGACCCCCTACACTGCCCGAACACCACTGCACTGCCCTAAACCCTGAAACACCACCCCCAGCACGACCCCCTACACTGCCCGAACACCACTGCACTGCCCTAAACCCTGAAACACCACCCCCAGCACGACCCCCTACACTGCCCGAACACCACTGCACTGCCCTAAACCCTGAAACACCACCCCCAGCAAGACCCCTACACTGCCCGAACACCACTGCACTGCCCTAAACCCTGAAACACCACCCCAGCACGACCCCCTACACTGCCCAAACACCACTGCACTGCCCTAAACCCTGAAACACCACCCCCAGCACGACCCCCTACACTGCCCGAACACCACTGCACTGCCCTAAACCCTGAAACACCACCCCCAGCAAGACCCCCTACACTGCCCGAACACCACTGCACTGCCCTAAACCCTGAAACACCACCCCCAGCACGACCCCCTACACTGCCCGAACACCACTGCACTGCCCTAAACCCTGAAACACCACCCCCAGCACGACCCCTACACTGCCCGAACACCACTGCACTGCCCTAAACCCTGAAACACCACCCCCAGCACGACCCCCTACACTGCCCGAACACCACTGCACTGCCCTAAACCCTGAAACACCACCCCCAGCAAGACCCCTACACTGCCCGAACACCACTGCACTCCCTAAACCCTGAAACACCACCCCCAGCACGACCCCTACACTGCCCGAACACCACTGCACTGCCCTAAACCCTGAAACACCACCCCCAGCACGACCCCCTACACTGCCCGAACACCACTGCACTGCCCTAAACCCTGAAACACCACCCCCAGCACGACCCCCTACACTGCCCGAACACCACTGCACTGCCCTAAACCCTGAAACACCACCCCCAGCAAGACCCCCTACACTGCCCGAACACCACTGCACTGCCCTAAACCCTGAAACACCACCCCCAGCACGACCCCCTACACTGCCCGAACACCACTGCACTGCCCTAAACCCTGAAACACCACCCCCAGCACGACCCCCTACACTGCCCGAACACCACTGCACTGCCCTAAACCCTGAAACACCACCCCCAGCACGACCCCCTACACTGCCCGAACACCACTGCACTGCCCTAAACCCTGAAACACCACCCCCAGCACGACCCCCTACACTGCCCGAACACCACTGCACTGCCCTAAACCCTGAAACACCACCCCCAGCACGACCCCTACACTGCCCGAACACCACTGCACTGCCCTAAACCCTGAAACACCAGCCCCAGCACGACCCCCTACACTGCCCGAACACCACTGCACTGCCCTAAACCCTGAAACACCAGCCCCAGCACGACCCCCTACACTGCCCGAACACCACTGCACTGCCCTAAACCCTGAAACACCACCCCCAGCACGACCCCCTACACTGCCCGAACACCACTGCACTGCCCTAAACCCTGAAACACCAGCCCCAGCACGACCCCCTACACTGCCCGAACACCACTGCACTGCCCTAAACCCTGAAACACCACCCCCAGCACGACCCCCTACACTGCCCGAACACCACTGCACTGCCCTAAACCCTGAAACACCACCCCCAGCACGACCCCCTACACTGCCCGAACACCACTGCACTGCCCTAAACCCTGAAACACCACCCCCAGCACGACCCCCTACACTGCCCGAACACCACTGCACTGCCCTAAACCCTGAAACACCACCCCCAGCACGACCCCCTACACTGCCCGAACACCACTGCACTGCCCTAAACCCTGAAACACCACCCCCAGCACGACCCCCTACACTGCCCGAACACCACTGCACTGCCCTAAACCCTGAAACACCAGCCCCAGCACGACCCCCTACACTGCCCGAACACCACTGCACTGCCCTAAACCCTGAAACACCACCCCCAGCAAGACCCCTACACTGCCCGAACACCACTGCACTGCCCTAAACCCTGAAACACCACCCCCAGCAAGACCCCCTACACTGCCCGAACACCACTGCACTGCCCTAAACCCTGAAACACCACCCCCAGCAAGACCACCTACACTGCCCGAACACCACTGCACTGCCCTAAACCCTGAAACACCACCCCCAGCACGACCCCCTACACTGCCCGAACACCACTGCACTGCCCTAAACCCTGAAACACCACCCCCAGCACGACCCCCTACACTGCCCGAACACCACTGCACTGCCCTAAACCCTGAAACACCACCCCCAGCACGACCCCCTACACTGCCCGAACACCACTGCACTGCCTAAACCCTGAAACACCACCCCCAGCACGACCCCCTACACTGCCCGAACACCACTGCACTGCCTAAACCCTGAAACACCACCCCCAGCAAGACCCCCTACACTGCCCGAACACCACTGCACTGCCCTAAACCCTGAAACACCAGCCCCAGCACGACCCCCTACACTGCCCGAACACCACTGCACTGCCCTAAACCCTGAAACACCACCCCCAGCACGACCCCCTACACTGCCCGAACACCACTGCACTGCCCTAAACCCTGAAACACCACCCCCAGCACGACCCCCTACACTGCCCGAACACCACTGCACTGCCCTAAACCCTGAAACACCACCCCCAGCACGACCCCCTACACTGCCCGAACACCACTGCACTGCCCTAAACCCTGAAACACCACCCCCAGCACGACCCCCTACACTGCCCGAACACCACTGCACTGCCCTAAACCCTGAAACACCACCCCCAGCACGACCCCCTACACTGCCCGAACACCACTGCACTGCCCTAAACCCTGAAACACCACCCCCAGCACGACCCCTACACTGCCCGAACACCACTGCACTGCCCTAAACCCTGAAACACCAGCCCCAGCACGACCCCCTACACTGCCCGAACACCACTGCACTGCCCTAAACCCTGAAACACCACCCCCAGCACGACCCCCTACACTGCCCGAACACCACTGCACTGCCCTAAACCCTGAAACACCACCCCCAGCACGACCCCCTACACTGCCCGAACACCACTGCACTGCCCTAAACCCTGAAACACCACCCCCAGCACGACCCCCTACACTGCCCGAACACCACTGCACTGCCCTAAACCCTGAAACACCACCCCCAGCACGACCCCCTACACTGCCCGAACACCACTGCACTGCCCTAAACCCTGAAACACCACCCCCAGCAAGACCCCCTACACTGCCCGAACACCACTGCACTGCCCTAAACCCTGAAACACCACCCCCAGCAAGACCCCCTACACTGCCCGAACACCACTGCACTGCCCTAAACCCTGAAACACCACCCCCAGCACGACCCCCTACACTGCCCGAACACCACTGCACTGCCCTAAACCCTGAAACACCACCCCCAGCACGACCCCCTACACTGCCCGAACACCACTGCACTGCCCTAAACCCTGAAACACCACCCCCAGCACGACCCCCTACACTGCCCGAACACCACTGCACTGCCCTAAACCCTGAAACACCACCCCCAGCACGACCCCCTACACTGCCCGAACACCACTGCACTGCCCTAAACCCTGAAACACCACCCCCAGCACGACCCCCTACACTGCCCGAACACCACTGCACTGCCCTAAACCCTGAAACACCACCCCCAGCACGACCCCCTACACTGCCCGAACACCACTGCACTGCCCTAAACCCTGAAACACCACCCCCAGCACGACCCCCTACACTGCCCGAACACCACTGCACTGCCCTAAACCCTGAAACACCACCCCCAGCACGACCCCCTACACTGCCCGAACACCACTGCACTGCCCTAAACCCTGAAACACCACCCCAGCACGACCCCCTACACTGCCCGAACACCACTGCACTGCCCTAAACCCTGAAACACCACCCCCAGCACGACCCCCTACACTGCCCGAACACCACTGCACTGCCCTAAACCCTGAAACACCACCCCCAGCACGACCCCCTACACTGCCCGAACACCACTGCACTGCCCTAAACCCTGAAACACCACCCCCAGCATGACCCCCTACACTGCCCGAACACCACTGCACTGCCCTAAACCCTGAAACACCACCCCCAGCACGACCCCCTACACTGCCCGAACACCACTGCACTGCCCTAAACCCTGAAACACCACCCCCAGCACGACCCCCTACACTGCCCGAACACCACTGCACTGCCCTAAACCCTGAAACACCACCCCCAGCACGACCCCCTACACTGCCCGAACACCACTGCACTGCCCTAAACCCTGAAACACCACCCCCAGCACGACCCCCTACACTGCCCGAACACCACTGCACTGCCCTAAACCCTGAAACACCACCCCCAGCACGACCCCCTACACTGCCCGAACACCACTGCACTGCCCTAAACCCTGAAACACCACCCCCAGCACGACCCCCTACACTGCCCGAACACCACTGCACTGCCCTAAACCCTGAAACACCACCCCCAGCACGACCCCCTACACTGCCCGAACACCACTGCACTGCCTAAACCCTGAAACACCACCCCCAGCACGACCCCCTACACTGCCCGAACACCACTGCACTGCCCTAAACCCTGAAACACCAGCCCCAGCACGACCCCCTACACTGCCCGAACACCACTGCACTGCCCTAAACCCTGAAACACCACCCCCTGCACGACCCCCTACACTGCCCGAACACCACTGCACTGCCCTAAACCCTGAAACACCACCCCCAGCACGACCCCTACACTGCCCGAACACCACTGCACTGCCCTAAACCCTGAAACACCACCCCCAGCACGACCCCCTACACTGCCCGAACACCACTGCACTGCCCTAAACCCTGAAACACCACCCCCAGCACGACCCCCTACACTGCCCGAACACCACTGCACTGCCCTAAACCCTGAAACACCACCCCAGCACGACCCCTACACTGCCCGAACACCACTGCACTGCCCTAAACCCTGAAACACCACCCCCAGCACGACCCCCTACACTGCCCGAACACCACTGCACTGCCCTAAACCCTGAAACACCAGCCCCAGCACGACCCCTACACTGCCCGAACACCACTGCACTGCCCTAAACCCTGAAACACCACCCCCAGCACGACCCCCTACACTGCCCGAACACCACTGCACTGCCCTAAACCCTGAAACACCACCCCCAGCACGACCCCCTACACTGCCCGAACACCACTGCACTGCCTAAACCCTGAAACACCACCCCCAGCACGACCCCCTACACTGCCCGAACACCACTGCACTGCCCTAAACCCTGAAACACCACCCCCAGCACGACCCCCTACACTGCCCGAACACCACTGCACTGCCCTAAACCCTGAAACACCACCCCCAGCACGACCCCCTACACTGCCCGAACACCACTGCACTGCCCTAAACCCTGAAACACCACCCCCAGCACGACCCCCTACACTGCCCGAACACCACTGCACTGCCCTAAACCCTGAAACACCACCCCCAGCAAGACCCCCTACACTGCCCGAACACCACTGCACCTAAACCCTGAAACACCACCCCCAGCAAGACCCCCTACACTGCCCGAACACCACTGCACTGCCCTAAACCCTGAAACACCACCCCCAGCACGACCCCCTACACTGCCCGAACACCACTGCACTGCCCTAAACCCTGAAACACCACCCCCAGCACGACCCCCTACACTGCCCGAACACCACTGCACTGCCTAAACCCTGAAACACCACCCCCAGCACGACCCCCTACACTGCCCGAACACCACTGCACTGCCCTAAACCCTGAAACACCACCCCCAGCACGACCCCCTACACTGCCCGAACACCACTGCACTGCCCTAAACCCTGAAACACCACCCCTAGCATGACCCCCTACACTGCCCGAACACCACTGCACTGCCCTAAACCCTGAAACACCACCCCCAGCACGACCCCCTACACTGCCCGAACACCACTGCACTGCCCTAAACCCTGAAACACCACCCCCTGCACGACCCCCTACACTGCCCGAACACCACTGCACTGCCCTAAACCCTGAAACACCACCCCCAGCACGACCCCCTACACTGCCCGAACACCACTGCACTGCCCTAAACCCTGAAACACCACCCCCAGCACGACCCCCTACACTGCCCGAACACCACTGCACTGCCCTAAACCCTGAAACACCACCCCCAGCACGACCCCTACACTGCCCGAACACCACTGCACTGCCCTAAACCCTGAAACACCACCCCCTGCACGACCCCCTACACTGCCCAAACACCACTGCACTGCCCTAAACCCTGAAACACCACCCCCAGCACGACCCCCTACACTGCCCGAACACCACTGCACTGCCCTAAACCCTGAAACACCACCCCCAGCACGACCCCCTACACTGCCCAAACACCACTGCACTGCCCTAAACCCTGAAACACCACCCCTGCACGACCCCCTACACTGCCCGAACACCACTGCACTGCCCTAAACCCTGAAACACCACCCCAGCACGACCCCCTACACTGCCCGAACACCACTGCACTGCCCTAAACCCTGAAACATCACCCCCAGCAAGACCCCCTACACTGCCCGACACCACTCACTGCCCTAAACCCTGAAACACCACCCCCAGCACGACCCCCTACACTGCCCGAACACCACTGCACTGCCCTAAACCCTGAAACACCACCCCCAGCACGACCCCCTACACTGCCCGAACACCACTGCACTGCCCTAAACCCTGAAACACCAGCCCCAGCACGACCCCCTACACTGCCCGAACACCACTGCACTGCCCTAAACCCTGAAACACCAGCCCCAGCATGACCCCCTACACTGCCCGAACACCACTGCACTGCCCTAAACCCTGAAACACCAGCCCCAGCACGACCCCCTACACTGCCCGAACACCACTGCACTGCCCTAAACCCTGAAACACCAGCCCCAGCACGACCCCCTACACTGCCCGAACACCACTGCACTGCCCTAAACCCTGAAACACCAGCCCCAGCACGACCCCCTACACTGCCCGAACACCACTGCACTGCCCTAAACCCTGAAACACCAGCCCCAGCACGACCCCTACACTGCCCGAACACCACTGCACTGCCCTAAACCCTGAAACACCACCCCCAGCACGACCCCTACACTGCCCGAACACCACTGCACTGCCCTAAACCCTGAAACACCACCCCCAGCACGACCCCCTACACTGCCCGAACACCACTGCACTGCCCTAAACCCTGAAACACCACCCCCAGCACGACCCCCTACACTGCCCGAACACCACTGCACTGCCCTAAACCCTAAAACACCACCCCCTGCACGACCCCCTACACTGCCCGAACACCACTGCACTGCCCTAAACCCTAAAACACCACCCCCTGCACGACCCCCTACACTGCCCGAACACCACTGCACTGCCCTAAACCCTGAAACACCACCCCCAGCACGACCCCCTACACTGCTCGAACACCACTGCACTGCCCTAAACCCTGAAACACCACCCCCAGCACGACCCCCTACACTGCCCGAACACCACTGCACTGCCCTAAACACTGAAACACCACCCCTGCACGACCCCCTACACTGCCCGAACACCACTGCACTGCCCTAAACCCTGAAACACCACCCCCAGCATGACCCCCTACACTGCCCGAACACCACTGCACTGCCCTAAACCCTGAAACACCACCCCCAGCACGACCCCCTACACTGCCCGAACACCACTGCACTGCCCTAAACCCTAAAACACCACCCCCAGCATGACCCCCTACACTGCCCAAACACCACTGCACTGCCCTAAACCCTAGAACACTACCCCCAGCACGACCCCCTACACTACCCGAACACCACTGCACTACCCTAAACCCTAAAATACTACCCCCAGCACGAACCCCTACACTACCCAAACACCACTGCACTACCCTAAACCCTAAAACACTACCCCCAGCACGACCCCCTACACTACCCGAACACCACTGCTCTGCCCTAAACCCTAAAACACTACCCCCAGCACGACCCCCTACACTACCCGAACACCACTGCACTGCCCTAAACCCTGAAACACCACCCCCAGCACGACCCCCTACACTACCCAAACACCACTGCACTGCCCTAAACCCTAAAACACCACCCCCAGCACGACCCCCTACACTACCCAAACACCACTGCACTACCCTAAACCCTAAAACACTACCCCCAGCACGACCCCCTACACTACCCAAACACCAATGCACTACCCTAAACCCTAAAACACTACCCCAGCACGACCCCCTACACTGCCCGAACACCACTGCACTGCCCTAAATCCTGAAACACCACCCCAGCACGACCCCTACACTACCCAAACACCACTGCACTAAACCCTGAAACACTACCCACAGCACTACCCCCTACACTACCCAAACACCACTGCACTACCCTAAACCCTAAAACACTACCCCCAGCACGAACCCCTACACTACCCAAACACCACTGCACTACCCTAAACCCTAAAACACTACCCCCAGCACGTACCCCCTACACTACCCAAACACCACTGCACTACCCTAAACCCTAAAACACTACCCCCAGCAGTGACCCCTACACTACCCAAACACCACTGCACTACCTAAACCTAAAACACTACCCCAGCAGTACCCCTACACTACCCAAACACCACTGCACTACCCTAAACCCTAAACACTACCCCCAGCACGACCCCCTACACTACCCAAACACCACTGCACTACCCTAAACCCTAAAACACTACCCCAGCACGACCCCCTACACTACCCAAACACCACTGCACTACCCTAAACCCTAAAACACTACCCCCAGCACGACTCCCTACACTACCCAAACACCACTGCACTACCCTAAACCTAAATCTACCCCCAGCATGACCCCCTACACTACCCAAACACCACTGCACTACCCTAAACCCTGAAACACTACCCCCAGCACGACCCTCTTCACTACCTAAACACAACTGCACAATTTGTTACAGGCGTTGCAGCACGAGGCCTGTGGTGCTTACTGGAAGTACCTGGTGGGCTAGTTGGGCCCCAGGGACCCTCAGGATTCAAGGTGACCTAATCCCCCAACTTAAAACGCTCCACGGGCGCGTTTGCACAGTGGTGAAGGGAGGGGCGGGGCCTCAGGTGACATGTGCGCAAACACGCCCTGTGGTGCGTTTTAAGTTGGGGAATTAATTCCCTTTGAATCCTGAGGGACCCTGGGTGTGTAGACCTAAGAATCAGTGAGTGGGTATGTAGTTTTTGGTGTTGGAGTGTCTATGGTTTTGAGAATGGCAGTCTGTAATTTAGAGTGGGTGTATCAAAAGTTATATTAGGGTGTGAGAAGATGCATGAAATTATCACATGGATGATGTCATCAGTGATGTCATTTGAGATGTCATCAGTGATGTCATCAGTGATGTCACTGATCATGTCATGAGTGATGTAATATGTGGCGTCATCAGCAGTGCATTGCGGGGCGCGAGTTATAGTTAGCTGAACTAACTATAGCGGGGAATTTCTATGGTTTTGTACGAGTGAAATGTCCAACTAACTATAACTGTCCCTAAAACCTATGGTTTTTTCAGTGAATATATATATATATATATATGAACACCAACTCCAGTTTTCCGTTTCCCCTGGATGCCAACTCATAGGACTATGGTCGTAGTTTAAAAACATTCTCTTTTATTTTGATGTCTAATTATATATATATATATATATATTATCTACTGGCGGTCGCCAGTAGATAGTTATAGTTAGGACCTATTTTCCATAGGAAATTCACAACATTCTATTTCCAATAACTTTGGCGCCGGTTGACGAATCTTCGCGAAATTTTCAAAACTCGTGGGCCGCTCCGGTCCGCTCCTATCCTGAAAGTTTCGGGGTGATTCGGTCAAGCGGGGCCGAGAAAAAGGGGGTCCCAAAACGTGTTTTCTCCATGTTAATTTCCCATAGGAAACTTTAGACACAGCTACAGCCCGAACTGCTGAACGGAATTACACCAAATTTGGCAAAAGGTAGCTCTTGGTTCAGAAAGCGCCTTTTTGTTAAATGGTGTAAATCCGTTCAGTAGTTGCTGAGAAATTCAAAAAATAAGAGTCAAAAAATCAATTTCCCATAGGGAACTTTGTGCATGGCTACAGCGGAAACTACTGAACGGATTTACCCCAAATTTGGCATAAAGGTACTGCTTGGCTCATAAAGCGACCTTTTCAAAAATGGTGTAAATCCGTTCAGTAGTTTTTAAATATTAAAGGAAAAAGAACTATATATATCATGGGCGGAGCCTAACCACACATGTCATCGTGAGATCTGATTGGCTGTCAGCACTTCATCCTAGAAGTGCTGGCAGCCATCTTGGGACCAATATACATGATAGCACCCCAATGAAATGCATTGTAGTGAATAGAAGATTTTGAGGGTCACCAAAAGGAGAACTATAAAGGGTGATAACAGACTTTAGTTACATTAGAATTCATTTGTTGATGGTACCATACTAATTTTAGGAATTGTGGTGTGTTCTAGGGTGATTTTACCCTGTGAAAAACTTTCTGCTGGGATTTCATGAATCATGTTTGAGAGAAAACTATTTTCTCATGCTTGTCCCATAGAGGTTTGGAAGGTGCTCCAGAAGCTAAAATGAGAGCATATTTTCTGTAAATTCACATTATCTTTTCTCAGTCATGTGAGAATGAAGTCTGACATTCTCAGTAAAACATGTACATCCAACAAGGGCAGAGACTGTCAGTTGATTCCTTTGTGTTCTACTGCAGCTTCCCAGAGTGTTCTAAAGAACAACTAGAGTGCTAACAGCCTTACCTATGACAAAAGTATGGCACACCTGAAGCCATCTTGATTGGAATAAACTGGTAACACTTAAAACATTTAATTTAAAAAGGAACAAAATGATGGGGTTCATTTTGTCATAGAAATTATGGTTAGTGCTGTAGAAAGAAAAATTAGGACATGTTTCAAGTGAGATCTCAAATATCTTCCTGTTATATTTCAACAGGAGCAGCCTGTCAGTTGATGCCTTTGTGTTCTACTGCAGCTTCCCAGAGTGTTCTAAAGAACAACTAGAGCGCTAACAGCCTTACTTATGACAAAAGTATGGCACACCTGAAGCCATCTTGATTGGAATAAACTGGTAACACTTAAAACATTTAATTTAAAAAGGAACAAAATGATGGGGTTCATTTTGTCATAGAAATTATGGTTAGTGCTGTAGAAAGAAAAATTAGGACATGTTTTAAGTGAGATCTCAAATATCTTCCTGTTATATTTCAACAGGAGCAGCCTGTCAGTTGATGCCTTTGTGTTCTACTGCAGCTTCCCAGAGTGTTCTAAAGAACAACTAGAGCGCTAACAGTCTTACTTATGACAAAAGTATGGCACACCTGAAGCCATCTTGATTGGAATAAACTGGTAACACTTAAAACATTTAATTTAAAAGGAACAAAATGAAGGGGTTCATTTTGTCATAGAAATTATGGTTAGTGCTGTAGAAAGAAAAATTAGGACATGTTTTAAGTGAGATCTACAAATATCTTCCTGTTATATTTCAACAGGAGCAGCCTGTCAGTTGATTCCTTTGTGTTCTACTGCAGCTTCCCAGAGTGTTCTAAAGAACAACTAGAGCGCTAACAGTCTTACTTATGACAAAATTATGGCACACCTGAAGCCATCTTGATTGGAATAAACTGGTAACACTTAAAACATTTAATTTAAAAAGGAACAAAATGAGGGGGTTCATTTTGCCATAGAAATTATGGTTAGTGCTGCAGAAAGAAAATTTAGGGCATGTTTTAAGTGAGATCTCAAATCCTCTTCTATTTCATTAGAAAATTCTGACATGCAGACTGAAACAATCACTTTCAATACCAGCAGTAGACTTCCAGTTAACTCCCTGGTGAGCAGTAGCTTTACTACAGTGATCTAATGAACAACTAGAGTGCTAACATTCTGAATTTATGGCAAATGTGTGACACATCTGAATGCCTTCTTGATGGAATCAAAGTAAAAACTGAAAGCATTTCCTACTGAGGAGACTGCAGTAAATGAGGAAATTAGGAAACTTCATAACAAATAAGTCTCCCAAGATGGCCACCAGTGAAAAAGAGCCCAAATGTAGCACAAATATCACCCAGATGTAGCCCACATATAGCCCAATGACAGAAGTGTGCAAAACACTTTTTATTTTTAGTTTTTTTGCAGTTTTATGTAGTGCAGACTGGTCAGGTATTGGAGCGTTGCATCTTACTTGGACCCTGTTATTGCGTATTTTGCACGAAGTACATGAGATTGATCTTGCGAAACATTGAACTTTACTATTCTGTTAACCTGAAGTTGCTCTGAACCGGGCTTTGTAACACCCGTTTTTACCTACTGGTTTTAATTAATTCTCACCGTATTGTATTAAGAAAGAGGATTTACTGTTTTTATGTACACTTTTATGATCTATGTTTCTAAATCAGATCGAATAAAGTTTAATGAATGTAATTGAAGTCTCCCAAGATGGCCACAAGAGAAAAATGAGCCCAAATGTAGCACAAATATCACCCAGATGTAGCCCACGTATAGCCCAATGACAGAAGTGTGGAAAACACTTTTTATCCTTTTCTTTTTTGCAGTTTTATATAGTGCAGGCTGGTCAGATATTGGAGTGCTTTACATGAGCATTGGTTACATCATTCAAGGACAAACTCATTTTGGTTGTAGGCATGGGGAGATTAAGTGATTTGACCAGAATCACAGAATGACGAGCTGAAGCAGAAACTCCAACTTGGTAACACCACATTTTCTCCCCTAAGCGTAACATTTAATCAAGTGGTCAACTGGATAAAAAAACATAGAGATAACAAATAATTCAAAAGTGCTTTGTCGCTATTTGAGAACTGCTTGGCTCAGAAAGCGACCTTTTTAAAAATGGTGTAAATCCGTTCGGTAGTTGCTGAGAAATTGTAAAAAAACAAATATCGATATCTAGAGGCGCGGTGGATCCGCGGAACCCTCCCGACCACGCGCTTCATTTTAATTGGCTGCCAACACTCCAAACCAGGAAGTGTTGGCAGCCATCTTGATGACTTTCCGGTAGAACCGAGTCATAAAAAAACAGGGAAACAAAGGTGAAGAAGAAGAAAGTATTTTTCAGTGAATATATATATATATATATATTCACTGAAAAAACCATAGGTTTCAGGCACGTTATAGTTACAAATTAGCATTTAAAAAAACCTTAGAAATTCACTGAAAAAAACCATAGGTTTCAGGGCGTTATAGTTAGTTGGACATTTCACTCGTACAAAACCATAGAGATTCCCCGTTATAGTTAGTTTAGCTAACTATAACTCTGCGCGCCCGCAATGCACTGCTGATGACGTCACATATTACATCACTCATGACATGGTCAGTGACATCACTCATGACATCACTGATGACATCTCAAATGACATCACTGATGACATCATCCTTGTGATAGAGTGGCAGATCTCCTCTCACCCTAATATAACCTTTGATACACACACTCAAAAATACAAACTAACATTTTCAAAACAATGGACATACCAATACCAGTTACAACACACCTATTCAATAATTCCAAGATCTACACACACATCCACTCATTCACCAACAGACCCTATACAGTCACTCATACATGTACTCACTCATCATATGTACTCATACACCTATACATCCTGTTACACACCGCCACTCATCCATAGAGTTACTCACACACATAGTCACACATGCAAACAAAGTATCAAACATCCATTTACTTGCATATACAGTTACACACACACTACCACACTTACTTCTACAGAAACTTACACATACTTACTCTCTTAAACAATCACTTATAGAAACACCTACTTATTTGTACAGGAACTCTTCCAATCTCTCACTCTCACATATACTCACTTATATACACCAATACTCACATATACTAGTTTAAAACATATGTAGTTACTCATAAAGACACTATTGAGACAGTCATTCACTCACTAACACACCCATACACATACTCATCCACCTATACAGTCCTGCACACATGCTGTCTTCAACACATACAAACAGTGAGTCACTCATTCATGCATCTATGCACTAAGTAATACCCCCCACCGAACCATACAGACACTCATACTGATACTCAAAAACCAACTAATAACCCATATAGACACTCATGTAGCTACTCACCAACCCATGCAGCCACTTATACACAAAGTGAGAGACTGATACAGATATTTTCATATTTAAACATTACTCACTAACCCATGTATTCACTAAGATACACTTAGTCAGTTATACAATCAATTTTACAAAAAAAATCATCCATTTAGACATCTTCCATCGACCTTGAGATATACATATATAAAACATATTTAATTTTCAGAAAAACACACATTCACTGGATGATGTCATCAGTGATGTCATCAGTGATGTCATTTGAGATGTCATCAGTGATGTCATGAGTGATGTCACTGACCATGTCATGAGTGATGTAATATGTGACGTCATCAGCAGTGCATTGTGGGCGTCGAGTTATAGTTAGCTGAACTAACTATAACGGGGAATTTCTATGGTTTTGTACGAGTGAAATGTCCAACTAACTATAACGCCCCTGAAACCTATGGTTTTTTCAGTGAATTTCTAAGGTTTTTAAATGCTAATTTCTAACTATAACGTGCCTGAAACCTATGGTTTTTTCAGTGAATTTCTAAGGTTTTTTAAATGCTAATTTCTAACTATAACGTGCCTGAAACCTATGGTTTTTTCAGTGAATATATATATATATTTATTATACTATGTATACATGTGAAAATGTCTCGGTCCCCTGTTTGCCTCGGTGGCACGGAAAATGGGTGGAACTGACGCCAGCACGCCGACGAGGTCCTCTTATGGCTCCGATGACGTTGTACGGTGTCGCGAGCGGAGCCGTGCTCGTTGGACGTGGGAGTGCTAGGAAAGAATTTCCGTGGAATGCTGGTGCAGGGGATATTCACCTAAGTGTTCAGGCTAGTCCTTTGGGAGCAACTGTTTATGTTGCCACTCCAGAAACCGAAACCAGTGATCCGAGGGCAGAGGCCCTGCAGATGGCACACGAGGTGGGGTGCCCAGTCGTGTGCACCGGTGGGGCAACGAAGTGACAAGCACCACAACCCACAAAAAAGGTAACGAGGGCACTGAATAACACAGGATCTTCTCTTTGTATATGGCAAGAACAACGAAGTTAAAATGCCCTAGTACCAAAATGTAGAATTAGTGCTACAACGGTCTTCAAGATGCCGCTTCTGACTCCCGTAGCCCGGAGGCGGCACATGGGTCACGTGGTACGGTCATACTGCGGTGGGACGCACACTCGTTGACCTCTCATGGCACTGCTCCACACTTCAGGGAGGACGCTTTCCATTAGCTATGTTTTCTGATGACATGTCACGCCGGCCCCGTCCAACAACAGAACTCCTTTAGATCCAAACAGACTCTTCCACTCTCTCAAAGGAAGTGAAAGCAGGTCACGCGGACACTTTCACAATACAACAGCCGGGAATGCACTTTTCGGTAAAAAAACCACATTCCTTCCTCCTAATTAATCAAATAAACGTCTCACTGAAGAACAGGGGCCAGCTTCGATCGGTAAACAGCCGTTACAACGACTTTTTTACTTTGCGATACCATTACAACGCATGCATTACCGCGCATGCGTTGTACATCACGAAGTCATTACTACGCATTTTTTTAGAACGCATGGTCATTTACCACGCATGCCTTTACAACAAATTTTGTTGTAAAGGTATGTATGGTAAATGACCATGCGTTCTAAAAACATATAGACAATCCATGTCGTTGTAAGGAAACAGAGGCTGTTCCGTTTCCTGGCAACGACGTGCACCGCCCCTCAGAGATGACGTGAAGCAGGAACCACGAGGAGAGAGGAACCATGAGGAGTGAGAGGTAAGGGGGATTGGGCATGGGGTGGGGGTTTCTTTTCTAGGGTTTAGGGTAGTGCAGTGGTGTTTGGGTGGTGTAGGGGGTCGTGCTGGGGGTAGTGTTTTAGGGTTTAGGGTAGTGCAGTGGTGTTTGGGTAGTGTAGGGGTCGTGCTGGGGGTAGTGTTTTAGGGTTTAGGTAGTGCAGTAGTGTAGGGGGTCGTGCTGGGGGTAGTGTTTTAGGGATTAGGGTAGTGCAGTGGTGTATGGGTAGTGTAGGGGGTGGTGCTGGGGTAGTGTTTTCAGGGTTTAGGTAGTGCAGTGGTGTTTGAGTAGTGTAGGGGTCATGCTGGTGGTAGTGTTTTAGGGTTTAGGCAGTGCAGTGGTGTTTGTGTAGTATAGGGGGTCATGCTGGGGTAGTGTTTTATGGTTTAGGTAGTGCAGTGGTATTTGGGTAGTGTAGGGGTCGTGCTGGGGGTAGATTTAGGGTTTAGGGTAGTGCAGTGGTGTTTGGGTAGTGTAGGGAGTCGTGCTGGGGGTAGTGTTTTAGGTTTAGGTAGTGCAGTGGTGTTCGTGTAGTGTAGGGGTTGTGCTGGGGTAGTGTTTTAGGGTTTATGTTAGTGCAGTGGTGTTTGGGTAGTGTAGGGGTAGTGCTGGGGTAGTGTTTTAGGGTTTAGGGCAGTGCAGTGGTGTTTGTGTAGTGAAGGGGTCATGCTGTGGATAGTGTTTTAGGTTTAGGGCAGTGCAGTCGTGTTTGTGTAGTGTAGGGGGTTGTGTTTTAGGGTATAGGGTAGTGCAGTGGTGTTTGGGTAGTGTAGGGGGTCATGCTGGGGTTAGTGTTTTAGGGTTTAGGGTAGTGCAGTGGTGTTTGGGCAGTGTAGGGTCGTGCTGGGGGTAGTGTTTTAGGTTTAGGGTAGTGCAGTGGTGTTTGTGTAGTGTGGGAGGTCATGCTGGGGGTATATTTAGGGTTTAGTGTAGTGCAGTGGTGTTTGGGTAGTGTAGGGAGTCGTGCTGGGGTAGTGTTTTAGGGTTTATGGTAGTGCAGTGGTGTTTGGGTAGTGTAGGGAGTCGTGCTGGTGGTAGTGTTTTAGGGTTTAGGGTAGTGCAGTTGTGTTTGGGTAGTGTAGGGTGTCATGCTGGGGGTAGTGTTTGGTAGTGTTTTAGGGTTTAGGGTAGTGCAGTGCAGTGGTGTTTGTGTAGTGAAGGGGTCATGCTGTGGGTAGTGTTTTAGGGTTTAGGGTAGTGCAGTTGTGTTTGTGTAGTGTAGGGGTCGTGTTTTAGGGTATAGGGTAGTGCAGTGGTGTTTGGTGTAGTGTAGGGGTCATGCTGGGGTTAGTGTTTTAGGGTTTAGGGTAGTGCAGTGGTGTTTGGGTAGTGTAGGGGTCGTGCTGGGGGTAGTGTTTTAGGGTTTAGGTAGTGCAGTGGTGTTTGTGTAGTGTGGGAGGTCATGCTGGGGGTATATTTAGGGTTTAGTGTAGTGCAGTGGTGTTTGGGTAGTGTAGGGAGTCGTGCTGGGGGTAGTGTTTTAGGATTTAGGTAGTGCAGTGGTGTTTGGGTAGTGTAGGGAGTCGTGCTGGTGGTAGTGTTTTTAGGGTTTAGGGTAGTGCAGTTATGTTTGGGTAGTGTAGGGTGTCGTGCTGGGGGTAGTGTTTTAGGGTTTAGGGTAGTGCAGTGGTGTTTGGGTAGTGGAGGGGGTAGTGTTTTAGGGTTTAGGGTAGTGCGCCCAACCAGCCACAATATCCATGGACAAAGGGGATCCTGACTCTTTGGAACGCTCCGTCAATTGAATAATTTGGGTCAAGGGCCATACCACGTCCAAGACCTATCAATTCCTTTCTTGGGATCCCTCATATACTTGGAGAAAAGGTACATAGTTTCTCATCAATTTCAGGCGTGTGTGCCACCTTCCCCTTCAGTGAGGGCCTGGGGCATTCTCCTCATCCTATTCTTGACCTCCCTTTCAAGGGGTTGATGGATTTTCCCCACCACATACACTGCCACTTTGGCGTCAGGTGTCCACTCTGCCGACCTAGGATGGTAAATTTGGGTAGGCTCGAACATGTCCGAGTGGACCCCGTCCCCAACCGGGGACTGAGAGGAGTGGGACTCTGGACGCCAGGGATGCCTCGAGTCCTTATCCTCATCGGAGGAGAAATCGTCCTCCGATACACCCTCTCCTCTAAGGGAAACCCGCCGTCGGGGTCTACAATAGTGGTGACAGTGTCGCAATTTTCTCCGGGCTCCTCCTCCTCCCGGCAGGGTGCATGTTTTAGCATTCGCGCACTCTTGAGGAAGGTCTCCGTAAGTTTATCAAATCCTTCCAAGTGCCCCGCGTTATGCTTAACGGCCCTTTTATTCCCCATCTGGGAGCTACTTGGACCCGCCACCACCAGATCTGGGTCACTGAAGACCCCAGGGATGCTTTTCGCCAGCTTATCAACCTGATCCCTAAGAGGAGCCAGCGCCCTAGAAATAGCCAGAGAGAGGGCTTGGTCCACTGCTGGAGGGAGAAGGTGGGGGCCATTCCTCCTCCACTTCGTGGTAGGAGGAGTGAAAATGGTCTTCTGGAGAAGACATGATAGCAGAGGGTGTGAGCACAGAACAAATGCCCTTAAAATCCTTAAGACAGCCCCCTCGCCGGTGCTCCAACAGCTGGGCTTTCCCGAAGCTGTTATAAGAATAGACTGAGGCGCAATACCAATTACCACCACCAGGTGACGCTGGTCACTAACGTGGCCGTGTGGGGAAATCACCGTGTAGCGGTGTCAAAATTAGGCGAGGATTGGTCGGGAATCAAGCGGACACTAAAGGAGTGACCGGATTCCCAAAAGCGCGTAAAGACCAGCGGGTAATATATATTATCTACTGGCGGTCGCCAGTAGATAGTTATAGTTAGGACCTATTTTCCATAAGAAATTCGCAACATTCTATTTCCAATACCTTTGGCGCCGGTTGACGAATGTTTGCGAAATACTCAAAACTTATGGCCCGCTCCGGTCCGCTCCTATCCTGAAAGTTTCGGGGTGATTCGTCAAGTGGGGGCCAAGAAAAAAGGGGGGTCCCAAAACGTGTTTTCCCCATGCAATTTTCCATAGGAACCTTTAGTCGCAGCTACAGCCCAAACAGCTGAACGGAATTACACCAAATTTGGCAAAAAGGTAGCCCTTCGTTCAGAGTCGTGCCTTTTGGTTAAATGGTGTAAATCCGTTCAGTAGTTCCTGAGAAATTTGAAAAAGAAAACACATATATATCTGGGCGGAGCCTAACCAAACATGTCATCGTGAGATCTGATTGGCTGTCAGCACTTCATCCTGGAATTGCTGGCAGCCATCTTGGGACCAATATAAATGATAGTACCCCATTGCAATGCATTGTAGTGAATCGAAGATTTTGAGGGTTACCAAAAGGAGAACTATAAAGGGTGATAACAGACTTTAGTTACATTAGAATTCATTTGTTGATGGTACCATACTAATTTCAGGAATTGTGGTGTGTTCTAAGGTGATTTTACCCTGTGAAAAACCTTCTGCTGGGATATCATGAATCATGTTTGAGAGAAAACTATTTTCACATGCTTGTCCCATACAGTTTTGGAAGGTGCTCCAGAAGCTAAAATGAGAGCATATTTTCTGTAAATTCACATTATCTTTCTCAGTCATGTGAGAATGAAGTCTGACATTCTCAGTAAAACATGTACATCCAACAAGGGCAGAGACTGTCAGTTGATTCCTTTGTGTTCTTCTGCAGCTTCCCAGAGTGTTCTAAAGAACAACTAGAGTGCTAACAGCCTTACTTATGACAAAAGTATGGCACACCTGAAGGCATCTTGATTGGAATAAACTGGTAACACTTAAAACATTTAATATAAAAAGGAATAAAATGATGGGGTTCATTTTCTCATAGAAATTATGGTTAGTGCTGTAGAAAGAAAAATTAGGACATGTTTCAAGTGTGATCTCAAATATCTTCCTGTTATATTTCAACAGGAGCAGCCTGTCAGTTGATGCCTTAGTGTTCTACTGCAGCTTCCCAGAGTGTTCTAAAGAACAACTAGAGCGCTAACAGTCTTACTTATGACAAAATTATGGCACACCTGAAGCCATCTTGATTGGAATAAACTGGTAACTCTTAAAACATTTAATTTAAAAAGGAACAAAATGAGGGGGTTCATTTTGTCATAGAAATTATGGTTAGTGCTGTAGAAAGAAAAATTAGGACATGTTTTAAGTGAGATCTCAAATATCTTCCTGTTATATTTCAACAGGAGCAGCCTGTCAGTTGATGCCTTTGTGTTCTACTGCAGCTTCCCAGAGTGTTCTAAAGAACAACTAGAGAGCTAACAGTCTTGCTTATGACAAAAGTATGGCACACCTGAAGCCATCTTGATTGGAATAAACTGGTAACACTTAAAACATTTAATTTAAAAAGGAACAAAATGAGGGGGTTCATTTTGCCATAGAAATTATGGTTAGTGCTGGAGAAAGAAAAATTAGGACATGTTTTAAGTGAGATCTCAAATATCTTCCTGTTATATTTCAACAGGAGCAGCCTGTCAGTTGATGCCTTTGTGTTCTACTGCAGCTTCCCAGAGTGTTCTAAAGAACAACTAGAGCGCTAACAGTCTTACTTTATGACAAAAGTATGGCACACCTGAAGCCATCTTGATTGGAATAAACTGGTAACACTTAAAACATTTAATTTAAAAAGGAACAAAATGAGGGGGTTCATTATGCCATAGAAATTATGGTTAGTGCTGCAGAAAGAAAATTTAGGGCATGTTTTAAGTGAGATCTCAAATCCTCTTCTATTTCATTAGAAAATTCTGACATGCAGACTGAAACAATCACTTTCAATACCAGCAGTAGACTTCCAGTTAACTCCCTGGTGAGCAGTAGCTTTACTACAGTGATCTAATGAACAACTAGAGTACTAACATTCTGAATTTATGGCAAATGTGTGACACATCTGAATGCCTTCTTGATGGAATCAAAGTAAAACTGAAAGCATTTCCTACTGAGGAGACTGCAGTAAATGACGAAATTAGGAAACTTCATAACAAATAAGTCTCCCAAGATGGCCACCAGAGAAAAAAGAGCCCAAATGTAGCACAAATATCACCCAGATGTAGCCCACATATAGCCCAATGACAGAAGTGTGCAAAACACTTTTTATTTTTAGTTTTTCTGCAGTTTTATATAGTGCAAACTGGTCGGGTATTGGAGCGTTACATCTTACTTGGACCCCTTATTGCGTATTTTGCACGAAGTACATGAGATTGATCTTGCGAAACATTGAACTTTACGATTCTGTTAACCTGAAGTTGCTCTGAACCGGGCTTTGTAACACCTGTTTTTACCTACTGGTTTTAATTAATTCTCACTGTATTGTATTAGGAAAGAGGATTTACTGTTTTTATGTACACTTTTATGATCTATGTTTCTAAATCAGATCAAATAAAGTTTAATGAATTCTATGGCAGGACGGAGGCGAGGATTATGCATATCTTTCCTCACTTTATTTGTATAGCAGTTCAAAGGAAAACGTAACACAACAATCATTAAACAAAAGACTACACAACCCATGAACCATTAGGGGGTAGTCTCCAAGGCAACTATAGTCCAATCATATCACAGTCCATCGTATATAATATCGTGACGTCCCTTCCGCTTCCTCTTTCTTCACTGCTCGTCAGTTAAGTGCATTCCTTACATCTGCTTAATCTGACGTTGTTGCTGTTTGTATAGCGGTTTCTTGTTCACGTTATTAGCATTATTGCCTTGGTATTGTTTCATATTCCCTGCGCAGCAGGCTCTTGCCCGAGCGCGCTTCTCCCCTCGCAGTTTCTCCCGCTGTGTGCTCTGCGCGCGGTGAGATCCTGTCAGGCGCGTCTGGTCCGAGCGAGGCAGCTCCGTCGAGCGCTCCAGCTGGTCTTTACGCGCGTTTGGGAATCCGGTCACTCCTTTAGTGTCCGCTTGATTCCCGACCAACCTCGCCTAATTTTGACACCGCTACGCGGTGATTTCCCCACACGGCCACGTTAGTGACCAGCGCCACCTGGTGGTGGTAATTGGTATTGCGCCTCAGTCTATTCTTATAACAGCTTCGGGAAAGCCCAGCTGTTGGAGCACCGGCGAGGGGGCTGTCTTAAGGATTTTAAGGGCATTTGTTCTGTGCTCACACCCTCTGCTATCATGTCTTCTCCAGAAGACCATTTTTACTCCTCCTACCAGGAAGTGGAGGAGGAATGGCCCCCCAACTTCTCCCTCCAGCAGTGGACCAAGCCCTCTCTCTGGCTATTTCTAGGGTGCTGGCTCCGCTTAGGGATCAGGTTGATAAGCTGGCGAAAAGCATCCCTGGGGTGTTCAGTGACCCAGATCTGGTGGTGGCGGGTCCAAGTAGCTCCCAGATGGGGAATAAAAGGGCCGTTAAGCATAACGCGGGGCACTTGGAAGAATTTGATAAACTTACGGAGACCTTCCTCAAGAGTGCGCGAACGCTAAAACATGCACCCTGCCGGGAGGAGGAGGAGCCCGGAGAAAATTGCAACACTGTCACCACTATTGTAGACCCCGACGGCGGGTTTCCCTTAGAGGGAGAGGGTGTATCGGAGGACGATTTCTCCTCCGATGAGGATAAGGACTCGGGGCGTCCCTGGCGTCCAGAGTCCCACTCCTCTCAGTCCCCGGTTGGGGACGGGGTCCACTCGGACATGTTCGAGCCTACCCAAATTTACCATCCTAGGTCGGCAGAGTGGACACCTGACGCCAAAGTGGCAGAGTATGTGGTGGGGAAAATCCATCAACCCCTTGAAAGGGAGGTCAGGAATAGGATGAGGGGAGAATGCCCCAGGCCCTCACTGAAGGGGAAGGTGGCACACACGCCTGAAATTGATGAGAAACTATGTACCTTTTTCTCCAAGTATATGAGGGATCCCAAGAAAGGAATTGATAGGTCTTGGACGTGGTAGGGCCCTTGACCCAAATTATTCAATTGACGGAGCTGCTCCAAAGAGTCAGGATCCCCTTTGTCCACGGATATTGTGGCTGGTTGGGCGCACTACCCTAAACCCTAAAACACTACCCCTCCACTACCCAAACACCACTGCACTACCCTAAACCCTAAAACACTACCCCCAGCACGACACCCTACACTACCCAAACATAACTGCACTACCCTAAACCCTAAAACACTACCACCAGCACGACTCCCTACACTACCCAAACACCACTGCACTACCCTAAACCCTAAAACACTACCCCCAGCACGACCCCCTACACCACCCAAACACCACTGCACTACCCTAAACCCTAGAAAAGAAACCCCCACCCCATGCCCAATCCCTCTTACCTCTCACTCCTCATGGTTCCTCTCTCCTCGTGGTTCCTGCTTCACGTCATCTGTGAGGGCGGTGCACGCCATTGTGAGGAAACAGAACAGCCTCTGTTTCCTTACAACGACATGGATCGTCTACATGTTTTTAGAACGCATGGTCATTTACCATACATACCTTTACAACAAAATTCGTTGTAAAGGCATGCGTGGTAAATGACCATGCGTTCTAAAAATGCGTAGTAATGACTTTCGTGATGTACAACGCATGCGTGGTAATGCATGCGTTGTAATCGGTATCGCAAAGTAAAAAGTCATTGTAACGGCTGTTTACCGATCGAAGCTGGCCCCTGTTCTTCAGTGAGACGTTTATTTGATTAATTAGGAGGAAGGAATGTGGTTTTTTTACCGAAAAGTGCATTCCCGGCTGTTGTTTTGTGAATGTGTCTGCGTGGCCTGGTTTCACTTCCGGTGAGAGAGTGGAAGAGTCTGTTTGGATCTAAAGGAGTTCTGTTGTTGGACGGGGCCGGCGCGACATGTCATCAGAAAACATAGCTAATGGAAAGCGTCCTCCCTGAAGTGTGGAGCAGTGCCATGAGAGGTCAATGAGTGTGCGTCCCACCGCAGTATGACCGCACCGCGTGACCCATGTGCCACCTCCAGGGTACGGGAGGCAGAAGCGGCATTGCAGGTCCTCTTGAAGACCGTTGTAGCACTAATTCTACATTTTGGTACTAGGGCATTTTAACTTCATTGTTCCTGCCAGATACAAAGAGAAGATCCTGTGTTATTCAGTGCCCTCGTTACCTTTTTTGTGGGTTGTGGTGCTTGTCACTTCGCTGCTCCGCTCGGTGCACACGACTGGGCACCCCACTCGTGTGCCATCTGCAGGGCCTCTGCCCTCAGATCACTGGTTTCGGTTTCTGGAGTGGCAACATAAACAGTTGCTCCCAAAGAACTAGCCTGAACACTTAGGTGAATATCCCCTGCACCAGCATTCCACGGAAATTCTTTCCTAGCTCTCCCATGTCAACGAGCACGGCTCCGCTCGCGACACCGTATGACGTCATCGGAGCCATAAGAGGACCTCGTCGGCGTGCTGACGTCAGTTCCACCCATTTTTTCCGTGCCACCGAGGCAAACAGGGGACCGAGACATTTTCACATGTTTACATTGTATAATAAATATATATATATTCACTGAAAAAACCATAGATTTCAGGCACGTTATAGTTAGAAATTAGCATTTAAAAAACCTTAGAAATTCACTGAAAAACCATAGGTGTCAGGCACGATATAGATAGAAATTAGCATTTAAAAAACCTTAGAAATTCACTGAAAAACCATAGGTTTCAGGGGCGTTATAGTTAGTTGGACATTTCACTCGTACAAAACCATAGAAATTCCCCGTTATAGTTAGTTCAGCTAACTATAACTCGCGCGCCCGCAATGCACTGCTGATGACGTTACATATTACATCACTCATGACATGGTCAGTGACATCACTCATGACATCACTGATGACATCTCAAATTACATCACTGATGACATTATCCAGTGAATGTGTGTTTTTCTGAAAATTAAATATGTTTTATATATGTATATCTCAAGGTCGATGGAAGAATAAATGGGTATATAAGTGTCTAAATGGCTGATTTTTTTTGTAAAATTGATTGTATAACTGACTAAGTGTATCTTAGTGAATACATGCGTTAGTGAGTAATGTTTAAATATGAAAATATCTGTATCAGTCTCTCACGTTGTGTATAAGTGGCTACATGAGTGTCTATATGGGTTATTAGTTGGTTTTTTGAGTATCAGTATGAGTGTCTGAGTGTCTGTATGGTTCGGTGCGGGTATTACTTAGTGCATAGATGCATGAATGAGTGACTCACTGTTTGTATGTGTTGAAGACAGCATGTGTGCAGGACTGTATAGGTGGATGAGTATGTGTATGGGTGTGTTAGTGAGTGAATGACTGTCTCAATAGTGTCTTTATGAGTAACTACATATGTTTTAAACTAGTATATGTGAGTATTGGTGTATATAAGTGAGTATATGTGAGAGTGAGAGATTGGAAGAGTTCCTGTACAAATAAGTAGGTGTTTCTATAAGTGATTGTTTAAGAGAGTAAGTATGTGTAAGTTTCTGTAGAAGTAAGTGTGTTAGTGTGTGTATAACTGAATATGCAAGTAAATGGATGTTTGATACTTTGTTTGCATGTGTGACTATGTGTGTGAGTAACTCTATGGATGAGTGGCGGTGTGTAACAGGATGTATAGGTGTACGAGTACATATGATGAGTGAGTACATGTATGAGTGACTGTATAGGGACTGTTGGTGAATGAGTGGATGTGTGTGTAGATCTTGGAATTACTGAATAGGTGTGTTGTAACTGGTATGTCCATTGTTTTGAAAATGTTAGTTTGTATTTTTGAGTGTGTGTATCAAAGGTTATATTAGGGTGAGAGGAGGTCTGCCACTCCATCACAAGGATGATGTCATCAGTGATGTCATTTGAGATGTCATCAGTGATGTCATGAGTGATGTCACTGACCATGTCATGAGTGATGTAATATGTGACGTCATCAGCAGTGCATTGCGGGCGCGCGAGTTATAGTTAGCTGAACTAACTATAACGGGGGAATTTCTATGATTTTGTACGAGTGAAATGTCCAACTAACTATAACGCCCCTGAAACCTATGGTTTTTTCAGTGAATATATATGTATAATATATATATAATTTCAGGTAACTGTAACTTGCATCCCCACCATGCACACTGTTGTCGTCAATGATGTCAGTTCAGTTGTCATCAGTAATGTTAGCAATGATGTCACAAATCATGTCAGGAGCGTAATAATATGTGAGGTCATAAGCAGGGTCTGGTGAGGGCATGAGTTATAGTTACTTGAAACAACTATAACTGTAGAATTTTTGTGTTATTTTTAGTTTAAAACATTATGTTTAAACGAACATTTTCAGCTAACTATAATGTCACTTCAACCTTTGTTTTTTCAGTGAATTTCTCAGGTTTGCTTTAATGTAAAATAAGTTCTCATTACCATACTTAACTACAACGTCACTTTAACCTTTGTTTTTTTCAGTGAACTTCTAAGGTTTTTTAATGCAAAGTAATATTTTATTTCCAGATGTAAGGCCAACCCCCTGCCTTGCACAGCATCCCGCCAAGCCCTGTGCTCAACCCCCTGCAATTAGCCAATTCCCCGCTGCGGGCGGCCTTCTGCTGTGCACAATGTGGGGTTGGTCAGAGTGCCTGACCTATGGCCAGTCGCTGTGTCAATCCTCCCATGGACTGCCAACCGCACTGTTCACAGCTGGAATGGAGTTGGCCTCATCACAGCAACTCACTGCAGATTCTGAGGCCTTGCAACACTCTCATGGGGTGGCTCCTTGTTATCCTTTGGGACTACCACGGAAGTCCATGAGGATGCACTGGCACCCGTGGGACAACCACAGGATCGCGGAAACCCCCAAAAATATAATTAAAAACAAATTTGACCCTACCCTGTCTCTTTATACCTTTTTAAAAAAAAACCTTGACAAAGGGACCCAGTACCCTTGTCCTGAAATGACAGCTGCAACATTTCCCTTCATGTCTTGACCAGATAATAAAAGCCCAAGCTTCTGTGGGAGTTTGATGGAGCCTTCCTTTGCCACAAGAGTGAGGTGGACAATGGAAAAAAAGGCCCCCTCAGCAAGTCATATCGCTCCATTTTTTTAAAGTTGCATGATCGCGGGAATCTTGGAAACTTCCAGCGAAGCTAACAGTCTGGATACATAAATATTTTGAACCTTAGTTTCTCAAAAACTACTGAATGGATTTTCACCAAATCACCAAAAGCACATTTTCTGGACCAGGATCAAGCTTTCTGCCGAATTTGCTGAAATTCAGTTCAGCTGTTTTTGTGGTATCGCTGTTCACTTTTCCTATAGAAAGTTGCAAGGGGAAATTGCGTTTTGGGGCCCCTTTTATCTAGACCTCCGCTTGACGGATCACCTCAAAACCTTCCCGGAAGGAGCTGATGTGGATGAACTTATTTTTTGAAGAGTTTAATGAAAATGTATCAAGCTGCACCAAAGTTATTAGCAAACCGAAAAACGTTCTTCCTGTGTGGCGGTGTGGGAGTGGGCAGTATGCCACTGCCATGCCCCTGCACCGCGGAGACTCACTGCGGCGTGGCGGTCCCAGGGCGGTGCCTCTTTCAAAGGCCACAGTGCTTTTGAAAAAGCACCACAATGGGACCACACAACAAGGTTCCTGCACAGCATGGCCTTAAAAGGCCATTCTGTGCAGGAACTGGTGTGCATGCACACAGAGTGGCACATTTTATGCCCCCCAGTGTGCATCCACATGCGGTGGAGGCACAGGGGGCCCTGTAGGGCCTCCTTTGTCTCCTCTCTGCCACGGTGTACATGGAGGAGGAACTTCCATGACACCGCCGGCGGAGAGGAAACTTGTAATAAGCTTGGTGAGACCACAGTGGTCCTGCCAAGCATATTCCGACCTCTGACCACCGCAACACCACCAGGGAACGGTGGTTCCCTGGCGACGTCAGCGGTCCCAGGGTGGTCCACTCCTGTCATCAACGATATACAGCCATCCCTTGCTAAAAAGCTATATTTGCAGTTTAGGTATGGTACACCTCCCCTACGCGCTTTTACATATAAGTGGGGGGGCAGTTCTACTAAGGGCTGTCCGACATGTAACAATATACCGGAGACAGACCTACACGTATTATTTTTCTGCCCGGCATACAAGAAAGCGAGACACCGTTGGTTACGGCAGTTGTGCAGAAACCTCAGAACACCTCACTGCTCTCAGGCTTTCAGGATTTTAAAATATGATACCAGTATGCCCATTGCGTATTCAGTTTCACGCTATCTGTTCTCAATGTGGTGTGCACACCGAGCAATTTTAAAGATAGGGCTAGCCCAATCAACTTATCCTGCTCCCCCACTGTGAATCGTTGTCTTTTAAATCCGATTTTATTATATTTTATGATCTTCTGACGTGTTTTTCTAAATATCTATTATATTATATAACTTCCATGAAGTCTTGATTAATATTTTAATGTGTATGCCCTTCATTGCCGGATATGTATTGTCTTGTTGTATTCCGCTTTAGGTGTCCGTATATAGGTTTTACTGAAACATGTCCTTATATAGGCACAATTCGCATTGCCCTTATATAGGCATAAGATCCCAGTTCTTATTTAGGCATTAGCCATGCTATCCAAATACAGGCATAGTCATCTACATCCGTCCACCCTAACGTCACAACGAGTTCTTAGAAACCAGACCCTTAAGCTCTTGGGAGTTCCCCTAGCACAGGATTATTGATTTCTCCAAGAAACTCATTTATTATGCATGAACCGCTATACCTTAAGGGTTCATTCCTGATGTCTTCCTCTGCCCGACTTTACGTCAATGCTAACATTTCAAGGCACCTACCGTGTATAAATATACCTTCCCTTGCCCAAGCAAGTAGGAGGAGACCTCGACTTTAGAGGAGCCCGTGTCCCGGCCTGACGCACTGACAAGAGACGCTGTCATCCCTGCTCGCAGAGAATCCAGCTTCCAGTGTTCTGACTCCTTCGCGGGTGTTAGAGTTCGAGACCCGGAAATAGATTCCCACCTCTCTCATTCTCAAGGTATGGAGCTGACTAGAACCTAGAGGGACTCTTGGCATACTAGACTTGGCATACTAGACTAGACATACTATACTATAGCATACCATACTATAGAATACATCACCTACTTCTTACCTTGCACTAGACTTAGGTTAGGTACACTGGGGTAGAACTAGTTAGAGAAGCATCTTATAAGTACTCGCATTTTTAGCTTATGTTATTTATGTATATGAATATATGTGTCATAGCTAAAAGATAATGCTAGCGCAGTATTATTTCTTTCTACTGCTTACGCTGTACATTATATATCTTGCATACTGTCTTACGATTGTAACAGCGCATATCTCTTACACGAGAAACAAGACTGTTCAATAAATCCTTTTATTGAAACGCCCGTCTATTATTTCTGTGTAATTCTGAAGAAACTAAGCATGCACGATTAGCTGAGTGAAACTGTTATCTGTTGTTTCCACGATTCTGAGAGTGTTCCGATTCTAAAGGGAAACAAAGTTGTCATGTTTATGCGGTTGTCAGAAACTACTCCCTTCTTCTTTACAAGGAGTTTCTAGTGGCCTCTGAGTTAGCTGGCACAAAATAATTAAGTTTAATATACTCGATAGGGACATACTGACCTCAGTCCTATGTCAAACCTATAGGGTATATTATTCCAATGCGCAGAGCCTCTTAGGGAAATAGGAACTACAATACATGGCGCCCAACGTTTGGTAAGGCACTAATTTAATGCTAGATACTGAGTAACTCAGTCGTGCTTTTCTCTCAGAGACCCCTTCTCACATACTCCATAAGACGTCTGGAGTGGGTAGGGTTAAGTATCCGCCAAAGCTAAATAGGACAATAAATCCTATATATATTAGCTGTTTGGTTTGTTCAACGTTGAAGGATACAGTGTTCCAAAATATTGTGCACCTTATCTTTTGTTTCCTTGAAACTTGTTCTACATTTTTCAAAAAACAATGTCTGACACCGAGAACGGTACAGCTGCGGCTGATCCAGTCGTAACAGCTTTTAATGTTACAGGTTTAAATGAAACCGATGAGGGTGTTATAAACATCCATCCAAACTTAAGGAGAGCCATCACTCTAAAACTTATAAAACACGGCCTAACACCAAGAGGTGGTAGAACAGTTTTTGTGATAGAGGCACACGAATCCTTTCAGACAGAGGTATTCTATTCATGGATAGTATTCCCAGAATCAAATCCAGTAACAAAAATGTTTCACTTCTTTAAAGAAGATGAACCACCAGAGGAATATATTCCTTTCGAGGGTATTGAAATTCCACTCACATACCAGGAGCATAATCTCTGGTTTAAAGGTGCCCTAAAACATCACAAAAACATTACCAGGATCGGTCCACTAGGTAGACCAGGAGCAACATGGCCGATTTTAGCCGGCTACACACCTCATCCTGACATCGAAGAAATGTCAGAGGATGAATTACTTACTCAACTACAAGAGTTAATAAAAATGTACAGACAATTAGTCCAATATGTCATGCAGACTTTCACAGTCCAACCACCAATGACAATTGCAAATCAAACCCCTCAACAGGGGAATACACTAAAAATTACTCCACAGACTTTACACGCAGTCATGGGTAAAATGCCCACAAAACGTGAACAAATTCCAAACTGGATAGCTCAAAAAATTACTCAAATTGAAGCAGTATTTCCAAATACTAGCCCTTATGAGAAACACAGAATCCTAACAATCTGTTTACCAATGGGGATCATACCACAACTGGAAGACTGCACCACTTGGGGCACAGTCTTTGTTGCCATCTATACTAAAACACATGGTGTTCCGTCAATTGCAGTAATACCAGATATCCTGAGACAAATTCAAAACCAATACAGGGCAGAACCTGCTCTGAATTTAGGTATGAAATTACTGAAAAATTTCGACCAGGTCTCAACAATAATATTATCCAATATTAAAGGGGAGGCAGCATCAGTGGCGATCCGCCAACGCTTAAGGGAATTTGATGCTCCAGAACATCAACATGAACTACCCAGAATAATAGAACAATCTCATGCAGAATTAGGCAGAGATAGTTTGGGTGGAAAACCTTTGAAGCCAAAACTATCTGAAAGTCCTGAGAAGGACTCTATTAAACAAAATCCTGATCCAGTCGTAACAGCTTTTAATGTTACAGGTTTAAATGAAACCGATGAGGGTGTTATAAAACATCCATCCAAACTTAAGGAGAGCCATCACTCTAAAACTTATAAAACACGGCCTAACACCAAGAGGTGGTAGAGCAGTTTTTGTGATAGAGGCACATGAATCCTTTCAGACAGAGGTATTCTATTCATGGATAGTATTCCCAGAATCAAATCCAGTAACAAAAATGTTTCACTTCTTTAAAGAAGATGAACCACCAGAGGAATATATTCCTTTCGAGGATATTGAAATTCCACTCACATACCAGGAGCATAATCTCTGGTTTAAAGGTGCCCTAAAACATCACAAAAACATTACCAGGCTCGGTCCACTAGGTAGACCAGGAGCAACATGGCCGATTCTAGCCGGCTAAACACCTCATCCTGACATCGAAGAAATGTCAGAGGATGAATTACTTACTCAACTACAAGAGTTAATAAAAATGTACAGACAATTAGTCCAATATGTCATGCGGACTTTCACAGTCCAACCACCAATGACAATTGCAAATCAAACCCCTCAACAGGGGAATACACTAAAAATTACTCCACAGACTTTACACGCAGTCATGGGTAAAATGCCCACAAAACGTGAACAAATTCCATTCTGGATAGCTCAAACAATTACTCAAATTGAAGCAGTATTTCCAAATACTAGCCCTTATGAGAAACACAGAATCCTAACAATCTGTTTACCAATGGGGATCATACCACAACTGGAAGACTGCACCACTTGGGGCACAGTCTTTGTTGCCATCTATACTAAAACACATGGTGTTCCGTCAATTGCAGTAATACCAGATATCCTGAGACAAATTCAAAACGAATACAGGGCAGAACCTGCTCTGAATTTAGGTATGAAATTACGGAAAAATTTCGACCAGGTCTCAACAATAATATTACCTAATATTAAAGGGGAGGCAGCATCAGTGGCGATCCGCCAACGCTTAAGGGAATTTGATGCTCCAGAACATCAACATGAACTACCCAGAATAATAGAACAATCTCATGCAGAATTAGGCAGAGATAGTTTGGGTGGAAAACCTTTGAAGCCAAAACTATCTGAAAGTCCTGAGAAGGACTCTATTAAACAAAATCCTACATCTTCTAAAAAGAAGTGGGAAACTAATAAACAAAATTCAAATGAGACACGTTCTCAATCCCGAGGTAGGTCTCCTCAAAAGGAGCCCTCTGAAAGGAGGTATAACCTCAGGAATAGAGATAATTTAAGAAAACCTGACAGGTATCAAGATACTGATACATGTTCCTCTCGTATCTTTAGGATATCGTCACAGACATCAGAAAGAAGAGGACGGTCAGATCACAAAGAAGAACGCGTGAAATTCAAAGACGATAAGCACGTTCAGAAAAATAAATCAAAACCTCAATTCACAAACAAGAAGGTAGCAGGTCTGAAGATCAGACATGCCGAGAATACTGAGAACACAGCTCAAGAACGGAGAATGGGCTCAGACGATGCTGGACAGTGCAGCAGAAGTAAAAATAGCTCGCCAGAACCTGAAGGAACTTCTGGAGATAGTGGACTTGAATGAGTACATCACAGTAGAGGCTGAAGACACCAAGGTTAGTACTCCACAAAAGTTATATGAAATAACACTCCGAATGGAGGGAGACATACCAAGAAAAGTGAAAATACTCTTTTGGGAGAAACTTTCAAGGGGTTATGATATACTTCTAGCAAAAAAGGACTGGCCACCAAACTTTGTCAGGGAGTGCCCACATGGCGAGGACATCATTATGCCAGCCTTCTCCAACCATATTCCAATTCACCTAAAATATACTTATGTCAGGAAATGGGCAGTAGCCCAGGCCCCAGCATTATACAAAAATCATGTAGGATGGGATGAGGACTCACCTCACCACAAAATACATCTAAGAAATCAACCTACTGCACAAAGGCAGTACCCAATAAAGCAAGAAGCTAAAAAGCAGGTCAGGGAGATCTTAGATCAACTTGAATACCAAGGGGTGATTGAAACATGCACCTCCTCAATGAACAATCCTTTGTTTCCTGTATCCAAACCAGACAATACAGATCGTCTAGTTTTGGATTACAGACACTTGAACACTTGTTCCAAAACATTTGTAGTGCAAAATGCACATAGTACAGCATTAATGAATAACATTGTGCGTAAAAAATATAAAACCACATTGGACATTTCAAATGGTTTCTTTTGTCAAACCATAGCACCTGAAAGCAGGTACTTATCAGCTTTCTCAATAATGGGGACCCAGCGTCAATTTTGTAGACTCCCACAAGGGTTCAAAAACAGCCCGGGGTTATTTTCAGCAAGGGTAACAGAGTTACTACAAATTTATGATAATGAGGCATTGTCATATGTCGATGACATCTATCTGACAGACGATGACCTAGATAGGCACTTGAATAGGGTGAGTACCATTATATTGGGCTTCGCCTCTGAGGGCTATAAATTCAACTTTAAAAAATCCAGAATTGCCCATTTCAATGTCCTTTTCCTAGGATATGAGCATTCAAGTGAAGGCAAGAGCTTGGCAGCTAATTTTTTAGAACAGTGCTTGCTGCTCCAACCTCCAAAAACGCTGAAAAATTTACAATCCATCTTGGGTTTCCTAAATTTTGGAAGAACTTACATTCTAAATTACGCAGAAAGGGTTAAACCTCTCTACGAATTAATCAAACCTGATTTTTCAACAAAACATTGGACACAGGAACACACAGAAATCCTTTGTTCACTCCAAGCTAACATGTTAGCAACAAATCACTTACAAACACGCGTAAATAAACGCAATTTAGTGATCCGAATAATTTCGGGTCATTGCGGTTTCACCTATTTACCATTTAATGGGGGTGAAAAAGTACCAATAGCATACAAATCACATTTGTATACACAAGCAGAAATGCGCTTCACTTCAACAGAAAAAATACTGACAGCAGTTCAAACCGCTGTAGCAAAAGAAAGAGCTCTAGCCCAAGGGAAACGCATTATTGTCGTAACTCCAGTACCAGCCTTAGAGGCGGTTACAAAAGTGAGCATTCCAAATGCAAAAGCTTTACATCCTAGATGGATACAATGGGTTAATTCTCTTGCTGCAACAGATGTTGAATATGTTTTTGATCCTGATTTAAAAACACAAGCGTTCCTGCAATATGAACATGAATGTCCTCTACCCACTGAAATTCTGCTCTCAACCAGTACGAATTTATAATTTATACTGACGGATCAGCACAACCCGCTACAGGGAGTAAGCAAGCTTACAGTGCAGCATGCGCAATCGTTAAAGGTCGCATGCACGATGGTGACTTCAGACCAATGGTCACTAAAACTCAATCTCTAGGAGATGAACTACAAGCATTCAAACTGGCACTTGAAAATACAGAACGCAAATTCCCCACACTCATAGTGTGCAATTCTTTTTACTGTGTTCAGTCATATAATGAATATATACAGAGTTGGCTTCAAAACGGGTTCAAAGATGCAAAAGGTGGCACAATAAAGCATAAAACGGTTTGGGAACAAGTAGTTCAGTTAAGAAACGAACTACCAAAAGCTCACGTGATACACACGCTGAGTCATCAACGTGATGGTGTTCACGTTGCAGGGAATTCATTGGCTGATGAAGCCGCAAAGGGGGCTGTTTAGACGGCTTCCGTAGCTGCGATCACTCGTTCAAAAACGAAAATAGACAGTGAGATATTGTTGGCTGTCAATGCTTCAAGCAAAGGCAGTGGTGCAGCGTTACCACTCAAGTACTCTTATGTAATTGATGCGAACAACGTTCCTTTTGCTCGAATCCCTGGAGTGGGGGATAGGGTAATTCCAAACATGGAATGTAGAGTAGCTTTGATTTATGAAGCACATCTGGGGGAGGGTCTGTCACATCAAGGGATCTCTAAAACAATATTAACATTAAAAGAGATGTACTGGTGGCCTGGAATGAATACACAGATTCACATCTTCATCAACGACTGCAGAGACTGCAATAGACAGACTAGTGCAGAGCGCCATCAGACACCAGACTACGAAGTAGCCTGCCCAATACAGACACCATTGTTAGACTGCATTAGACTATCTACGCGCAGGACTCCTTTATGACAAATGCAACCCCACAAATACTAAGTCAAGGTTCCTATGGATATGGCCTCAGCGCTCGGCTAATGCTCAAACTGTTATAAAAGATTTGCGAGTCTTTATCGGCACATACGCAATTGGCACACTACATTCTGACCAGGGCCCTGCGTTTAGCTCTCGGGCTTACAAAGAAGCCATGGCCATTTGGGCGTAGCATTGCGGTACTCCTCTCCGTTTCATCCTGAGGGAAATTCTGTTGTGGAAAGGAAAAACCGGGACATAAAGCAGTCTATAACAGCTAGAGTATTAGGTTCGGGTGATGGGTGGGTCAAACATCTTTATGGGGTCCAACGCTCATTAAATAATTTGCCAAGAAGTTCTCTAGGGGGGTCACTCCATATGAGGTCCTATTTGGGACAAGAATGTGGGTTCCTGATCTCGAATGTAAAGGCACAGTGGTGGAAAATAAACTCTTTGATATCAAAGATCGTTTGGCTGTTTTACAGGATCTAAATGAACTAAGATCGAAACAAAGCAACGTGCTCCTGAAGCCAACCACCACTGGGGAAACACCAGCAGTCCCAGCAAGGCCTGTCTGGATCCCAAAAGTTGGGGATCTAGTCAGAGAGAAGATTGCGGACAAGAAGGAATTTGGACCTTCTTACAGACAACCAGTAACTGTCCTAGCCGTCCACGGAACAAGAACAGTACTTCTACCGCCCCTTGCTGGAAAAAAGGAGAAAATATTTGTGGCAATCGACCTCATCAAACCACAGTATGTGGCCAATACTAAATAGTAGGCCTCGTGGACTCAGAACTAGTAGCAGACGCACTCCTCTCGCTACTATCCAAGAGGTTCAGACTGAAAGACTCATAACCATCGAGAATTCAGCAGTAAGAGATGAAGGACTAAGCAACAATGCTATGGAACTCATCCCTCTTGAAACTCAAGTAACAGTTCGTCCAGATACACCTGTCTACACCAACATAACACGTGATCAACTGGTTCCAGCAATTTCAACAAATCCTGATGAAATTCCAACAATTGACCGAACTGCTTCTGGCTATTTCATTAACTTTGATAAGTTTTCTGAGGATCCAAGTGAGCCTGAAATGACGCCAACCCTAAAAACTTTCAAACAAAAAGTACAAGACCTTTTTCATTTCCTGAAAGAGACTTATTTGGTTTCACCATGGATTGAACTATGGATTATTTCTGGAATCTTTTTCTTTCTGCTTTGGCTAGCTTTGGTGTGGACTCTTAGCGTGCTTATAAATTGCACATACATTCATATTGGCACAGAAAGTAAAAATGTGAACTTATTTTTAAAACCACACAAATCATCCCATCGTGAAGCAAGAGACTTGTCAGCAGTGAACATCACAGCCGTTCCTATACAGGATGGTATAGTGTGGGACAAAACCGATTTCGACATATTCGGCCCGACGGAACTTTTGAACATTCCACATTTATTTAAAATTTCATTAAGTGACTTTATTACCTCCAGTACCTATTCTGATGATTGGGACTTTGATACTGTTAATGATATGATATCTGATCTAGAAAGGTCTGCTGCATTCTCTAACAATGAATACTTAGAGGGTTCATCAGACTAAGAACAGCTTTATTGTTACAACCACTATGGTCATCATTTCTTGCATAAATCTGCAACACCTAGAAATGTGTTTATGTTTAACCAATGGGAACATTGTCCTACACCACCAAGGGGTAGTTCAAAAACGTTTGCTAAAAAGTTTCCATACTTTTCAGGGTACAATACATCTGATCCAGAAACATTTTACTATAAAAATGTAAACAAAACAGGACAGAAAATTATGTTAACTAATACAAAACAGATTTATTCTGCAGCCTTTATTACCCAACTGTCTAGACAAGGATTTGACTTTTGGAAAGACACAATCGACACAAAATCTGTCTGGGGTTCTAAAGATTGGCAAGTGCAGGGGATAGAAGTTTTATTTAGAGCATGTATCCCACAGCAAATAATGTTTTTGAATGACACTGTACAACAAACGTCTTGCCTTGGTTTAGCCAAGATCAAAGACATGAACACACCTTCTGTACCAACACCTGCAAGTAATAGCACTACACAGGGAGCGGTCACAGTAGATACAATACTACAAAACAACAGAACAGATCCTGATTGGAAAAAATGGTTGCTCTGGCCCACAGACACAAACATCTGTCAAGAAATATTCCTGAATAAAATACAGGGCTTTACTATCCATAGGCCAGACCCACGTTATGTTCAACGACAACATCCGGGGGTAGTAACAACATACAGTGTAGGAAAATTGTGCCTCAATTGGTTACAAAAATCTACACTTGAGGATGTGAAACAACACTTATCTTTACTTAAAGAAGACGCAGACCTTAGGGATTTCTTGCTAGAACCGAGAAAACCGCGTTAAAAACGTTTCATATATGCCGGCATTTATGCTGCTTATAATGAAATATGGAAGGTTTCACAGGCAGAGGCCGCAGAAAGAATACGTGAGCTTGATCGTATTAACTTAGAGAAATCTCTCACTGTGGTCGACAATGGGTTAACAACTTTGTCATCCAGAATTTATTCACTGGACAACATTGTATCCTCTGCTATTGACATACTGGAACAAGATTTAGCCATGTTACAACAAGGCCAATCTCAGTTACGTTCTATTATGTTATTAGGCTGGACGCTGCAATCCTTGCATGCAGGCTATGTGCCTTGGCGTTTTATCAACACGTCGTCTCTGTTTTCAGAATACAATCTAACGGATAAACAGATCGAACTGGCACAAAGGGGAGCAAAGTATACAGTGCTGAGCATTGAAAAACTGGAAAAATACCATTTACGGTAGCAGAAAAACCAGCTACAGAATGGCTTATCCATGGCAAAATAACTCTGCCTGTCACTACTTTTCATTTTCAGTATTGCCTCAAACAAATGCAAGCAGGCAAATATGAAAGGTTGGGTAAAGACTACATTAAGACATCCTGGGATTTACCTTACGAATACAGATGTTGGAGTGGGGATCGTGAAGTGTTTCTAAGCGGTACAAACTGTGAAAATGCACTGAGCGGTTCACTCATATGTCAGGGCATTTCTTTACATGGGGCTTGTAATGGTTCTGTGGCAAACTTGTCCTGCCACCTGCAGGGTACACCAGCTACTGTGATTAATCCAACGTTTGGCCAACTTTCTAATGGGAGTTACCTCATGTTGAATGATCAGAGTTGTTGTGGCATGTTGCCAGGCATCACGTATCTGGTAACGGTTAGCTCCAGGGTTACTTGTTGTATGCAAGTATTGTTCCCCCCAATAGACACAGTCAGGGAGTCGCCTCTATGGCCTTCATTGAATGTTTCTTTTATACGTTTTGATACTTTAAGCAGAATGAAAGCCAGGCTTTTGCAACAAACCGTGCCTTTGACCTCGGCCAAAGAAATCTATGATTTACAAATTGCAAGGACTTCGGCTGAGATACAGGCTCTAATTCGTACAAACTGCCCTATACATTTCGTAGAAATGATGGGACGTATCTTAAACATGTCTGATATGAGCGGGATTGTACATGTATTTAAGACCATCTGTTCTGGACTGTTAACACCTTTTCAGGCAGTCCTCGGAATCATTCCAAACTTCGCACATTCGGTGTTTGGTGGTGTGCCATTAATTCTAGCACTAGTTGCAGGAATCCTGTTTTTATTCCTACTACTGCGCTATGGCAAGCTTATCAACCGGCGTCACTCCCAGCAATTTGGAGAAAGCTTTCCTAGAACGGAAGTGCCGTGAGCGCATAGTGCAAATTTTGGGCATACCTCGTCTACGGGAACTTAATACAACATGGTTTCTATCATTTAGACCAATCTGGCAAGATTGCATCTTACCTGTTCTACGCTGCCTGCTATGCGGTGAAGAATGCGTGCTAGACATCTGTCTAACACTCTCATCAGTCATGCCAATGGATATCGATACTCTGATGGACCCGATAATGGCCCATGCTCTGTGTTGTCCCCAGAGGCTACCAATCCTGATGACGGCATTCGTTGAGATCTCACAGACGCTTCCTGCTGCTGCTGAGGTACGAGATGGATCAACAGGCACACAGGTAACAACGGACGCGAACATTGCTGCGGCATCCAATGCTGAGGGCGATGCTTCACATCTCTGTGCAGTTAACCTTCTAAACGAGGTGTTCCAACTGTCACCGACATCGGTAGACGATCTTTTGTCTACAGGAATGGATGATTTCATGTTTACACCAGACCCATACACTGACTTTGATTCGGCTCACAGTGTACCGGGGAAGCAATGAATTTGGCCTCCATATTTTCAAAGCAAAACAAAACTTGGAACTCTTCCTAAAGATTGAATTTTTTTTTTTTTCTCTCTCTCTATTTTTGAAAATACATGGCAATTCAATCTGCTTACAGTAGAACTATTCATATAGAATGGACTTCTTTGAATACTTCCAGGGACACATTGTCACCTTATTTACTACAATTTCATTTAGTACCATGTTATGAAATGGCTTTGATTTTGAATACTTGTCAACCATTTCGTCATATGTATATATTTCTGTTTATTCATTCATGTTGCATTTTATTTCCGATATATGCTTAGAATGAAAAAATGCTTTAAAATGTACAGTACCTATTGCATTACATGTTTAGCAACACTTTTTTTAAAAAATTTCTTTTAATATGCTTTTAGAAATGTTTTTAGCAACATGTGGTACTCAGTTTAATGTTTAGCATTTAGTACTATCATTCATTCGAAAGTGGAGTGGGTGTTGTATTCCGCTTTAGGTGTCCGTATATAGGTTTTACTGAAACATGTCCTTATATAGGCACAATTCGCATTGCCCTTATATAGGCATAAGATCCCAGTCCTTATTTAGGCATTAGCCATGCTATCCAAATAAAGGCATGGTCATCTACATCCGTCCACCCTAACGTCACAACGAGTTCTTAGAAACCAGACCCTTAAGCTCATGGGAGTTCCCCTAGCACAGGATTATTGATTTCTCCAAGAAACTCATTTATTATGCATGAACCGCTATACCTTAAGGGTTCATTCCTGACATCTTCCTCTGCCCGACTTTACGTCAATGCTAACATTCCAAGGCACCTACCGTGTATAAATATACCTTCCCTTGCCCAAGCAAGTAGGAGGAGACCTCGACTTTAGAGGAGCCCGTGTCCCGGCCTGACGCAATGAAAAGAGACGCTGTCATCCCTGCTCGCAGAGAATCGAGCTTCCAGTGTTCTGACTCCCTTCGTGGGGTGTTAGAGTTCGAGACCCGGAAAGAGATTCCCACCTCTCTCATTCTCAAGGTATGGAGCTGACTAGAACCTAGAGGGACTCTTGGCATACTAGACTTGGCATACTAGACTAGACATACTATACTATAGCATACCATACTATAGAATACATCACCTACTTCTTACCTTGCACTACACTTAAGTTAGGTACACTGGGGTAGAACTAGTTAGAGAAGCATCTTATAAGTACTCGCATTTTTAGCTTATGTTATTTATGTATATGAATATATGTGTCATAGCTAAAAGATAATGCTAGCGCAGTATTATTTCTTTCTACTGCTTACGCTGTACATTATATATCTCGCATACTGTCTTACGATTGTAACAGCGCATATCTCTTACACGAGAAACAAGACTGTTCAATAAATCCTTTTATTGAAACGCCCGTCTATTATTTCTGTGCAACTCTGAAGAAACTAAGCACGCACGATTAGCTGAGTGAAACTGTTAACTGTTGTTTCCACGATTCTGAGAGTGTTCCGATTCTAAAGGGAAACAAAGTTGTCATGTTTATGCGGTTGCCTGAAACTACTCCCTTCTTGTTTACAAGGAGTTTCTAGTGGCCTCTGAGTTAGCTGGCACAAAATAATTAAGTTTAATATACTCGATAGGCACATACTGACCTCAGTCCTATGTCAAACCTATAGGGTATATTATTGCAATGCGCAGAGCCTATTAGGGTAATAGGAACTACACTACAGTCTGTATTGTATTTTTATGCTGTTTATCTGTGCTTTTATGGCCTTGTCAGGCCAAAATAAAGAATCTTTTGACTTGAAAATTCAAAGCTGAAATTACAAGCATTTATAATGTGCAAATTCAACAGGGAGTCATAGCTATTTGTATAAGCCAAAGAAATGCTAAGAAATAAGTTCCTTTAAACCTGAACCTAAAATTGCCAGATTGTGCACAATGTAATCTAGAAAGCTTGACCTTAACATGACTTGCTTAGAAACATTCATCTTGACTACAGAATGTTCCAGTTAAAATAATGTATTACTTTTCATAAGCAATATTCTATTTACAAATGACTGGCCTTCCTTTTCTCTGGTATCACACAATGCTTGAGTAGAAGATGTGTACATTTTAAACAATATTTCTTATTCACATTGTTGAAATACATTACCTAACAGTGGTTTTGAAAGTTAATGTTTTTCATTGTGTACGCAGTGAAACACTTAATATTTAGAAGGTCAACTTGTGCTCAATGCCTATAGAAAATGAGGCTAATGTTTCCGAAATTGAATTACTCAAGAATGTCTGTGGCTAACTTTGTGATAAAACTTTGAAAGCTGCATATTATTTCATGTAAAAGGAAGAGCTGAACCTGTTCACAGGAGAGTTCAGTCATTCGATTGGACCAGAAAGGAAGTAGTCTGCTACAATGTCTGCAAGATGTATTAATGTCTTTTATATTAGCCCGTGCTCCTAGTTAGTTTCAGATTGCATTTCCTCCACTTCTTACCCACCTTCTTAGACTGATGGTTGTGGCTACTGCTGCTTCTATTCATCCTTGATTTATTTTGATGATTTATTTACAGATTGCTATTGCAACTGTATTATCATTTGCTCGAATTACTGAGACTCGGCTGAGTTTCACGAACTACTCTTTATGAGAGGTTCTGCTGCTTTAATTTGGCTTTGATCTTCTGATCTCGTTCTTTTACTGTGAACTTCTATGTGTTCTAATCATAACATATTATTACATTTCTGTAAACCTGCTAAAGATTTCTTGACTAATTTAAATAAAGAACAAAAGAAATTTACTAATCTCTTAATGAGAATTAACTTTTAAAACCTATCCAAACTCTCATCATTGACTGAACTTGCAATTGTAATTGAAATTTTGCTTTTGAAACTGAAGTAGCTTTTGAATCAAAATATGGTGTAAAGACACATTGCCATAGGCGAGAAGAAACATGTACGAGCGCGCGGCTTGACTATGTGAGTGATGGTAATAGAAAGGGTGAACCATATTATTTAATATTGGCCTCAAACTGTGCAATCAGTTTTCGGGTAGCAGAGTTATGGTTACACCTTGATCAAAGAGCTATAAATAATTTCCCAAGTTAGAATAATATACCGGAATACTGATCCAATGCCTGGAGATTGAGGAGCTGAAAAGGTGCATTTTTTCAAGACAGTTGCTCTTTTGAATGTGTGAGTATTAAAAGGGTGATGCGTCGTCTATTGTAATTGTGTTTTCTATTGTATTATTGAGTTTAGAGTGAATGGATTGATGAATGGAGATTTTGAATGTTTCTATGTAAAATGATTGAAGAGTTTCAGAATCGGTGAGTCTAAGATCCCGTGATAGATACTGAATTAAGTGTAGAAGACACTTGATACATACAAAAGATATTGAGACAAGTGTAGAAGACACTTGAGTAAGCCATCGTCAAATTATATTTCTTGTTTGCAAAGGTTTTGTGGAATAGAGTGTGAGATACCATCACCCACACAATTGAGATAGAAGTACTAATAATCTGTTGTGATTATTTAATATTGATTGATATTAGCAGCAGTTGATTGTGCAAAGGGTGAAGCTGCATTGCTTAGTGACTATATGTACAGATAGTCAGTAGGGTTTTGGTGTTGTCCATGATTTTGGGCAATTATGGTCGCAAGAGGTTTCAAGACCTCTTCTGCTACCCCTATTAAAAACTGTGTGCAGGTGGAAAATTTGTTGGAAGCTCTATAATTGCCGGTAGAAATTGTTGTTGTTAAATGTGCAGCCCATCAAAATGGGAATGATTACAGTGCCATGGGAAATAGGTATGCAGATTTAGCAGCACAATATTGTGCTCTGTTGGCCTACATATACAATGGAAACTTAACATGTGAATCTGAAGAGGGCACTTCATTTGAAATGTTGATGAAAGTATCCAAAACTTGGGATGAACTAATAAGAGAACAAGAAAAGCAGAACAAGTTGGATTAGAGCATGTTGTGAGAAAAATGCAAATGCCATGGATGTCAGCTGATGGGAGACCAATGTTACTGGGTTGTTTGTTATTCCCAATGACACAATACTTTCACGGATACACACATTTAGGGAGGGACGCAATGTTAAGACTTTGAAACCAAAACTGGTTTCATCTTTGGTTCAGGATATTTGCAGAAGAAATGTGTCATTGGTGTGTGACATGTCAAAAAATTAAAACAGGGAAAAGAACACATGTTACACTGGGTCACATAGGGAGACCAGGCTGAGATATATAATGGTCATAGTATGTGTCTTTTTGAGATGGTTGGACACCTACCCAACCAGAAGAAATGACAGTCTCATAGTAGCAAGACTGTTATTATGAGAATAGATTCCCAGGTACAGAATGTCAGATTCTCTAGAATCAGATGGGGGACCCACTTTAACAATGAGGTCCTGAAGATGATATGCACAGCATTACAGATCAAGAAAAGACTACATTGCAGCAATCGACCTGAGGCTTCAGGTATAGTCGAACAGATGAACGGGACTATCAAGTCTCGACTAGCAAAAGCTTTCACTTCAACATCACTGAAATAGCCAGATTCCTTCCCTTTGGTGTTGATGAGTATTTAAAGTATCCCTGATAGGAAGACTGGTCTATCGACCCATGAAATACTGATGGGCCGTACAATGAGGCTGCATGCTGTACCAGTAAATGCACTTTTGAACATCACAGATGATATGATACTTGATTACTGCAAAGGATTGGTTGATGTGGTATGTTCTTTTTCTTACCAGGTTGCAGCTGCCACTAAAGATCCTCACCAAGAACAGTGCTATGGCCTCAATCCTGGTGAGTGGGTTGAGATCAAGAAGCACCTTCAGAAAACGTGTCTGGAACTGAGATGGAATGACCTCTTCTAGCTTATTTTGTAACTAACTCTGCTGTTAAGTGTTCTGGAGTTCCATATTGGGTGCACAAATAACACACCAAGAAAGTGAGAAATCCAGAAGAAGAAATTGTGCTCTTTCATACTGAACCAAGAGCATTGGTGACTACAGCACCACCAGCTGAGAGACCTCAAAGAGCAGTGGTACTGAGAACACAACAGCAGCAAGGAGAAGGAAGGGGTAAAGATTCACAAAATGCAATACAACACAAATTCAAGTTCCTGTTGCTTCACAAAGTGGCATTGAAGTCTCTAATGAAGGAGAAGCAGAGACAGACTCTCAACTTGGAAATTTTACTGAGACATCAGTACAGTTGGAAGATCCTTGTAAAGGAACAAGACCTGGAATGAGAAGAGTCACCCATGGAGTTAAATAGCCACATAACTGTAATCAAGGAAGAATGAGAAAGAGTATATCAGCTGATTGGATTCCATCAACTATTTCTGAGGAGACAGAGCCAAGCGATGAAAGTGATACGGAAGGAGATCATCCAAAACTGAAAAGATCAATAAGAGCAAGAGTGCCTTGTCAGAGGTATTCAGCACGTGAGTGGTCCTACTATGTGGACAAAGTACTAAATGTCACAATAGATGAGTTGTGTGTTGTAAAATCTAAACTATTTGAATCTCCATGACATCACTACAGTAAGCATTGCTGGGATAAAGGTTGTTTGGAAAGAGATTAAGAGACTGACACTAACTAACTCATTTTTTATTTCACATAAGATTTACCTAGTCTGCTGTAGAAGAGTGGGGATAACAATTTAGAATAACACAGAGTAGGGTTAAGGATTGCCTATAAAAAGATTGCTTTGCTTAAATTTACCTCATCTTAAAGAAGCTACTTACAAAATTCTGCTTTGAACTTTGGAGAAACGTATTGCCTTAGAAATAAGTATAAATGAGTTATGTGATCAATTTTCATAATAACAGTAATAATGATTACAATAGTGCTAGTAGGATTTTATTAAGCACCTGAGAAAAGCTTTAGAAATGCAAACACAACAAAACACATACATACCTGAATGATGAAGAGCAATTGAAAGATTTATTTGTCACACTCAATAAAGGGGATTACTCAACTAACGTTTATTCTAGATTAGTAAAGGAATACCCACATGCCATAGGAGCAAAGGACAGTTATGTCTGTGCTCATTTACTGTCATCAGCATATAAAAGAAGTCAAATATTATCATATGCCATTAAACTATGGAATTACATGTAGTATACTGCTTTCATTTGTATAAAAACTTGAACATTTTGAAAATTTCCATTCTAACTATGACTTAATACTTTCTAGAGTGCCCTTAGTAGTAAGCAAGAATGTACACCTGCAAGGAAAAGAAATGGACACAGCATGGTACTATTTTATGCCACACAGACCTTATCAAAACAATTTAACCTACCTAATGCGACCCCTAGAAAAAGTTTTCATTATGTCTTTAGAGGAAAGAAACACTAACCTGACATCTAGTAAAGATAAACATAGTGATGTTTTGAAAAATTAGAAAGAAGATGAATTTAAAAGAAAATGGTTTACTCAACATTAAGTTTAGACAGTCAACATAAAGGAAAAATGTACATTTACAGAAGAACACCCAACCAGACATGTAGGAATTAGTAGTTGTGAACACACATTCGAATTAATGAAAGGACCATGGCAAATTTTACAGGGAGAAGAATCTGAAATTCTAGGAGTGTATTTTGTTTGTGACTGGGAAGGTATATGCTATTTACCTGTGCTATTTCCTACGATGGACCATGTGAATAGTATAGATGCATTAACAATGACACCAGCACATAGCACACCCGTAGTGCAGAAAGCAGAGGTGAATTAGTGGGAGACATATTTGGTGGAATCGTTTCACCTGTGGAAGTCATATTAAATTATGAAAAGATTAGAAAACTGTCAACTGTCAACTGTTGTTGACAAGCTGGCAGCCAGTACTTCTGGAGCATTATTAGTAGTAAACACCGAGCTTGTAGCAATGTGATCAATTGTTTTGAAAGATCATCTAGCATTAGACATTTTACTCGCAGAGAAAGGTGGCATCTTTATGATGCTCAAATTTACCCATTGTTGCTCATACATACTGTAGTGTGGATTGTGGCCTCATTGTCGACATTGCTAAGTTAGCTTAGGCCTAGCTGCCATGATGCCTCTTTTGCACACGTTACTCCGTGACTTTGTTTTTCCAGACTCTGCTTGTGCCTATGTTCATGAGAACTGTCTACATTTCTGTCTTTCACATTTTCTGCTGTTCTCTGTGGTTTTTGTCTGCACACGATGTACAAGGTCGAAAAACAACGTCCCTTGTTATTCTGTTCTGGTCAGCCCCACGCACTCAGACATAACACGAAGCACAGCTGCACTGCTGAAATTCGAGTGATTTTAATATTGCAATATGCCTGTTAGAGGCACTTGGAGAAAAACCTTTCCAGGGAGAAGAGCTGTGCTTGTCCGATGATGTAAACCTTGCATCTAGTTCTTGAGGTATGGGGGTCCCCCTGACAAAGCGCAGAGGTCTTCTATTTTTATAATAAACTAGTTACTAGCACGGGGAGGGTGGCAAGGCATTATAGTCCTTTATCCACTGTCTTTATAAAATGCTGTCCCCGTTTGTATTCTATGGAATTGTAACAATGCTTACTGTTTTGTCTTTATGCATTATGCTGCTAGTACTGGCACGTGTACTGTGTCTTAGAGCACGTTAGTTGAAATAAACATTTTAAACTATACTGTGTCTCTTAATACGCACGTTGTGGACAAGTATGAATGAGTAATGAAAGAGTGTTCTTGCTCCCGCGATTCCTGAAAGAGTCCTTGTTCTCGGATGTCTGATCATTGGTAGCTTCGCTGTAGTACGGAGAACGAATGAGACACTATAGCTAGTCGGATTGGGATTTTGGGCACTAAGGTGGATGGTTGGTACACGACTATACACCGAGGTCCTGTTTTCCTGCGCATAGTTCTGTATATGTGCAGAATCCCCGCAACAATACCTGACAAGAGTAAGAAAATAGAGGAATTTGCAAGGAATATTTCAGACTTAAAACCTGATTTAGAAGAGATGGAAACACCTAGGGGGTTGTTCTGATGGTGGTCGGACTGCATCCGATGGCTTATCAGATGCAGTCCGACCGCCATCTGCTGCTGCAGTCCGACCGACACATTACAATGCATGTGGTTGGAGGCAGCAGGCAAAGGGACAGTCTGATGCTTTCTGATGGGCTCCTTGAGCCTGTCGAACCATCGGAGGGTCAGTAATCCCTACAATAAGGGCAGTGCCTTCTCAGGCACTGCTGTAGGGATTACAATGGCACTTTACGCATGCCCTTTATGGCTGTTCGCCTTTAATGAAAAGGCAGGTGGAAAGTGACTTTGGGAGCCCTAGAGGGCCCCCTTCCCCACTGACCATCCAAAAGGTACTCCACTACTTCCCCTATGGTTTGACCTAAGTGATAGGCAAATCTCAGACACAGCCAATCTTAAACCTTTTTTGTTTTGGGGAAGGATATGGACAACCAAGCAACTTGCACTATACAGAGAGTGCCTTGCGGAAATCATAGCCCACCGCTTGGCCCTTTGGATCCCATGGTTAGCCCATGTCAAACTATGTCTGGTTAAATTAGGATTGCCTGATTTCTGTCTCCAGCTATCATCAATGACCAGCAGCTCCCCAGGTCCCATTAAAGACGACTACTGGAATGTTGTCCTTGGCTCTAAAATTTCTGCTGTTCCCTCGGGCAGTGTATAGGATCAGTAACTGTCTTTTAAATGTGGCTTCCATTTTGAAGATTTTATGGACTATGTGAATATGCCATTGTCTAGGTCTCTTTATATCAAATTTATATTGGGGATTTTACCAACTGCTTCTTTCACCCCCTCTTGGAGGAGTAATGTTAAGTCCTCCAACCTCTGCCCCATGGGTTGTCAGTCAGTGCAGAACAATGAGGACCTACTGTTTTTCTGTGGTGCATACACCAAACAGCGTGCTCGCTGGATTATCCCTCTGTGCCGCCTCCTTGGGCTTGTTGAAAGGCACTATGCGCTGAGAGTATGCAAAGCAGATACTAGGAGCTGTGTCGTTTACTCGGTTGCCAGCTACTTAAAGTGTATATGGCATGCCAGAAAAAGAGTTATCAATACCCAACGCACCATGCACTTTAAGTTGAAACATGTTTATGGCTCTTTTTAAGTGATTTTATGTTCTGTTATGCTTTTGTATATTTTTAGCTGCTAGATAATAGGGTTTTGTTGAAAGGCACTATTATGTTTCTGTTCATTGGAAATAGAATTTTCTTTTAATGTCATTTGCTAAATTGAAATGTTTCTACTCTGACAGGTTCTTAAATCTTTGCTGCCATGTGTACTTTTATGGTTTTCTATAGCCAAATTATAGTCACGTGATGATGAGCTCAGAAACAGACACCGAAGTATTGATTCACTTGAACAAACAGCCAGAGTCACAAGAAGCACGAGAAAGACTGAAAAACAAAAAAAAGGAAAGGAAATCAAGAAGGTACAGATATGGTGTTAAACACAAAGGAAACTTACAAGGTCCAGGAATATAAAGAACACAGTGAAATAGTACAATTAGAGACGAGAATTGGCAAATCTACACTATTGGACACAAAGGAGGTAAATACAATAATGAATATGAGTAATAAAACAATGACTAAGGCTGGGATGCAGATTCTTTCACTTGGTCTGTCCATCTGGGTAGGGATGCCATACCAGGTATTGGCCTTGGGAGAAAGGCATTCAGAGAAGCTGGCACAAATATAAGGTACGTCTTATAGGCAACGAGTAGGAAATCCTAGCCATTCTGAAGGAGGAAAGGCTATGCCAAATAACTGACGCAGGAGTTATTTAAAGTATGCCAAGTTTCAACTGATTATGGTGAATGAGGGTTGTTTCTGCTGATTAAAATATGATTTGAGCTTCAGACTCAAGAACATGAGGTTGGGCATAGGAAATCAGTGAGTACCCTGCACCTGTATTGAATTATGAATGTTGAAAAGAGACAATTTTGTGTATGACTTTCAAATAGATTTGATGCTTGCTCCTTCAGGAAGAATCTGCCCATATTTAGATGATAAACCAAAACAGAGGAGTAATGTGTGAAACATTTGGACTGAAAGAGGACAGTTGTATGAACACACAGCAGATGGTGTGGCTTTCCTACCTACTGATCTCTCAGTGGTGGTGATCAGAGGTTGATATGCACATGTGACTCCATGTTGATGTGTCAGGTGGGAGCGCCACAGCCTTGGGTGGCTCGGCACCGAACAGCATTGATGGTTGATGCACAAAGGGGAGTTGATTTTTGATCCAATCAGGTGAGCAATGGGTTTAGGTGGTGGGTCTCATAAACTGGAATTCACTTGTTTTCCGGTATGAATGATCATTATATTGGAGATCTAGGGCCTTATTCACAAACTGCATTTTGTAGTAGTAGTTATTATTACTACTGTAGTACCTCTAAACTACTACAACATGCTATTCATAAACCTATGAATGTAAATCTCCATCTCTCCCATCTTAGCTATGATGAGATCCTCACACATGTAAATGTATTACTTAGTAGTAAATGTGTTAGGGCCCAAGGGAGTGGTTGAAAAATGAGGCATACCTGTTACAAGATTCGTGTAGTTTAGTGAATAGTAAGAAGTTAACGGAGACTTAAGGAGGTATTTAGGGAGGGACAGACATCTACCCACGAATGAGTAAGCCCATTGCTTTTCAGAAACTGCACTTCTAAATCTGCTGCAGCTAACAGGGTCTCAAAATAGTAGTCAACATACTCTAGCTAAGACTTGGAGAAGGTTCAACACCACAAATGGGCACACAGAGGCACTGCAACACCCACCCACAGAAATCAAGGATTGTAGGGACCCCTTAGTACATATTGTTAAATTAAATGTATTTATAATAACTATTTAAAAATATAAATGTGTTTAATTTAATGCTTAAGAAATCTAAAGAAAGCATATTTATTAGTTAATTCTCGAATATTTTAATACAAAAATTAAAAAATGTAGATAAGAATGAATTTAACATTAAATTTCACTAAAATATAATTTAATTATATGTAATTAATACAATACATCACTTTTAATTATTATTAATACATATTACATATTAATTTTACTGTAGATGGGATTTTTTAATACAAACTTCAGAAAATGATTGCTTATTTATTTAATATATTCAAGTTAAATAAATATTGAATTCAAAATTAGGTTAATAATTCTGCAGCATTTTTTAATGTTGTTCTACATTTGAAACAAATACATAAAATTACTTTACAGTAATATTTGACATAAAAAATGTTTGCTAGTTTTTCCAAGTTTAACAAACGTTTTTACTTTTCCCTATAGTTTACTATAGGGCGATCTCAACAGCTGTTTCTGGCGGAAATGCTTATTCTGGTCAGTCCTGCAGCCCCTAGCTCCTCAGGGCAGACTTCCGGGCACCAGATCTCTCTCCAGCCAGGTCTCCGTCAGGGTCTAGTCCTATTTAGTCAGCTGGGCCCTCATGGAGTCAGGTGTACTTCTCCTTTTTGTGTCCCTAAAACAGGTAAACAGGAGCCCAACCATTTGACTCTTGGAGAGCAGGTCCAGTCTCTGCATGCCTGTAGATTTCAGGGGTCCTTGTGTCATTGTGTCAGTCCTTCTGCCAGCAGTCAGAAGTTAGGATTGTTCTTAAAGTGGTGCTTTCTTCTTCAGATGGAGTCTTCCCAGGCCTAGGAATGTTCTGTGGAGGTAATGTTGGAGGTGCCAGATTTATCCTGTGCACTAGCCAGTGATTGGAGGAATTCCATCAATCCTGATAATTTTCTCGCCGTTTAACTACTTCCTTTTCATCACTTCCTCTTTACCCTATTGTAAAATGACCCAGTATCCCCAATTAACAGACCCATCAGAGATTATGCACAATTTATATTGGAACCCTTAGCAGTGAACATCTAGTTTTGTATAGAGTAAAGAAAAGTGGGGGATGCAAATGAAATAACTTTGAAACATTTTTCTAGAACTTTCCTAAAAGGGGAGGTGAAAAATAAATATTTTAATCCTACCTAGGCCTATTAGAGGCACCACCTTTCTCTCCTCTGCCTTGAATCTCTTGTTTCTGTACTTTGACATTTTAAACAGGCACAGCACTGAGGATGGGATTACATAGCACCTGATGCACGTGCATTCAAAACTATTTCAAAGAGGTTGGCATCTGTGTGCCTGACTAAAGCATAGTTATGTAGGTTGTGGGGATGCTGCTCCACATAACAAAGACCTACTAGGCAATAGCTACTTTGTAATATATGTAAAACTAAAGAATCAACACAGACACCAGGGGCAATATTACAGAAAGTACCCCGGGGTGCAACGGGCATGTGCTCCCACTTTGGTGCCTCTGGGGCACTTTGGTAGAACCGAAGGGACCTCAGACACTTGTGCATCCCCTTCTGTAATACTGATAGCTCTGGTGCACATGCAATGCCAACGGTATCTTAAGAGGGCATTCCCTCATTTGCATGGGGACATGGCCCCATGCAAATAAGGGAATCTCTTTGCTTGTGTGCCCGCGCCTTATTATGGTCACCCACACCTTATTGTGGGCGTGGGCGCAAAGGCAAAGAACCTGTCATGAGGTGCACTGAAAGTGCACCACAAAAAGGTGTTGCACTGTCAGTGCGACCCCTGAGGGTCGCCCTCTGGAAGTGGGAAAGGGGGGTCCCATGGACCCCCAAGACATCCACCTGCATGCTGGTGCAGCCACTCAGTGGACCCGCCTGTAAAGGGATCTAAAATACCACCCGAAAGTGCAGGCACGCTGCTATCTGCACTGGGAAACGTGGAGAGGCTTTGTAGCATTTGAATGCACTGCCCCCAAGGCAGCAAGAGTTTACAGCTGCCCTGAGAGCAGTGCGGGTAACTAGTCACAATATCGAGAGAAAAAAATATCGACTGGACAGAATATCGAGTTTTTAATATAGAATGGACAGAATATCGAATTGCAAAAATATAGTGGTGCAGAATATCGAAATGCAGGTAAGAAATATCGAGTTCCACAATATCGAAGTCAGTAATATCGATTTTTTTTGTGTGTTTTAAGTGTTAGTATATGTGTTAAAAGTATGTATTATTTTTGTAATGTATGTTTGCATTTTGTAAAAGTAATGAATTTTATGTTAATTCATTTTTGTGTAATTTAATTCCGTAGCGGGTTGTGGGTTTATAGGGGAATAGGGTGGGAAGTAATTTAATTATAATATATATTTTTAGCATTATTTAGAATTAATTAATTATATGTTAAATTATTTTTGCATAATTTAATTCTGTAGCGGGTTGTGGGTTTATAGGGAATAGGGTGGGAAGTAATTTAATTGAAATACATTAATTTATTATTTTACTACTTAATAATTTAATATTTAATAATGTATATTGTTAATTAAGTTAATTAATTAATTATTAATTAATTAATTATAAATTGATTAATAATAATTAATTGGTAATTATGTTAATTGTGTGATTTTATTCATTAATTAGATATTAATTATTAACAATTAATTTGTAAATATGTTAATTAATTATATTGTTAATTGTTAATTAATTATGTTAATTTATTAATATGTTACAATATTGTAGGTGATGTTTATAGGGGAAAATGGTGGGAGGTAAATTAATTTTTACAAAATAATTAATTGTTAATTAATGTTAATTATATTGCAGGAGTGGATATATTAAATTATTCCCCTACGCTAGCCAACACTTTCCTTACTGTTGCACTCACTGGAGTGGGAATAGTAATTTTTACCCTCTTGCTATCCAACGCTTTCCCTACTGTTGCACTCACTGGAGTGGGAATAGTAATTTTTACCCACCCGCTATCCAACGCTTTCCCTACTGTTGCACTCCCTGGAGTGGGAATAGTAATTTTTACCCTCCTGCTATCCAACGCTTTCCCTACTGTTGCACTCACTGGAGTGGGAATAGTAATTTTTCCCCTCCCGCTATCCAACGCTTTCCCTACTGTTGCACTCACTGGAGTGGGAATAGTAATTTTTCCCCTCCCGCTATCCAACGCTTTCCCTACTGTTGCACTCAATGGAGTGAGAATAGTAATTTTTACCCACCCGCTATTCTACGCTTTCCCTACTGTTGCACTCCCCGGAGTGGGAATACTAATTTTTACCCTCCCGCTATCCAACGCTTTCCCTACTGTTGCACTCACTGGAGTGGGAATAGTAATTTTTACCCTCCCGCTATCCAACGCTGTCCCTACTGTTGCACTCACTGGAGTGGGAATAGTAATTTTTACCCACCCGCTATCCAACACTTTCTCTACTGTTCCACTCGCTGGAGTGGGAATAGTAATTTTTATTTATCCGCTATCCGACATTTTCCCTACTGTACCATTTGTTGGAGTGGAAATAGAAATGTTATCTTTTACGCTATGCAATGTTTTTAGTATTGTTATATTTAATGTAGTGTAAAATATTATTTTTTTTAAATTAATTTTAATGTTTTAACTTATTATATATAATTTATTTTTATATTTATATTATAGGTTTATTTAGATATATATGTAATTATATTTAAAATTATGTTTTTAACATTTAATAATTAAAAATATTGAATATTTTTTAATATTATTAAGTTAATATATATGTAATCAAAAATAAAAATGCATGTTTATTTTTTTTTAACTTACATTTATTATTTATTAATTTTAAGGTTATTTAAGTATTTTTAAGTATGTTTTACTTAATTATAGTTATAATTGCATTAATTTTACATTACTTTTAAGAGATTTAAAAAGTCGATATTTTAGCAAACTATGGGGCACATTACGATGGCGGGCGGAAGCACCACCGCCGTGCTGGCGGATGCAAAAACCACCAGTTACCGCCGGCACGCAGCAGTCCACACGCCCGTCCAATTACGATGCGAAAAGTAGGCCAAACACCGCCGGCAAGCCAGCAACACCGTCCGCCATCAAAGTGCGCCCGTACATGTAGCGGCGCAGCCTAACTGACACACACCGTCCGACGAAACACGTCCCGCCCGGCGCATAAATTACGATGCCGCAAACAAACGGCTCCCACGGCCAAGAGATACCGTACGACAAACCGAAGCGGTAACACGGATGCCGAGCACGGACAACGAAGAAGCGGCTCCCCGAGCATGAATCCAGCACTGCAGGCACTCCCCATGCTTCTGCTGATGCACCACCAAGGACGCAACGTACCGCGGAGACGCAGGTAGGCACACACACAACAAGTGCACGCAAACAGCGCACACAGTGCAAGGGCGGAAAAAGCGGACAACCCCCCACCAGCGCGTGTACACTACACATCCACCATCGCATCCACATATGACACACAGGCCAAATCGTAACATCGCAGAACACATGTGTACACACCACCTGGGACTAGGAACCAACCACCCCGTCACGGCCCCAAAGCGCCGATGACGCCGCCACACATGCGCACAACGCAGAGGCCAACCGCAGCGCCATGCATGCGTCGCACACAGACACAGGGACACAACCAAGCAGCACACACATCAGCCCCACCCCGAACGCACATGACACGTGACAGGCCGGCCACAGACATGTCCCCAACGCCCAATTCACGGACAACACCCAACGCCACACAACCGACGCACACATGTCAGTGAAGACACGCAACAGCAGGACACACCCCAGTGTAACAAACATGGCGTAGCACACAGCGGCGGCAACACCAACTAGGAGAAGCAGGGCCCCTTCGGGAAGAGGAACGCCAGTACCACACAGAAACACCCATACCACCCTGCACATATGAACAAGACATATAAAACGGAACACCAAAGAGCCCGGGGACCGACAACAGGTGGCCCAAGAATAACATTCACACACAAGGCCCAACGCAGAGCGGAAAGGCAGCCTGCCGCCCACACAAGGGAGAGCAGACAGCACTGAATGACCTTCCATTCCAACTCCGAAACCACAGCCCTACGACAGAAGCCGGTGAATACAGCCATTGTCCAAGAATAGACCAACACAGGCATGCCGAGGAGACCGACCACAGGGCAGATAGCGCATATCACAGAAGCACACAACGGACGGGGAAGAAAGAAGAAAACACTCCCCCATGTCGGCCACATGCAAGTTAATTGGAAGGAGTCACACATCACTGACCTTGAACTGTCTGAGAAGCATGTGGGAAGAGGGCCCGTGTCCTCCAAACAAGCAAACAGAACACAAGTCCTGTCTCCCTACGACTACACAGAGCTCACAGCAACCCCGGAGCGTGCACATTGCAGACTGCACACACAGCCGGAGCACGCCACCTCAACGAACCGCTGCGAAATGGCAACCGCAACACACCTACCCAACTACGCCGAACAGCTCAAGCTGTACAAAACCAACCTGTTCCATACATTGGGATGCGATCTCCTGTCCCTGCTGAACATAAGTTACCGACTGACTTACCGCATCACATTGTTCAGCTGCGTCATGCCCGTCTTCTACTGTCGGAGGTGTCCCTACCAGCATCCCGTCGAGATATGCCTCTCCAACCCGGCATGTCTGAAGGCGGACCTGCTACCACTACTCCTCCCTCTGGACGCACACGACAGGGCCTGCTCTGCCTATGGGGGCATGGCGTATGTGGCCAACATCGCACCCGCACTGAAATGGGACCACTGTGCCTCCACACGACGGATCATCGAGAACAGCTACATCGAATGTCACCCAGCATGCCCCATCATGGTCCTCCAAGGGACAACTTACGAACAACACCTTGACAGCCACCATCCGCTACATTGGCTGGCAAACATGTACACCACCAATGACATGGAAGCCCTGCTGGACGGCATCGCATACCTGACAACCTGTAAATACGTCGGACCACAACGCAGGTTCCCCGAGTGACCTATGATGTCCAACCCCGCACCCATGCTTAGCTTCCGCACGGACTGGCCAGTCACCACCACAACAGCCATACCAAACGACCGGCAACTGTAACCACACCATCAACGACATCGCCATGACATCGGATATGACCGGGACATGCACACTGTTCCCCATCACATTCAGGAACACCGCATGCATCGTGGGAGGCAGTGGCATGGGCTCTGTGTATCGCACCCACATGGACGGAACTGCACGAACAACCAGGACACGACATGGATCCAGCGCACATGGACACACACACCGCTCAGTGGACATGAATAGGTCGCCTGGAGTCTGTGGGTGCTGCACCCCTCCCACCCCCGCCCCGGGAATCCCATACCAGGACCTTTGCATGGACGACAAGTGCATACAACAACAACACGACCCCAGTGACTGTGACATGTCCAGTAACCACCACAGTGCAACAACAAGTGGCACGCCGCTGCATGCACGCAAGCACATGCCCTGATGTCAACTCACATGCACGCGTGCATGAGGAACAACCGCAGCAAACCTGTCACATGGAACTGAGATGGACTGTGCCCATGATGCCAAGCGGTCTGGTAGGCTACATGTATACCGTCTGTGTCAAAGTCCGCAGCTCCGCAGCTATACGTAAATGTACATTAGCACAGCCTTGGCCAAGCAGATGTCACTCTGAAGCCCACATCCCACATGCAACAGCCAATCACATGTAACCCCACACCCTATCCCATTTGCAATCATGCTCAGTATATCCTCAACATGTATTCCGCTGCCAGTAGTGTCCACTATACTGCATCACAGAGGACAGAAGACTCAATATAATGTTTGAAACCAAAACTGTCTCCGCTGACTCATTTCACAAGTACGAATGAGAGAGGATGAGAGTATGTGAAGTACACGGCAGTCGTGACATGACCATGTAGTCCACTGGTATTGGATGTCAACGCAAATGAGTAGCACTACTGTGGAAGACACACATGTGTCGTGTGAAGTCGTATGGACGCAGTGCTCAGGTGGGTGGGTGCGATGGGTAGATGCGCACATGCCAAGTTGGAGCACGCCGTGTTGGGAGGGGTCATGAACAGTACACCACCGCTTCCCTGGGCATTGTGAGAGGACACCTGTCGGGGGGAGTGAACACGTGTGTGCACAGCAGCCGGGCACACGTACAAAGCGGTACCAGGCGCACCTCAGCCCACCCTCTGTGGACAAGCTGGATCCTGTTGTGCGCCCGCCATGCCCCTTGACAAGGCACACACAGCCCCAGTCGACCAGGTGTAACCCCAACATAGTCAATCCGCACAGGCGATACAGGGCACGGGATGGCAGTGGAGCATGGTGTGTGAGAGGTCTCCTCGCGCTCCTCCTGGTCATATCACGCAGGCAATAGAACCTCAACGTCTAGCATGGCACAAGTCACATGGAAGTGTAGGGGGACGCACCACAGCACGAGCAGCACTGACGTCACGGGAGGTGGCTCGCACCATCCCATCCATTGCCCATCATACCAACCACGCCACATGCCATTGCGACTAAGTGCAAGCGCGTGCGCCACCACCCCCGAGCCCTCCCCAGAGAGGCCAAAGAGTGAATGTGTGGGCCATCAGCCACAGACGGACGCGGCCTGGCCGCAAGGGCAGCCACAGCCACTGGGTGTCGCAGGTGGCGGATCCGGAAGGCGAAGACTGTGATGCATAGTCCATGCAGGCCGGGTCTCCATTTGGGGCACCACGCAGGTGGACGGCGTCCCGCAACACATCATACCCTGAGACAGCCCACTCGTGCAACTGGACCCACACATACACTCCTTGCCCTCTCTGGTGCGAGCTTGGGGCTGCCTGTGCAAGCGCTAGCCTCGCAGGTGAGCATGCATATTGGGGGAGCGAGGGGAGGACATGAGGGCTGGGGCGAAGATGACTGTATCACTGTCAGTGAGTACAAGGGATGACCCAGATGTGGAAAGGAAGAGACGTGTCCCGTGTGTACTGCAACTAGTCGCCAATCCAACTACCCCCCATGTCCGGAATGTAAGCCCGCACCTAGGCCCGCCCATCCGCCACATCGAACATACCACCAGCACGACAACCTTCCCATTCGAAACACTGACTGGGGGTGGCGACCAGTGTACAATCATGTGTAGCCTACCCACGCGTACATGTGGGCCCTCCATGATCCATGTCACCTGCGGCAAAGTCATGACATGCGCAATGAGGGAAGTGAGGAGAGCTGCCCGCCCCACGCGCAGAAGGTGCATCAGCTCCACAGACCCAGCAGCGAGTCCAGCAGGGGTCACATGTGCAGGGGCAGCTGTGCCTGGTGTGAAGGCACATGCATATAGACAGCACATCGACCAATGTGTAGTCTGCCCACATCTACAGTCCATCATCATGCGGACATAGGAATTGAACACAGGGCAACACATCTTAGTGGGTGCACCCACCGTGACCAACAATGCGCAATCATCGACGTACCCGCCCTGTGCATGGCCCCCCACCCAACGGAGGCACATCCAGTGCCACCATCCCACACACACAAGCCTTCCACGGAACATGCTGTGTCCAATGGTCAGTACAGAGTCAGCGCCCATCTGGTGGATCCTGAACAGGAGACACATGCACACACATGCCAGCTCCCACTATGTACGACTGCCACCTGGCATGTGCAATGTAACCTCTCACCTGTGACGTGTGACTGCAAGCACACAGCCGTCTTGGCATGGGGCTGTCAATGTGGACACCTGTCAATGTTTCGGGAGGTGTGATCCGTACAGTGCTGTACATAGGGTGCAGTGCTGACACCTACTACTGTCTCATATCCCCTCGTGCCACAGGTCCCACTTGTTTTGGCCGCTCAGCGTGTGCCCACATCGTCGTCGTCGTGTGCCATACTCATCCAGCCGCGGAAGCAGTTCCATGCTCAGCAGACATTCATGTTGCCGTGGCGTTGCCGCTTGACGGATATGCAGTCAGTCCCCATCAGCACGCCCCGCAAGTCATTGGGGCCTAGATCCCCATGTGCATGCACATGGCAGTGATTTGTATCACTAGCCATTGCCATTGTTGGGAGACCTGTGTAAGTGTATTGTGGCCGTGCCGTCCCAGCTTGACAGCTGGGCTGTGGCTCATGTGCTTGCTCAGTCATGTCAGTGATGTGTATGCGAAATTGCTATGTGTCGTGTTGCATTGACATGTGTCCTCTGCCATTGTCCCTAGGCGGAGACCGAACATTGACCGCCCATACCAATTGCTGGCGGACATGGACGATACAGAGGTTATTAGGAAGTTTCGGCTGGACAGGCCAACCCTGCATCGACTGTGTGCCATGTTAGAACCCCATCTCCGTCCCCGCAGGGTGTATCCGACTGCTGTCACCCCCATGGCTAAGGTGATGGCCGCCATGCATTTCTTCGCCACTGGGTCATTCCAGCACACAGTGGGCAGTGGAGGAGGGATGTCCCAGCCCATGTTCAGCAAGGTGCTGAGGGATGTACTGGCAGCCATGATGCTGTACCGGAACAGGTACATCCGCTTCCCCAGGGCTCGTGAATTGGCGGCAGTGAAGGGTGCATTCTATGCCCTTGGCAGAATCCCACACGTCGTTGGAGCCATTGACTGCACACATGTCGGCCTTGTTCCACCACAGGCCACTGAGCACCTGTACCGCAACAGGAAGCACACGCACTCCCTGAATGTGCAAGTGGTGTGCCTTGCGGACATGGTGATCACCCACGTGTGTGCAAAGTTCCCAGGCTCGGCCCATGACGTACACATAATGCGCAACAGCATCTTGCCACGGCTGATGTCCAATATGCAACAGGATCGTGCCTGTATTGTCGGTGAGTATGTGGAGTGGTGTAGCGTGCTGGCTGTGCGATGCTGTCCCCTGTCCAGTTGGATTAGCAACGGTTCTCTGTGTCCCTCACACCCAGGTGACTCTGCGTATCCGAATGGGGCATGGCTGCTCAGTCCATTGAGGAATCCTCGCACCCCAGCAGACGATCGCTACAATGAGGCACATGGGAGGACCAGACGTGTGGTCGAGCGTACCTTTGGCCTCCTCAAGTCCAGGTTCAGGTGCCTGGACCGCACCGGGGGTGCGCTGGCGTACTCCCCACAGAAGGTGTGCCGGATAGTGGTGGCGTGCTGCATGCTGCACAATCTGGCCATTCGGAAGCAGATCCCCCTCATCGTGGATGACGGAGATCAACCAGGGCCCCAGCCCGCAGACCAGGACAGCTCGAGTGAGGAGGACAGCGGAGAGGAGGAAGCTGGTAATGTGCGGCAGCAGCTCATCGCCCGCTACTTCACTTGACGGTGAGTGTCCATGTACGACGGCTGATGTGGCTGTATCTGTGCAGGTGTGTGTGTGCTGTGTCAGGGTGGCCGTTTGTTCACTGCGTGCTGTGTGTCAACGCTCCATGGCCAGGGTAGTATGCCACTGTTGGTGGCTGTGGCATTGTGCCCTATTGCTCTGTGCGATGTGTGTACATTGCTTGTAGTTGTTGACATGTACTGTGTGATGGGTGTGTGACACACTCATTGAATGTGCTCCTGTTCTGTCTCCCACCCCTAGGTCCCTACAGGCCCTCCGGATTCAAATGCCATGCCACGCATCAGGTGCCTTTCCGCCCAAGGTGGCCGTTGTATTCCGTACAAATAAGACACAGGGCACAAACAGCAGTTAGTGAAAAAGGTGCATTTATTACAAACTGTGACATGTGATTGTGTGTAAGGTGATGACAAAAGTGGTGCGTGCAGTGACAATGAGCTGTCGGTCATGGCTGCGTGATGATCAGGGTGTACCCACTGGTTCTATGTCCATAGTCCAACACACACATGCCATCCAGATGGCTGTGTGGAGTGGGATCGTAGTCCAAGTCAATGCAGTGGCTGGTCAAGGAAGGCTGGCGGAAGGCTGGCTGGCTGCCTCACTTGCGTTTGGAGCGTGCGAAGTCCTCCCGGGAGATCTGTTTCCACTTCGGACGGCCCCTTCCACGTTTGCGAGGGGGTGCCTGCTTGCGACATGCTGGTGGTTGAGGTGTGATCACTGGCTGTGGACGCAGGGGAACTGGACACTGCTGCTCCACCCTGCGCCCCGGCAGGTGGTGGCGGAGGGGGAGCTGCTGTCCCTGGCTGTGACCTCACCGCCACCACCAGCTGTCCCATGAGGTCCACGATTTGGCCCATACGGGCGTCCATGGACCTCAGCACCCCCAGCACCTCACGCGTGTCTGAAGCAGACCGGACCCATTGTCCTTGGGCCTCTTCATAGGCCCCAAGGACTCTGGCCATGTGAGGCAGGGCATGGCTCCCAGGGGAGGCTGGCGTTTCCCTGACCCTGCTCCTCCTACCAGTCCTGCTGCCACCGGCCTACCCACTAGCCACATTGCTCACCACGGTCCTCGCTGTGGCTCCCAGGGTGGATCCAGTCGTCCGGGCCACCACATGCGCTGGGGCTGGTGCCAGCGAAGACGTGGCGGTGGTGGCGGCGGTGGTGGTCGGTGCGGCGATGGTGGCGGTTGCGGCAGTGGTAGTGGCCACAATGACCGTGGGTGTGGCCGCAACGACAGTGGCAGCAGGGGGCTGGGAATGTTCAGCAGCCCTGGATGATGGGTTGGTGGGTAGGAGGGGTCCTGGGGAGCGGCTGGGCCCTGCCACACCAGATGGGCCTGCTTGGTTGTCCGTGTCCGAAGAGGAGGACAGATCCTCCAGATCCGTGTGTCCTCGTTGGGGGCTTGTAGGCTGGCTGTGCTGGCTGCTGGCTCCATCCCCAGCATCCAGCAGTTCGTCACCTGTGGAGAGAATGAGATTTGTTATTGTGTTGCACCTGGCGAAGTATGTATTTGTCGTCTGACATTGACAGTCCGTGCAATCTCGTACATGGGTTTCCCGGAGGCGTGTGTGTGGCTGTAGCATCTGTAGTTGTGTGTGCTTGGCAATGGGACTGTGTGCTGTGCACATGTGGCATGGGACGGATTGGCCATGCCGATGGGTGTGTTGCTGTGCCCCTACTTATTGTGACTCTGGTGTATGCGGGCTCCTGGCCCATCCTGGGTCTGGTTTGTACTTTGCTTTTGGTGTTCAGATGGAACGGTTAGGAACGCATATGGCAACATGGGGGCCATGCCCCAGATTCGCATTTGGGAGGGGATATGCTTTTGGGGTTCAAATGGAACGGTTAGGAACGCATATGGCAACATGGGGGCTATGCCCCAGATTCGCATTTGGGAGGGGATATGCTTTTGGGGTTCAAATGGAACGCTTAGGAATGCATATGGCAACATGGGGGCTATGCCCCAGATTCGCATTTGGGAGGGGATATGCTTTTGGGGTTCAAATGGAACGGTTAGGAACGCATATGGCAACATGGGGGCTATGCCCCAGATTCGCATTTGGGAGGGGATATGCTTTTGGGGTTCAAATGGAACGGTTAGGAACGCATATGGCAACATGGGGGCCATGCCCCAGATTCGCATTTGGGAGGGGATATGCTTTTGGGGTACATGCTGTGAGCCATGGGTGCCGAACGTGACATGTGTTGTGGCAGCATGACAGTGCATGGTTTGAGGTGTGTGCATGCTTGACATGGCCTGCATATTTGCTGTCTGTTGTGATTACTGGACATGGCATTGGACGCATCGTTATGAGTGAGTGATAGTTGTGTGCCAGCCAACGTATTGCAGTTGTCCCATCTCCTTGGTGTGCGTGCTGCCCTGTGCCATGTGCATCACTGCAGTGCTCGGGGGGTGTGGCCCATGTTGTGTGTTGTTGCTCACAGTGTGTCGTGCGCTTAATTGACTTCTGGCACATGGTTGGTCATGGGCATGTGTCTTAGCGTGACTGCTGTATGTGTGGCAGCTGTGCGGATGACATGCCTTTCATGAGACTGGGGCTGACGGATGGGATGGATGGTATGTTGTATGTGCATGGTGTGTCTGTGAGTTTGATGGGTTCAGTGGTGTTCGTGTGCATTTATGTTGTTCCGCTCTGTTGCGTCTAGTGTTGTTTGTCTTACATAGGCGTAGTTGTGGGGTGTGTTGTTGACAGGCAGTAGGGGCTACATGGACAGGACTTCAATGGTGTTTCGGTTGTGTGTGATGAGTTGCACAGTGGCTGCCGTGTGGGACTATATTCAGTGTGGCTTGTGCATGCAGACGTGGCTCCTTGGGTGTTGCTATGTCTGTGATGGGTCATGTGGGGTGTGAGTCTGTTGTTCATGTCCGTGTGCACATTGTTCACTTGTTCGTGACGGTGGGCGGTGCTGCGTGTTCGTCTGCTACGTGACATGTCCCATGTGTTGGTCGTGTTATGGTCCTCATGCCTCCAGTAATCCAGCCCTGTCCAGTTTCCCACCTGCAAGTTGTTCGTGCGTGCACTGTACTGGATGCCACATGGCTCTAAGCGGGGGGTGCTCCATGTTGCAGGTCTGTGGGGGTGGGGGGGTGTTGTGGGTCGTGGGGGTGGCTGGACACCCACTGACACCGATTGCTGTGGACCGTGATGTCTGCCTTTCGGCTGTCGTTGTGCACTGCGGTGGCTGACACGTGGCTGTGGGGTGTGGGGGATGCTCCTCCTTGCTGTGCTGTGGGACTGGGGCCTGGTGTGTGTTGTACTTGGGCTGTCCACCATCCCACCCACTGCACTTTGTGTTCCTGCCACTTACCTGTTACTTGTCGGTTAGTGCAGCTGTGGCGGACACATGGGTGTGGTGGGTGCTCGTTGTGGCGCTTCTGGCATATTTGGGGACCTGTTGGTGGTTACGTGGCTGGCTTAGTGTACACATGTCCCCACGCATCTTACAGTTGTTCGGTTTGGGCTGTGTGTGGTAGTGTCTGTTGCATGTGTGTGTGATGTGTTGTGTATTGTGTGCTGGACATGGGGGTGTTTGTCCCTGGGAGCTGTGGCATGGTGGTAGTGCATGTGAGTACATAGCGGTGTGCTGGTATACATTAGTTTGTACTTACCAGCCTCCACTCCCCCTGCTAATCCGGCGAGGATCTCCGGATGTATTACGACTCGCACCTTCTCCTCCCACGCTTTGAAGGTCTTAAAGAGCGCGGGATTCCCTCCGCCAGTGACGGCAGCCAGCTCTCTGTTTTTGCCCTCCTTCTTCTTGACCAGGCTCTTTACGTCATTCCAACGTTTGTTAATCTCGACTCTGTTCCTGGGCAGGGTCCCGACTGCATTGACCTGGTCTACGATCCGGTTCCACATTCTGTTTCTGGTGGCTAGTGGTGTGTGCTGGACCATGTTCCCATAGATTTGTGGGTACACCTTGATGATCTCGTCGACCATGACCGTCAGCTCCATGGGCGTGAACTTGGGCATTCTTTGTGGTGCCATGGTGTTTGTGGTGCTGGTGCGGTGTGTGTTGTGTAATGTGCAGGGGGTTTGTGGTGCCGGTGTTTGGTGGTGGTGGTGGTGGTGGTGGTGGTGGTGGTGTTTGGTGGTGGTGGTGGTGGTGGTTGTTGATGTGTGCGTTTCTGTGGTGTGCTGCTGTTCTTGCTGTGTCACTGTGTCCTCTCCTCTCCTCTCTGGTTTGCAATGTAGCAAGGGGTTGTGGTCTGTGGGAGTGCTGCTTTTGTACTCACCTATGTGGGTGTGTCCTCATGGTCTGTTGTTTTCAGGTGTGTTGTGTCTGGGGTTCTGGCCTTTGTATTTTTTGTTTGTCCGGGGGTGTTTTCGGGATGTGTACTGTGCTTGTGTATTTGTGCGTGCCTTGCTGTGTGGACTTGTTGGCCATGTTGTGTGCTATTGGTTTTGTGTGCGGATGGTTTCTGTGCAGGTACGTTGGCGCCATGGCTTCTGCCGTGTCGATTCTCATCGGCGTTGTTTGCGCTGGCGGGCGGTATATTTGTGGTTTTTCCGCGCTCATGTCGGTGCGATCGTAATGTCACGTGCGGTGTGTCGGCCGTGAGGGCGGGCGGTTTTGTGTTGTCGTGCGTGTTTCCGTCCGTGGCGGGCGGTTTGACTCCGACTCGGACGTTGGCGGGCGGTATTTTGTGTGCTTTTTCCGCCGATGGCGGTTTTCGGTTTGTGTAATCGTAATGGCGTGGTCAGTGTTCAGGCGGTGTGTGCGGGCGGATTTTTGCCGCTTCCATGCCTGGCGGATTTATTTACGCCGGGTATC